>CM076579.1:1649797886-1650397886 GCA_034641835.2 Pinus albicaulis
ATAAATAAATAAAGGGTGAAATAAAGCCCAGGCTTCCTGCGGGGTAAAGAGCAAGTAACTATTGGTATTTGCCAGGCTGGTGACGTTGAAAAAATACTTGTGTTCTGGTGACTGGGTAGAGCTACTTTCCAGGCTTCTTTGGAGAAAATCGTAACACCATGAATGAAAAATCATGCCGGAATATCTTAATCTCTGGTGCATTGCCGCTATTACGAATTGGGCTGTTGGCAATGTGTATGGCCTTACTGATTGTATTCAGGCGAAAGAAGATGAAGAGCATATTTTATAAATGGGGTAATTCTGATTCCAGTAATTTGCCGTGGATAAAAACTTCTTGACAAACGTGAACCCTGCCGAAAATAGCCAGACGGTGAAAGCTGAAATTCAACGTTGTGCCAGTGTTGTGGTGCTACCCAGCACCATCCAACATAATGACACATCCAATTGAAACCTACTTTGACTCTACATGTTGTTGTCTCTAGTATTGAAATCCCATCATGTGTTTTCTTCTGCGTATTCCGTCCGTTTGCGGGAAGAAAACGAAAGTGTCTTCTTTTAACGTAAGCGGCATGAATATTGCATAAATGCGATTTCGTTAAATTTCGAGGAAAATTTGGGCATTAATGGGTCTCTATTGTCATCTGAACATGTAGTATGTCATTCCCATAGTCTAAGCAACTGGTATGCGTATGGTACTTGAAGTGAACCTTTAGTGTCACATTGGAGGCAGGGTATGCACATTGTCGCCGCATTGAGGATTGTGTTGTTCATGTGTTTCGAGTTATCGATGTTTGTCATCAATTTCTCTAAGTGTATGATCATGCATAAGTTTTTTCATTGTTTACTTGTACAGCAACCAGTCCTAGAAGTTAGCCAAATCCGAAAAGTGCCTTCTCGGGCATCTTGACCTCACTCATCCTTCTTGAACTACGCACTATGTAGTCTCAACCTGACTTAGACACCTCTTGGGCCGCACGATGTGCGGAGATCATGCCTCCCATAATTGTGTGATAGTCTCCAGTGCTCAGCCTAACCCTTGAGCTCAAAACTATGCAACCTGCTTTCTAGTCTACACCTTCTTCTACATATTGCTTAGACTCAAGCATCAAGCCTCGACTTGACTCCTTAGGCCACACAGTGCACAAGCCTTATGCCTTTGTCCCTACGACCCCTCATTGCGTAACTTGTCTCTAAAATTGTGCAATGTGTGCTCGAAAAAGACTCATTCCTAACCCATGACCTCACGAGTTATTGTTGCTCAATCCTTGGCCAGATCTCTTAACTGACACCAGAGTTCCAACTGCGGCTAGTGGTTGTCATGAAGCATGTTGAACTATGGGTTTATCAAACTCATGTCGTCTTTTCATAATTGAATGTCAATTGCGGGAGTATTATGTGTTATGACATCATGATGAAGGATATATGAAAGAAGACCTAGTAGAAGATAGCTTTGTAGTTACAAATACAATTTGATCGATTAAGAAAAAGACAAAGGGACGCCAAATTGCGACAACAGCGGAATCAATATCCTATTAAAGACTCCTCCTATCTTCAAGCCTTGTTGGAAGGAAAGAAGAACATGTATACCATATTTGGAAGACAAAGATAGTAATGTGAGAAATGGCTTCAACATTGTCATATCATCATGTAGTCCATGTGTCATCAATGTCATGTCAAAGTGTATATGAGTCATCATTAAATCGATTATGTAATTTCAATATATAGAAATATAATGTAATTTGAAATCCAATTCATCTAAAGATAATGTGAGAAAAGTCATGAAGGTTAAAAAGATCATGAAAGTCAAACGGTCATGAGAAGTAGTCAGGAAGTCCTAAGGAAGGTGAAAGGCCACCTTATTTGTTATATATACACCCTCATAGCTCATGTAAAGGAATTTTCAAATTGGCTCCTCCTCTTCAGGCATGGAAGAGGAAGATAGTTCTTTTGGAGGAGCAAGTGGTTGTTTTAATGCTCTACTATTGGAGTTGGTGGTGTTCATTGTCTTGGTGCATCTTGAATTTTTCTTAATAGTGAAACTTGTTGATTCAACGTTGTTTCATGCATATGTCGTAAATATTGTAAGACTACACATTTTGAATGTTTTTTATCTATGTTGTTCTCATTTTTGTAAAATTTTAATAAACTATTTCGGTGGATTTCGCACTTATCTTGTTAAAGGTGTGTTTATTGTATTTTTTAACAATCATTGATTCTATGTGAACTACTTTTTAGTTGATCAATAATTCACATTCGTATGCATATACTCATGTGTCTTTAATGAATTAGTAATATTACTCTTCTTTTAAAAGAGCTCATCTTATTTGCTCTTCGGTAAAAAAACTTGATACATTATGTGACTAAACCCCTTCTGCAAGGCATGCTAAACGTTTCATCTGCTAAAAGTACATGTCTAAACACTCTTTTATGATGATGTCTTATTAATTCAAATCTCTAAGAAATTATGACAGTCGGTCCTTATTTTAAGAACTCCCACACCAAACAATGCAAAGTCTGATTTGGACTTTTCATCGAAGAGACTTAACAATTCACGGATTTCCAACATTATCAATAGAACCACATTGTCTTCAACGTCATCATGGTGTGTTGTACTTCCTCATCTAAATGATGTACCTTTAGAATTCCTCATTGATGCCTCTTCAAACTCTAATCTTCTTCAACAACATTTTTCTTCATAATTCCCCATATTCCACTCCTACTCATTGCACCTTCTACCATATCTTCTTCTACTTTCCATCATTTTTTTTCTTTTAAAACATCTTCAAATACGGACTTTATAAACAAATTCGATCAAATGAGAACTATTACATCAAAACAAGAACCTACGGCAAAAAGCAAAAAAACATGAACAAACGGAGTTGAAAACGAAAAAATGTTGATCTTTAGAATAACATTTTTTTTTTCGAGTAAATTTTAACATTTTTAAAAATGGAAATAAAAACCAATTTTTTATGTGCAAAGACACGTGAAAATGAAAAGTGTTGAAGTGTTGGAACTCCTTTCCTTCTTTTTTTGAAGGGTAAATTTTCAACATTTGATAATAATGGCGTTAAAGAATAAAATATCATGACTCGAAAAACTTTAAAGTTCAATAGTTTTTAAAGCACTGACGTAAAAAAGATGAAAATATTACGTCTTTGAACAACCTTGGGTCCAACAATTTTTTAGACATGACATTAAATATATAAAATACCACGTCTTTGAAAAAAACTTAAGTTTTCAACAATTTTAGATCCTTGGTGCAAATAAAATTACTTATAATTAGCTTTTCAACTACATAGCATTAAAGATAAAATATCATGACTTAGAAAAACTTATTAAAATCTTGACTTAATTTTTAACCAACAGAATTAAAACCAAAGATTATAACTACAAAAAAAAATTTAAATTTTCAAATATTTCACGAAAAGCATGACATTATGGAGGGAAAAAATTGTCATCAAAAAACTTTAAAAATTACAGGAAGTAATTTATTTTTTAAATATTAAATATATAGCGATTTTTAAAATTTTAATAAAGACAACTTGACACATTACTAACAAAAATTTAAAATCAACCATCAAATTGACGCGTGGTATGAGTGAAATCGACTCATTGTAATGAAAACTTAAGAACAACGATGAAATTGACACACATTGTGGGAAAACGTGATTCATTACTATGAAAGCTTTAAAACCAACTATCAAATTGTAATGGAATTGGGTTGCTAATAAAACATCGTGGGACCTGGAGAAAAAATAAAAATAAAAATAAAAATTTAAGAATTTAAAAAATTAAAAAACAAAAACAAAAACAAAATGATATATAAATAAATAAAATAGAAAATACAAAACAAAACGAAACTTCAAACATTGGAAAAAAAAACTCAAATTTATTTTAATTCACCTTATCATTAAAAATAAGAAACATAGACAAAAAAAATAATAATAATAATTTAATTCAAAAAACACATAATTTAGAAAAAAAAATTAAAATTAGCCCCCAAAACATAAAAATATTTTTAAAACATTTTTTGTGATTGAAAAAAAAGTCCTTGGAATCGACCCTAGCCACCCGGCGGCCCGCGTCCTTGGCCAAAGCCTGGGGAGGCCTGGAGCCGACTTTGGCCACCCGGGTTGTGGTCACATCGCCCCGGTCGCGATCCCTGCCAGCGAGGAACGCGGGGCCTTGGCGGCGGCATTGTTGGAAATGTTTGCCTCGCCACCCTTGGGGCCCATGTCGCGGCAACTAAGGTCGAGTTCGACGCAGCCTCCCCGGTCGCCGGGGCCTCGGGCACAGGCTGGGTGGGGTTGTTCTGCGGCGGGGGGCCGCAACTGCTGACGACGAGTTGATTTCGAGAATTGACTGGGCAACCTTGGCGCCCAATTTTTAATTTCTTTTTTAATATATATGTGTAGTTTTTTTTATGTTTTCTTTTTTTAAATATTTTTTAATTATTGTGGTTTTTTAAAAAATTTAATTTGTTTTTAACACTTAAAAAAAAACAATGGCCACATTTTTTCTTTGGTTAATTTAAAAAAAAAAAAAAATCTGTGACTTGTGTGTTTTCTTGTTTTTATTTTTTGTTATTTTTTTGTTGTTTTATTTTTTTTTTATTTTAATTTTGTTTAAATTTTTAGTTTTACAAGTTAAGGGGCAAGATCGATTTCGAAATGGACCTGCGACCCTCTGAAATACGAATTTTATATATATATATAAACTAGGGGCGGAGTTAGCTCCATTATTCGCGGTGCACATTACGGTGTCTTCCCAAGTGGGGGAGATGTCCCCCTTCCTCAAATGTGATCTCCTACTTTGTCTGGGAGTGGGTAGTTTGTTTGATTGGTCTGGGGCCGGAGTTTTTATGCGCCTACTTCCTCTGACCCCTTATTTTCATCCGTTTTACGGTGACATGGCCGGTGGGGGTTGGGACTTCTCCTGGGTCCAAAGCATTAGTTGCCATGCCATGGAACAATTTGAATTGTAGCGGGCACTGTGACGTCCTTTTCCATAGCGCCCTTCCTGGGATGATCATGAGAAGACATGTCCTTTACGCATTCTAGGTGCTCCTGTGGGTAACATTCCTTGAGCGGCGCCCTCCTTTTAAGAGATAATTGTTCGATCACGAGTTACGCTCCCCAGGGCCATGGCCCGGCACTAATCCATTTGACACCTAGCGAGAACACTTCCCTCATCCGCCGAAAAGAAGCATCGGGTATAAGCATTCGCAATGAAAATTGGTGGTGGGAATTGATGTTGTCTGCAAAATTCCAAAAGCTGTTTGGAAACCACTTTGGTTGGGCGTTTACGTGAGAGTGGCGAACATGGATTCCGATGTGGTGGGTTAGAGAAGAAATTGGTTGCCATTGTGCTTGAATGTACCCAGATTTTCATCATTTGTCTGAGAGTTGACTCCTTTTCAAACTTGTCCTATTGGGAAGATAGCGAGACTAACGGAGATCGTGTTTGGTGTGGTGGGGACTCGCCGGACTAATTCTCTATGAGGTAAGGACGTTTCTTTTGTGAGAACATTCTCCCTAGTTTCTTCAAAAATTTTAGGTTATCCTCACGGTTGCCCAATTTTTGGCAAAAGAGCACAGAAGCAATAGGAAATAAGAATTATGGATCCTTTGTCTCTTGAGAGAAGGATTAGGATATAAAATTTGACGAAGGTGTTAAAAAAATTTTGGATTGTGAGCTAGATATTAGAAGGATCTCTACGAAGGTATCATTCTGAAAATGCATGACGAGAAAATGGACACAAAAGCTGGATTACGGAAGCTTCCCTTGGTTGTTTTATGTGTAGGCAAGTTGGACATACGCTCAAAACTACATTCTCCGGAGACATATTAGACAAGGTATAAAAAACATGGAAAAAAGGGTGTTCTACGATAGCACGATTACCATCCTGGAGCTCCCTTCTGCTGGCTCACATCCAAATTAGAATTCTGACAGGCTTGTCCCTCTCATGTCGACAATCAAAAATTTGCTCTCCCTTAAGCATAATTATGCTTCCCTAATTCTCCTTCTCATGGTTTTTTTCCTCCTTGATCATTTGATTAATTCCTGACGTTTCTTAGGCTCCTTCCCATGAATATGTTTAACGCCATTCCTTGGTCCCAAACCCTCCTCTTCGTGGCGATTCATGCCTCTACACTCCCCTCAAATATCTTCCTCTCAGGAGGCACTTGTTCCCCTATTCTTTCCTCGCCCTTATAAGGAAAAAGTTGTTATCTTGTGTCCTCTAGGGTAAGCCCCAATAAAGTTGTCAAGGAGGCTTGGTGATTGAGCTCCCTCCAAAATCACCGCGGTTGTAAATGCAACTGTCAAGCTGAGACTCGGGCCTCTCTGAATGTTCATTTTGGAAAACATAATACTATCCTAAGAGGCACTTAGAGCATCAAATGCCCATAATAAGAGACTCAAATGATCTGATTGTCTTTCAGTAATGAGAGTCCAAGGGACGCCTACTCGACTAACCCTCAAACGCCTTTGTCTATGTGTCTCTCAGGATGTGCGTGCAACATTCAGAAACGAAATTATCGAGCTGGTGTTCGGAGATCTGCTTGTAGCTTAAGGACTGGTCTTTCTCATTTCTAGATTCTTCAGGTTGGGCTGGAGGGCCTCATCAACATAAGTGACCCCTCAATTTCTATCCAATCCTCTTCCTTTCACGTCCCTCCAATGAATACTCCATTCATGATCCCGATGCGATGTGTCTCTTTCAATCTTCTACGATATTTGTGGGCTATTCATTCCTTCGAGAGGTTGTTTTGGGATTCATTTTTTCTAAAAATAGTGGCCTTCCTAATATTATTATTAGGTGATCTAAGAATTTCTCTGTCTCTAAATGAAGTTTGCAGGGTATTTTTACTTGAATTCGATCCTCTAGCTCCCTTTCTCAATTCTCGGATTTCTACGCTTGGACTTATTGATGTTTTTCCTCCAAAAGCCAGGGCCTACTTGAAGTAATCAAGAGTTGGATGATGCAATTGCAAAGTTTCGATCGTTCCTTATATGGGATACCCTTGTATTCTTCAAGTTTTTTTTGTGTTAACTTTTGAGTGTGGAGTCGGCGAACTCTAAGTCATCATCCTATTGTTTTATCCTTTCCCTTCACAAGATCAAAGCCCGTCCTCCTTGAAATTTAATCCTTCTTGGCTATTGAGCGGGAATATGTAAAAATACGGTTCATTCAAATTGGTTACACTTTGAGCCCTCCTCTCATACTCCCTTCCATGCAAATTGTAAATTTGAAAATATTTCAGAATCAAAAGGAGTCTACTTTCTAGGGTTATGAGCTTGCAAATATGAATCAACTCAACTTCATGCCCTCAAATCTTAAGACGGAAAATGGTTGTTCATGTTTTAAAAACAATTATTAGGGTATCTTGTCAAAGAAAGAATACGGTAGCACAAAAGCCTTAAGGAAAAAATGGCAAGAAGTTACTAAAAAGGAAGAACAGTTTATGAAGGTTAAAAGCGGGCTTTGTGGATGTAGGAGGGGATAACAATACAATATTTTTTCATCAATATGCTTCTCATCGTAAGCAGAAACCCCATGTTGAGTAAAACTCGCCAAGTGAGATGGCTTTATTTGTTCGAAGAAAAGTTAATCTAGGTGTTGCTCATTTTAAAAATTTGTTTAAAGCCTAAAATGAGGATACCCCGTGGAAATTTTACATGTATAATGCAGTGTTCAGGATGATAACAAAGCAGAGATGAATGAATCCCTCCACGAAAAGTTGATGAGGGCTGATTTATTCTCAAAAGTTTCAAAAAGGGAAAAGTCTAGAGCCACGGTAGTTTTACAATTGAATTTTTCTCGGTTTCTGTGGCTTAATCAAGGATGATCTGCTCTTAGTAATTAAAAGTCTCGGAAATAGGGAAAATTCTTGAGTGCTATCGACTCAAATTTCATTTCTACGATCCCTAAATTGCCTTCGCCCTCTTCATTTGATGATTTCAATGATCTCATGTTGCAATCTAATTTACAAGATTATTTCTATAAAATCTGTAGCCGTCACCTCAAGCTTATTTTAAGTTCCTGTCATCTCGGAGGAACAATTTGGTTTTCTTTTTAAAGACAAATTCTGTTGTCTCTCCCAGCTGGGAAGCTCTTCATTCGATCCATACCACAAAAAACCCTCCATTGCTTTAAAATTGGACTTGTCAAAGCCTATGATAGAGTGAACGGACTTTCTTAAGAATGTTGCTTGTTCAAATTCAAGGTACAGCTACCGAGGTTGTCGAATGGATTGTGGGATGCATTCAATCGGCATCTTTTGTTGTTCTCATCAATAGTTCCCCCCCTCCTCTTTTTCGTGCCTCTCGGGTCTTATGCAAGGATGTCCCCTCTCCCTTTTTTCCTTCTTATCAACTGAAGCTTTAAGTCGTTTATGCTATCATGCAAAAAATAGGGATACCTCAAGGCATTCACATTTCGGTATCGAATCTCTTACTCATATCCTTTGTTGATGAAAGTATCTCCTTTTACGCAAGGCCTACGCCGAAAATGCCGCTCCCTCGAAAATACGCTTTCTCTCTTTCAACCTTTCTGGGCAACGATGATAAACATAGATAAATCTTGTGATTCATAATCACTGATCATATCTTATCCCAAATCAAGCTCCTCTCTCCCCTTCCTGTTGTTGAATGGCATTCGAGGTTTCAAATATTTGGGTTTTCATTAAAACCAAATTCTTATTCTTCGAATTGGTTGTGGCTTTACAAGAAAGTGGAAAAGCGGATTCAACATTAGACAAACCGTTTTCTTTCTAGAGGAGGTCGATTGGTGCTTCTCAAATCGAGTTCTTCAGTATTCTTGTCTATTGGGCCACCATTGCTTCAATCGAGGATTCTCCACAAAATCCGCAATTATACTCTTTTCTTTGGACTACTAATAAAAATTAGGGGGATTCTCTGTGGTAGTGGACATTACTCACCCTTCCAAAGATTTGTGTGGATGGGGAATTAAAAATATTCCCACTTTTTGTCTCTCTCTTTAACCAAATATTTATGGAGACTAACGAGAGGAACCAGAGATTCCCTTTCAGGGTAGGATAATAGGGGCTAAATATATCTGGACATTCGCTAGTCTCATAAGTTAGGATCTCCAATCAAGTCTTATAAAAATGCCTCTATTGGTTGGAAAGCTTTGGTTTTGGCTTTTCCTCTTATTGGTCGGTGGACGGCATGGAAAATTTGAAATAGGAAACAAATATGCATTGGGCGAGACCCATGGGTTGGAGCGGAGATGATTACATCTTCTCATAAGATCTACTATCGAATGCATAAATTAAACATTCACAATATTTTTGATCAGAAGCGTCATCCTCTCCACAAGGTTGAGGGTTTCCATGGGTTGGAGGATTTGCTTATTTTGAGGTTTGATGGTCCTATTGTAGTAGAATGGGAAACTTACATTTTTGTCTTAGTAAGCAATTTTATTCCTGTTGGACTACGAGGAAAATGATTCATTGGTATGATCACAGAATCCATACACAAATGGTTCCTATTCTGCAAAAGGCTGAGGCTATAAAGTTGTAACTCTTTCCTCCTTCTCGGGAATTGTTCCTTCTTGGATGTCCTTGTGGAAAGCTCCCTGATCCCCATCCAAAACCAAAATTTGGTCCACTGCCCGTATCTCTCTGAAAATACAGCTATTAACTTGGGATAACCTTCAACCACCCAGGGATGGATGAGTCCCGGCGGTGTTATTTATGTGCTTTTGATGAAGAGTCCCTTTCATTTACTCTTCCATTGTTCATATGTAGAAGTCGGTTGGAAAAAATCCTCCTCCTCTTTCCGCTTCGATCCATCGTACCTCTGTGATTATGACAGGGGTACACTCGGTGGTGGTTTTGATCATGGGGTAGCTCTTATGTGACTTTCCACCTTTTCACATATGGAATTTGGTGAGCTAGAAATATGGCCATTTTCAATAATAAGCTCATCCCTAGTGAGGTGAATGTGACCATGATTGTTTAGTGGGTTTCTAAATACAAGTGCTCACAAAAGCACAATAGGAGTGTGAAATATAATCCCACATCATACTATTATCACCATGCACCCCTTGGGCTTTCTTTGATGAGAGGGCGAGTCAAAATTATTCTTATCCTTTGACGGTGCAAGAGTTGTTCTTCATCTTTCTATAAATTCAAAAATACTTGTTATAATACTCTTTGGTCAGGTTCAAATAGCCGACCCGAACTTGCTTCTCTCTCTAGATTGTTCTTTTTGTGGCTAGAGAAAAAATGCTCGGGAACTTACGGTGTTTCGGTGACTCAAATTTACGTTATAGATTGGGCACGGGGAAAAATCTCAAATACACTCTCTCATCTTCAAGCCATTACGTAACATTAAAAAACTCATGGCGGCCTTTGAAAATCTCTCTTTTTTTGTCCACATTTTCGAAGATTGAATATGGAAGAGTGATGCATTGTCGAAAACATCCCTCACCTTTTGCCTCCAGGGTCAAATGAAAATTATTGATTTCTCTTCAACTTTGAAGATTCATTCGAGGATTTAACACTTTCTGCTATCGAATTAACAAAGAATACGGTCCAGGTGCAAGGGATAGTTGGTTTTTTACTGTAGGGATTCGGGCATATCATTAACGGAGGATATGGCTACAACATAACGGTCTAGCGACCCAATCATAATGTGACTTTGAAAGATTGTAATAAGAAGGCGATGCAAATGGAAAATGCGCTTTGTTTTTTCATTTGCAGAAATATGAGGATGATTGCGAGCGTTAAGTTAAAAAAATACGATCGACAAATAATGATTTGTGGCATAAGGAGATTTTGTCTTCTATTTATGATATGAAGAACTACTGAAATGTAAAAGAAGCTCTAAGAGCATTTTGTAAAAACCTCTCTTGAAAGAGGGTCGTCTCTACATTATTTTTTGGTAAGTCTGTTGTTATTTTGTTCCAACAAAACAAAAACATATATATATATATATATATATATATATATATATATATATATATATATATATATATATATATATATATATATATATATATATATATATATATATATATATATATATATATATATTATTTTATTAACTTTTTTAATATTTTCTTTTTTAGTATTTTTTAAGTTGTGTGGTTTTTTAAAAATTTATTTATTTTTTTTGTTTTTTAACACTTTTAAAAAAAATTAATGTAGTTTTTCTTTGCTTAATTTTTTTTTTAAATCATAAATTACGTGTTTTTGGATTTTTTTTTTTTTTGCTATTTTTTTCTTTTTTTATTTTTGTTTATATTTTTATTTTTTCCTGAGTTAATTTTGTTTTTCTTACATATTTATGTTTTTTTTGGTCTTTTTTTATATATTTTTTTATAATTTGGGTTTTTTTGTCGTGTTTTTAATTCTTTTTATGTTTTATTACACTAACATGAGAAATACTTCGCTTGATAAAAAAATATCAGCACTAATGCATTAAGAAAAATGAAATTGTAAAGATAAACAAACAAAAGGGATTTGATGGTGCACCAATATTTTCAAAATAGAAAGCATGAAAATCATGAACTTAAAAAAAAAAAAAAATCATACTTTATATAAAAAAAAATGGTGTCAAAAATAATACACTCTAAAAAATGGGTTGATCTTGTATAAACCTTTTCAAAAATCGGTATGAAAATGCTAACATTTAAAAAAATGTTCATACTTAATACATAATAAAAATTTAAAAATTATAAAAAAATGTGTGTTCAAATAACCACTTTTCAAAATCGGGTGATTTTTTGCTACCTCGGAAAAAAATAGGAAATCGGTAAAGTTCTTGTTTGATCGGTAGCTTTATGTTTATAGGCCTTCTTAGATCATATGTAACAAAAAATATCCAACCTAGTATACCCAAAACTGGTGAATAAGGCACATTGACTTGGAAGAACACATGGATTTTTATCGACTAATGCATAACATTATTAATCATATCAAAACCATTATCATGATCAATAATGATTCTTTGTACCACCAATAGAAACAAGATATAAATCCTAACCTAAAAAGAATCAATTTTGAAGTATTTGAATTCTAATTTGTAACATATCTTCCAAATATACATAATATTATCTTAGAAGATGTGACTGAATGTATGTCACCATGCTGGGATACATTAGTCACTTGGAAAGATGGGTTATTCTAGAAACAAAGATTTTATTATTATCATCAGAAATATTTTGATGCAATATTTACAATCGTTACACCCCTATATCTTTGTAATTCATCATTTGCATCACACATTTAAAGAAAACATGGTCATATCTATCATCATGGGGAAAAAGAAATGAAAAAAAATCAAGAAAAAATGATAACATATATCTTTTTGTCTTTTGCACAAAATATTAAATCAATTTACTTCATAAGAATAGGATCCTTATTCATTAACATTTTTAAATCTATTGAGACTTACCCACTCCGCAGTATGGTATCGTTGAATTTTCACCTCTTTCCATCGTATCTTCATATTTTTTCGGTCGCTTGATACGGTTATATTAAGTCTTTTGACACGGAAGTCAAAAAAGGGGTATTACATCCATTATATTTCTAATTTCGGATCTTTAATATGCCAAACATAACAAAATATTTCAGTCTGATAAGGTTTACAAAAAAATGTTAACAATTTTGGTATTAATTATTTCATAAGATAGAAATAAAATTTGTGCATTCTTCTCTTAAAGCCATCTTTCTATATGTTTTATGTAGCTTTTGTGCTTGTATACACATTGAGAAAAGTTATTTGTCTCTTTATAACAGAACTGCAGTATTTGTGTTTCTGTTAAAGGAAGTTCTTGTGTCATCATTACACCTAAGAAAACTTGATCACACCATTTGAAATTGCAGGATACGCATCATTTCGAAAGAATTTTACTATTATACCTTTTGCCCCACATCCGGACGTACGTAAGGTTCATATTTCATTTCTCCAATTCCGATGTTGTATGCTTGAAAGGCGGGATTTAGCCATTATGTTCTTCTCTGCAATATCGTGAGTATATGATGAAAGGATTGTCGCAGAATCAGCAGTCCTTTCTATTAATTTGTAAGATGACAGGAGCCATTGAGGGTCCCTTTCTTCATGTGATCAATGAGAACACATGAATCCAAAAAACCCCACCTCTTATCTCTGCCTATAGTTTCATCGTAAACACAACTTCGAACCCCACAACGCCAGCATCTGCCTTCATATTTGTCTCCTTGCCTCCCGCATACAGTGTGTTTATAATTACATTGGGGAGTGATCATCGAAAACCATGCTCCACAACCACATCTCGTATTCTTTGCGCTTTACATCGAAAAAAACCGATTTGCGTAATGGTTTAAAGGTCTAATTCATTTCGAAGGTCACTTGGAGGAGTTTATGTTGGATTCTCGATTTCCACGAGTGCCGAATAACTTGTGAGAGGAACCTTATCATATGTACTTACATGCTCTTCAAATATCCACCTATTCCTACGGCATAAAAGACACCGGTGAAAAATGATGAGATTTTTCTAAAATGTTTACCTTTCTCAAAACCACCATTTTATGCATTCTTCGACGGTCGAGTAAGCCCGGATCCTATAATTTTAAATTCTTGGTTGGAGATGTGCTGTCTCTTATGAAAAAGGAAAGCAATAGAAAATGTCGGTTTTCTTCATTCTCCCTCATGCAAAGTCTACGAGATACCTAGCCCTACATTTCATTTTTTACGAAGGGTTGTCCCACATGGGATTTTGTCCTTCAGAATGACCAAAATAAAATAATCATTTTTGTTTGTACTTTGATCTTCATATCTCACTAAATGACTTTTTCATTCATGTCCAGTTTTACATTCATCATATCTACGTAGGTTTCATTGATTCTAATTTTTTACCTTTGTTCATTATCTTGGCCCATACTTTGGTCTCCATAATTTCTTTTGCCAAGTCCCCATACTTCTTAAAATTTCCAATTATCTCGACCACTCTAATCATGGTTTCAAGGATATCCATTTCCTCTACGTCCTTCCATATCGGTACCACCTTCCACCCATTCTTTATTAGCTTGTCCCAGGATAGAATGTAGCTACAGTTAGGATAGTTCCCCAATCCCACCTTTGAGGAGATGGAGTGTGGGTAATGGGATTACTTATTGTGTCAATCTGAATTTTGGATATTACGAATACATACCTTAAAATTCGACGAACAAGAACCCTTATTTTCAAAAATTCCTCATATGTGAACCCTTAGTCACTTTCTCCTAGCTTGCGATGTATAGTTCCTCCGGACTCTGCTTGCGGAAGATATTTATACTTAATGATATTAGCTCCATTGTATTCATTATAATTAACTTTAAGTACCATATATGTGACTATAACTCATTTATTTGAGAAGATATATCAAATATTTTCGGTCTCCATTTTTATTTTTTTCTCGATCACTTTCTCCCGAACGGACCTCTCCTCAATTTCTCGGTGTACTTGTCATCTGTGTGCCAGTTATATTGATATCTGTGGGTTCTATACTCACTAATATACTACATGGACTAATAAGTGCTAGGCAATTGACCCATTAGGATGTGATCCTTTTATTTAATAAATGCCTTCAAATGGCTTTCCATAACAACATTGTCATGTGTGAATATGAGCCCACATATTTCAATCCTCTCAACATAAGAGTGAATGAGGTGGCACCCCTATGCATTGAAGAAGCTCAAAATAAATTCTGTTTTATTTCCTCATCCAATATGTAATAGGATTCTCGATGTGTTATTTCCTTAAATGATTACCCGATTTATTGTAATAATGAGACACATTTAAATAAAAATGATATATACAATGTGTAATCAAATGATAATCTTGATTCCAATTAAATACCATGCTGTGATATTTGAATTATGACTTTGTCACCTCATGTAATTGGTTAGTTGATTATAATTTCTTTATATTGTTTTGAAATGGATACAGGAGAGATAAATTTAAGAACAAGAAACATACATATTAGACTACATTTGATAAAATAAATAATAAATTATATATATATATATATATATATATATATATATATATATATATATATATATTATTCGTATTTAGATAGTAATTATTATGAAGACCAATTTTCATAAAGGTATGTTAATCATGTGTAACTTTTCCCATCAAATTTGTAATTTTGTTGTCAAAATGTTTTTATGCTTCAATGAAATTATTAAGAAATTTAATGTCTTACAACATATTTCATTACATCACTCTATTTCTTTATTAATAACAACGTAGTAGTTTTCAATTGTACACCACCGAAGATTGACTCAACTTCATCACATGGCTTCCACAATGTCACTTCTTACTTTGGCAATTTTTTTGTTTTTTTTCTCTTCATCGATAATTTCCATATCATTTTGTTCAATCTTCTCAATGTGCATTATATGTCAAACATTTTACCTACTATAAGGTGCCCACATATCAAAATTCATTGGGTTACACGGAAAAACACTTCATGCCTTAAGGAAACCCATTACCACCTTTATTGATAACATAAAATGAATCCATTTTGTTAGTATTGCAAAAGTAACGTTGAAAATTTACATACATAAATGTAATCCAAACCATTTTACCATGAAGACTTGTAGCATAAACCTTCTTCCATCGTAGGGTGTCATTCTTTGGGGTTTTGTTTTATTCTCTTCCTTACCATTGAATTTATTTTTGAAAGAAATATTTGAACTTATCATACACCTCCTTTCTTAAAATACTTGAATATCTAGAAGTGATTTTGGGATTACAATGAGAGGCTATATTTACCTATTTTAAAACCCACTACAAGATGTCTGATATTGTTTTTATGAAACTACAAATAATCAATAATTTTTAAATAATTAATAGATGAGCTAATATTCCAATAGAGAAAAGCAACTTTGTGCTATGGAAATGTGATATATCATCCATTTAAGTATTACATACAGTGGAATTCCTTTTTACATATAAGATTTGGATATGTGTCATACATAGTAAGTCAAGCCATATCATCTAAAATTTGTCAATAAAAGGATAAATATACACATCCATATCTCTAATTTTATATTTCTTTGCACGCATTTTTCACAAAGCCTTGTACATATTCCATCATAATACATAATAAACAATAAAAATAAGGTGTTTTATTGTAAGTGGTTGGAATATAAATACTTAAAATGTATCAACAATATTACATACTCATTATTTATTAACATTCAAGAAAGAAATTAATATTTAAACAAACATTGACTACGTTGAGTAAACATGTTCACACAAAGACATTACGACCATCAATTGCTAAAGAAAGATTAGCGATACAAGGTTCATCTCTAAAGAGGGAATGTTTTCAGCAATATCTTAATTGCAAATATGTCTACTGTATCATCCTAACCACTCATTTGATAATGATATTCACTGGCAACTTATTATGTTGTTACATGAACAATCCTTTGGAAACATGAAATGGTGGGGATAGATGAATAACCTTTTAGACGCATTTTTTTGTCACCTTGTCGGTGTGATGTTTTTTTCTAGTTTTAAATTGGTTATTATTTTGATTTTACTTTCCTTTCTCCCATTATATATCCTTTTAAACATTAGGAAATGTGTCGATTGTTTATAATCCATTCTTATCTCTTTACTAAGGTACACCACCTTTTTGGAATGTGTGAGTAATTATATAACTCAAATAAAATAGTATTAGCTAATAATCTACAACAAACATTAAAAATCCAAAACATAACATTACACACACAAGTGGTTGCACATCCATGTATTCTGATTAAAGAAAATGATTGTTAACTTAAAAATTTATAAAGTTATTGCTTAGGATTTGCTTTGTGAAATGTGTGTGAAACTCCATTCAAAGCTTTTAAGTTTGTTAGTTTTTATTAGCATCGAATAGGTATTGGTCTCTATGGTGTATAAAGACTGAACACATTTTATTTAATAACAAAAAACATTTTCACAATAAACACCCTAATTATATTAATTAGAAAATTATTAATTATTTTCAGAAGTCCTAACTTGAAAATTGGTTAATTATATCAAATTGATAAAGGAAAATCAATTTTCCTCTGAGACTTATGAAAAAATTCATTTTGATGGGTCTATATGATATTCGCCATTGATTGAGATTAGATCATGGTCATTGATTTGATCAACGAAAGACTATGAAGAAATTCGATGGGACATTTGGAGATAACTCAGAAAAACAATTCAACACAGTTAGGTGATTGTAGAAATTTTAATTAAAGCGAGGGGATGAAGACACGGTAAAAAGGGTTTCGATCGGGAAGAATTAAGGAGTGATTGTCGAAGAATTCTTAACGAGATTCCAACATTATGATGAATGGAATGAGTTGAATTATTACGCATAGAAGTTGCTAACAGTAAAAATTAGCAGTGTGCGCGTAGGGTTGAGCGTGATTGATTTCTAGTTTTGGAGATAAGGTGCAGGAGGAAGTGTGTGAATGAGGAGAAAAAATGAGTTTACGAGAAAAAATTTAAGCGGTGAAAAGTTACAGTGGGTTGTATGCACATCAAGGATTGGGTGCTGGTGATTCATAAGAAATTTTAAAGACCTAGGTGGTTAAAATTTCAATTGTAATTTAAATTCGTTAATTAAGTTAGATACGATTAAACTAGTTCCAATTATTTCGAACTGGTGAGAGTATAAAGTAGAACACATCTATGTTGTATTCAAACTAGTGATATTTCTAAGGCTAACTCATGGATGGCAAAATTAGGTTACTAAGGATGAATTGAGTTCAAGAAGATGGTATGCTATCGATTATTTAATTTTTTCAAGTTGTACGGGTCATGCATGCAATCGAAAAGAAGGGCCTAAAGGGTGTGCAATTCTCAATGATAAATTTCCCTAATTAATAAAAGTTAATTGTCTAAGCATAAACATACAATAAAACCAGAGGCTGCTAGGCTTGGTGCTTTCAGTGTTGTTAATTCATCCGATCGTGTAGAGGATAGAATGCCGCTGCGGGTTAGCTCACGGGGTTCGAACGGACATATTGTATTCATCTGATTATTTTGATTAATAAATATAGATAATAAAGAGTTTTGACGTTCTTTCTCTGAATATATCTATGTCTGTGCGTGTTGCGGAATCTACAGTGCTGTTAATGATTTGTGCTCTAAATCGTGATTTTACTTCCACGGATTGGTAGCGTTGTTCCAGTCTTATGATTTAAATGAATTTTATTAGAATTTTTGGGATCTACCCATTCAATTTCTATACAGTATAGAGTTATAGTTAAATTATAAGATAATTTATGAATTTTCATTAGAAGAGATTTGAGGTTGGGGATCAAGTTTTGAATTTCTTCGGGCCCGAGAGAAGGTCTCTTTCAATACCTAGGGCTAAAGTATTCCCTTCGAGGAAACTTCAGGTATGTTACGTCGGAAGGACTGGATACTTGGATGGGTGTCGGGAGGATAATAGGTTTGAATTAATACACAGTATTGGTGCATAAACGACAACGATTGATGCTCGAGAATACGCGAATGGAAGAGGTGTGTTGCTAGGAAAGGAGAGAGATTCATGTGGGAGGACTGATGCTACATAGCCCAGCCCTAATATCTGAGAAAAAGAACCTAAAAATCACATAATGTAACAAGCAACAGAATATTTTCCGGAATAGTAGCGACAAAGCTAGCGCCAAATTAAGTTTTGAAACATAAGGGTGAAAAAAGATAAAACAATTCCATTGAATGCCTAAGTAGGTTCACATTGTAGTGATGAACTTGGAGAATTGTCGGTCTAATTGCTTTCCCCTAGAGAATATTTGGTAGCTCATAATTTTAGAGCCCAGAGATAGCCGATTGTCAGTATTCAAATTAAATGACAGAGAAAACTACCCAAGTGCAAGGAAGGTTACAGATGTCTAGGTGCGGAAGAAATTAGTGAGCAAGATGGATATCATCTAAGGTTGAGGAATGAAGGAAAATATACATGGAAGAAAGAGCAAAAGAAAAGGAAAGGAAGAAATCCAATCCCAAAAGGAGATTCTAGTGAGGAAGAATAGTACGTGTCCAAAAATCAAGCTGATTTCTTTGTCTTGAATTAGAGCACTTTTCCAAATGGACATAGTAAACAAAGAAAAGAAGACCTAGAGGTGTCAGTTCGACTTTAAGATTCACAATTTGAGCCAATTTTACCCACTCATTTCTGTGCATGAAGCACGGTAGAAGTGTTTGGTATCTAAGCGATTTTATCATTCATGAAAGAAGATGAATGTTCATCCAGCAGCTTGGAGGAGAAAATATCTCGATGAATGCCCATCTAGATGGAGGATGATGGGAGGTATGCCAACATAGATTATTATTAATTTAATTACTTTTCATAAAGAGTCACCTCACCTCTAGGGCTCAATAATGTGATGTTTGTTCAGGTCTAAAAGTAAATTTGAACTTGCATCGCGGTTAACGGAATATCATGGCTCGATGTGATACCTGCAAATAGCGACTAGGAGCATCTGGGATAAGTGAAGCATATCGAAGGTTCGGGTGAAAAAGAACACTCTCTGGGGTTGAATCATCGCAGAAGGCCATTGCTGATTTGAGTAACAAATCCCGAGAGAAAAGGTGTAAGGCAAATGTCCCGATGAATTGTGGCATGAAGACTTGGCCATTTTCACCATGGTGCTTTAAGATATGCGTAAAGAATCTACAAGCCTCCCCAACTAAGCACTAGGCATTGAGGCTCTACATGAAAAAGAAAGGTGTGCCTTGGAGGCTACACAAAATCACATCGTAATGTCCCAGAATGACGAGCACGTGAAATCCTTTCAAAACACTGACATCCCCGCACAGTGTGTCCGGCAACTTTCACAATAACCTTCTTTATCAAAGAAATAAGGATGTGTTATGTCTGTGGATGATTTCTCACATTAGTGCACTAAGATTGCCCACTATTATTTTTAAAAAGACTGAACATTCTAAAATTTTTGAATTTATTACTTGATGAAAATAATGGCATGGTAGGCTCTCCAGGAGCGATAATAGTCATGTAGTGAATGAGTTTAAGGAAATTATTAAAAATTCAGTGGGCAAGGTTGAAAAACCCTATAACCCACAGCATAATGAAGGTGGTGAGAGGAGAAAACATAGTATTGTGGGATACGCTGACGATGTTTGGCATGGTAAAGGCCTACCTGCACTTGTGGGTTGAAGCATGCAATATAGCAATATGTGTACGGTGTGGGTCTATCATTTCAATTTCAGAGGACCAGGCACGAATAATATTTTTTGAAGAAAAACTGTGTGTGTCCCCTTAGGGATCTTTGAATTCTCAGGGTATGTCTTTCATGTTTCAAAGACGAGAAAAATTT
The DNA here is from genome assembly GCA_034641835.2 of Pinus albicaulis. Lineage (NCBI taxonomy): Eukaryota > Viridiplantae > Streptophyta > Pinopsida > Pinales > Pinaceae > Pinus > Pinus albicaulis. Next base: position 1,649,818,223 of record CM076579.1, read on the forward strand.
AGAAACGACAAATTGAGTTTAACAAGGTCTTATTTTAAATTTGCTGATACACCCAACTATTAAGTGCCACCTTCAATGTCTCAGGATGACATTTAATTGGTAGAGATGTGAGTTAGGTGAAAGATAAGGAAATAGAGGCAGTCCACTTAGGAAAGACTTAGGTTATGAATGGGATGTTTGACTCCAATAGAGAGCCTGAAAGATGTGGAGCAACCACAAGTACGAGGGAGATATAAAGAGTGGGGAATAACCACTCAAATGAAGACATCCATTAGAAGAAGAAAGCATGTGAGGGGCAGAAATATTGTCCCCATGATCCTCATAAGTGCAGGGCACCCACATCACTGCATGTGATGCAGAAGGTCATTACTATATTGTGGTGCATATCTGTGGATCGATGGTGATATAGTGAAAACAAAACCAACCTCATTCGAGAAGCGATGAGAAACTAGTATGGGTTGATGTTGTGGTAGAGAATATGATTCTGTTGTCCAAAAACGATTGTTTGAAGACTAGTCCCAAGACAACCAGGACAAGTTATTGAGTTTGAGACCTGATTTTACAAGGAAAATCATGCCATACGAAGCTTGTCGAGAAGCGAGAGCCATATTTTTGTCAAGGGTACTCTCGGCTATAAGGGATTATTGTAGAGAATACATTTTCCTCACATGGCAAAATTGTTCTTCATCGGAATCAGTGTCTCTACGGAATTATGCAATTGGAGGTGAAAAGATCCTGTATGGATGTGAACCACACCATTCCTCAGGTTATTGAGAGGAGGTGTACATTGAATAGCTTGAAGGATTTGAAGTAAGTCTGTGTGTGTCGACCCAAGAAATCGTTGTGTTGTTGAAGCAAGCACCTCGTTAGCAAGTACACCAAAATTGATAGCTAAATCATAATTATTTACAAATGTAGATGGGATATGAAAACCTTTACCATGTTATGGTAGAAAAAAATATTGTTGATTATAGTCTTATATGTTGATGTCTTGATTTTGACTGGTGATGAACAACTTATCGAGGTTTTCAGAGAGGAATTTGCGAAGAGTTTGAAATGAAGGAACTTGTGGGGTTGATGCACTATTTCCTTGGATTTGGAAGTATGGCGAGAGACAAGGGAATTGTTTGTCTCTCATGGGGGGGGGGGGTGTACCAACTATATACTTTTAAGTTCCACATGGACATATGCAAGTAGCATGGGGACTCTTCTAGTGACCAACTAGAAAAGAGGATGCCACTTTAGGTGAGGAAGTGGATGTTACGTATGAGCCGTTGGTGATTTCTCTCATGTTGGTGAACATGTAGCCAAAAAAAATTTGTGCGATCGATCAATTGATCCAAACCGCAGTTAAATGACAATTATTTTGGAGGGATGTTAAGCGTGTACTTTTGTACCTGGAAGGCACCACTCAATTTGGACTTTGAGTAGGACAAATGGAGGGAGTGATTTCAAGGCTTCACGGATACATGTTAGTGAGAATTCATCATATTGGAAGATCACTTTAGGAGAATTTTAGTGTTAGGTTAGCACCATTTCTTGGTACAACATGAAATAGAGATGAGTTGCACTTAACCAACGAGAAGTAGAGTACCGCAGCTGCGACGGTAAGTTTGTGAAGTTATATGAGATGAGAAATATTGTTGTTGGGTTATTCATTAAGTTATGGATCCTACTATGATTCTTGTGTTGAGTTGTATCAAACTCACGAGAATACGATTTTCATAGTGATCCAAGCACATTGATATCAGGTACCACCATCTACGAGATTGTGTGTAGAGGAGGATCGACATGTTGTTATAGTACATTCTACGGAAGGAATGGGATGCAAATATTTTGACAAAAGCCTTGTCAAGGGGTAAAAATTTGAGTTACATAGAAGAAGGATTTGGATATTTGATAATCCCTTTATTGCGAGGAGAAGTTTTGAAAATACCAAGAAATTCTAATTTATTTTTTTCCTTTAATTAAATTAGGAGAGAAATCGAAATTTCACATCAACAAACAACTTGAATGAGTTAATTGAGTTGAAATAGTTTTATATTACATTTATGTATTTAATTTGAGTTTGGGACATGAACTTGAGTTATTGTACAATGATTCCTAAAATTTGAGCCTGAGCTGATTAGTTTCGATTTAACAATTTAATTTAGTTAAACGGTGAGTCAAGTTCGGTTAAACTAGTTCCATTTTATTGGAGGAACTAATTGGGAGTCTAAGTGCGGTGCATGTTCGGTGTTTAACCAATTATATGATCAATCGCCTAGATTAACTCATTCATTCATAGAGTCGAGTAACCTAGTTGATGGCTATTAGAAATTCAGGGTAGTGTTGGGTTTGGACGAAATTTGTTCGACAACAATGAGAGAAAATCAACAAAAGGTTATTAGCCCTACATTTGGAGTAGCTTGTCTTGGCGGATTTACGGTTCCATTACTATGTGTGTAAATTCCTCTCCCTCGAAAGAGGACTTTGATGGTGATGGATCAAACTACTTCTTTGTTGTTTATTTTTAGACTAGCGAGTATGCTTCAGTAAAAAACTATTTAAAATAACAAACATACTACCTATCCTTATAAAGGAGCGTTTTGATATTAATACGAAGAAAACAAACTTTATTTATATTTCCATGTTCTGATGAACTGGTAATCAAATCTCGGAAAGTTTCACGTTAATTGTGATGCATATCGACCGGTAAAATATACTTTCGAAAAATTTCTAATAGCACAGGTACTCCGTTAAAGCAATAAACAAAGATTGATAGAATGAATTTCGTAGTTTCGTATTTTTAACATACTTAATAGAAATGACGAGAACCAAGGGGCATGGAAACATTAAAACATGTGTTAACGCAATAACGCATGATCCGCAGACATTCATAGACTAACAAGCCATTACGCCACTTGTATTTCCAAAATGAAGAGATGATCGTTACATTATGGCTCACGAACTCCCAAAGGTTGTTCCTAGAAAATTTCATGCATCTCTTGCTAATTATTTGTGTGATTCCCCCTACTAGGTTTTCATATTGTGACTTGTTTATACAAAAAAAGAAAAAAGTTTACAATTGCTTCAACAAAAATGGTTTTGGTGACAGCACAAAGCGAAAAATAACTCCTCGGTAAACTATTGACTAGCAAAAAATTTGCACAGATGTGAGGTGGATGCTTCGGTAGGAAGACCAATGGTCTTTGCCCATGGTAAATGGTCACCATTGACTCACAACAGTACAGGTCCACCGGTCGAAAGACGATATCGACACAAAAGATAATTAATGCGAGATGAAGAAATGGCTCTTCTCCATGCTTGGATGAAAATTCGATCATGGGAAATCTCTTGGCCGCTTGGTGATTAGGTCAGCCCATGACCTCTGCGCGATTGGTGTTGAGCCTAGCGGCGGGGAAATCTCTACCTGTTTAAATTGGGCATCACAGGGTGTGAGTACTTGGTGCAACCTCGGCAATGGTAACGGGGGGCATACTTACCCACTAGCGAGAGCTTTGCACCGCGCTCCACCATACGCTGCATATTTCGAATAGCGTCTTTTACTACCACTAGAAGATGAAGAGGTTGCTGCCTAGCAGAGTCATCGAGACACAACCCTATGAATCATCCTTTCATGGCTGTGGAGTCTCGAATGTCAAATGCTCGATGTGAATCGGGCTTCAAATTATTCGTGGCCTTGACATGGCTTGAATTTCCATGATTTGAATCACTTTAACGAAGCTGACTCACTTCCACCGCAAAGAATGTAGGTAACTGCTTGAATGAACCTTAGAAGGCACTCACTGAAAGACCTCATGGTTGCGTTCACATCACACTTTACATCCCCTATTTCTCTGATGCCCCATCTATTTCGCAAAGTGGTTGCCAAGACTTCAATACGAGTGCAACAACTCAACCTTCTGCCTTGGGCCGTGCAACCACTGCTCCTTTCCCATTTTAGGACTCGTAGAGATACTAGCAATTGTCTTGGACCTATGATATGGTTTATGGTGCCCGTGTGTGACTGTTCAATTGGTTCTCATGCTCCCTTGCTTTCCTTGACAACTGAGATAGTTCCACGGATTCTTCCTTGCAATTCTACCTTCTATGATTAGAAACACGATCTACATTTAGAAGCTTAGAAATAAGTTTGGGTGCACTTAAAGAGTTAACTCATTAGTTGTTGTTGAGATATGCAACAAGGCCTACAAAGTCCAAATTTTGTTGCGATGTTGTCCCATACTATTCCCACATGTCCTGAGGATCTGGCGAGAACATTAGGATGGGGATCACTTCCTTCCTTGGTCCTTCCTCTTTTCCTGGGGAGAGAGACTACCCCTCTCTCTTTTCAACTGAAGAAATAATTCGACATGGGAACCACTAAATCATGCGCAATGTCAAGATGCTCCAATCCTGCAATACCCACATCAGAAACTCTCGGAATAGAGGATAGAGGCATAGTATGATGCACCTATTGATATGAATTGTCAACTTTGCTACTTATTCTCACTTCTTTTCCTCCTCTTTCAGCTCCTAAGCTTTCCTTGCTGCTTCAGCCTTCTCGGCCTTCAAACATTCTCTTTATTTAGCAGCGCTTCTTCTTCTGATTACTCCTTTTCTCTCTGCTTCAACCTTTCTGTGGCTTCAGTTTCCTCTTGAACTACTTTATCATGGGCTTCTTCTTCGACCTGATTTGTCTTAGCCCCTGCTTCAGCATGCTGCAAATTTTCCATGACATGATCAACTTCAATATCAATATGAACAGAGGAACCAGATGTCCCTTCACTCGAGGTGGCGAAGTTTAACTCAGGGTTTTCCAATTCCTGAGTCTTTGCTAACTTTCGCTACTCCGTGTCAAAATTTTCTCTCGCGGCAGTAGCAGTCTCCAACCTCTTGATTTGATAGGCTTCCCACCTCTTCTTTACTTCCTAATGCATTAAGTCTTGGATTCTTCCCAAAACCTCTTCAAACTATATGATCGGCAGTGCATACTATCATCAGACATCTCTTGGTGATCATAGCGACTACCCATATTCAAACTCAACAAATGTTTTTTAACTATTAAGAATGGGTCATGCAACCTGTAAGGGGGCATGAGCCAACAGGATGTTTCTTATACGATTTTCTTCCTCAACGGTGTGGCCATAAGCTCCAAGCTTATATTGAACCAGAACAATTGGGTAATCTATCCACTACCTCATTCCACTATCCTTCATACCTTTGCCAACACCTCCATAAGTCACCTAATATGATATTTCTCTCAAAATAAATCTGTTTGGAACATACTTTGGAAGGTAATGTTCGGCTTCGATCAACCCATACACTCTGATGTAGGAGTAGACATTTTCCACATACTAATCCCCTATTTCTCTTTTTCCCTCCGCGAAGAATCTTGGAGGAGGATGCGCGTATATGATAATGTGCATTTCGAGAACAAAGTGCTCGAAGATCTGATAGAAGAAAAAATAATACCTTGATGACCACAACTGGCTGCAGTATATATGTATTGGAGCCCTGGTGAGGGTACGCTTCCAATCCATTCCTGAGAACACATTACAAGCACACACACAGTCGAGGATATATGTAGACATGAAGAACATCGTAGGCACGGAGGATGATGACCCTTTAGCTTCAAAAATGGCCTTTGCAAAACTAGAGGATAGGATATCAACCCAATTGAAAATGTAACCCTCATGGACCACCCGGGACATCAAAGGGACCCAGTCTATCTAAAAAATGGAGCAATCCACCATCCCATACAATCTGCTGATAATGGACACGACTTCTCGATAAGGCGACTTTAGAGAATTAACTGAGTAGATCCCACTTTCTTTGCGAGTGGGGTCCTTATTCAGAGCCCACCATTCCTTGATATTCTCTAGATAGTCCTCATTATTTATTTTGAACATATCGATATAATCTTGGTTGTACCAAGCAGTGGGTGGTGGAAGCTTGTATAATTTCCTAAGATCCTCTAATCAGAAAGACCCAATTACTAGACCCAAAGCACTGAGAAACTTCTTGCGGGGAATATCAATGAACTGCAGCATCCATCGAATAAAATCATAGTAACGAAAGGGTACCAGCAAGAATGATCTCTGACCTGCAGAATCTAATACACACCTTAGCTTCTACGTCTTCATCTTCTTCTTCTATATTTTCTGGCGGTTCATCATGCAGTGCCAAATATTGCTGGTATTGAAATTACCATTAAAACTTATTCCAATCCGGCGAGTCTTTGCCACCAACCTTGTGCATAGTATCTGAAAACGAGCGATCAACAGACAAGTCCTTCGGAACGACATTCAAGACCTTCTCCTCGGGAGCCTTAGGAATTTGGAGATTCCAGGGAACACTTCTCTTTTTGACGCGACATGAGGAAAATCAGAAACTTGCCAAACAATGACACTAACATTAACTTTTATTCACAAACAACATATCAGTTCATAAAAAAATTAAAATACCTGAGATACAAATGCATCAGCGAAAAGCTACAATTTAGAAAAATACACAGTCTTGGCACTTAGTGAAGAAAAAGGAAGAATGATGCATATTGCAAAGACTAGACTGTTGCAGGCATATATAGAGAAAATAAAATCCTACCCCAAGGTCTGAAAAATAAATGCATATCATTCCAAATCACATGGGCTAGATTCGCAGGTGAATTTTACCCATAAATTTGAACACTTCCGACTTTAATTGACAGGATATAAGAATGTAAATGCGCAATATTGATTCCACCAGCCAATCAAAATATGTCTTATTGTCACGAATAGCAAATTAATGGCAGTTTGGATTAATGAATACTCTTGTGATGCGCAACACATAGGCCATTAATGAATAAATGAACCGAACAAATTGCTAACGCGCCAACATGGTAATCACCGAATTCCTTATTCCAAAAATCATGATTCAACGAAGAGACAATATCAATAACACGTAGTTTGGAGAATCAAGCGGGGAAAAAGAAATAGAGAATCAACAAAAGGATCACACATGCAATTAATGAATTCACTGAACCAAAAAAAAAATCGTTGAAACGACAAAAAGGGCAATTCGGCAAAACAACTTTGAACAGCTTGCCGAAAAGAAAGCTAAGGCATCTGACTAATTCGTCGAAGGCTTATTCAGGATTTTTATGGAATTTTTTATTTTTATGAGTTTTATGCATTATTTTAATCTTTTTGTGTTTTAATATATTTTCTATAGAATCAAACCTAATTAAGCAAAACAAAAACTCCAAAACAGGGGTTGTTGCTACAACAAATGGCGACTTACTGGACAAAGCAGTTATCTATGAATATATAACTTATGAATATCTTTTCATTATGAAAACGACTTTCAAGACACTTAGAACCTAGGAGTATCCATAATAAACATGTGTCCCACCTTGGAAATGAATATTCTTGGTCGAGAAAGATCTTCTTTAAACCTTGAGGAAATTTCAACAACTATTATCAGTATGCCAAAAATATGAGGTTAATTTTAACTTATTCTTCTTGTGGGTATGTTTTTCAGATTTTCCCTAAGACTGTGGCTTCTCCACTGCAAGCTGATTTTAGGAGTGTACCGCGTCTCTATTTTTTTTTATTTTTTTTTGGAGTGAGAAATTTATTTTGTAAATTGCAAGCTTCATCACCCAATGATTACTTTCTAGGGCACAGTCATGGTTTTACGATATTTTTAAACCACTTAAGTAGGGTTGGAGCTTGTTGTTTCAACTGGACTCCTGAGCCCAACAAGAGTCCTTACCCCATCAATTTTACCATCTCAACCTGACTCCTAAGCCCGGAAATAGTCCTTACTTTCAAGCTTCCCAGAAGTAAAACAGCCCTTTTAGATTGGCCCAAGGACTTTCAGAGATAGTGTTATATTTTCCCACAGCACCTAGTGAAGTCACCTCAGCACTCCAGGATCCTCTTACTTCACATCCCAAACAGACAAAAGATTATTTTAAAGTGTCTTGATGAATGGAGCTTGCAAATAATAGCTAAAAATATCACTCACAGGCAAGAAATTTTAATTTTTAATCACAGGGCCTATGGCAAGATGTTCCTCCATGCAACAAACGCATACTTCCAAATTCCAGCGTCATCTTATATGTCATCTCTAAAATATTTTCACATGAAATCAGCTGAGAGCACTGGTCTTCAACCCCGAAGTGCACAAGATATGTAACAATTCTCACCCTAAGGAAAAATAAAAGAAAGATGAAAAAATTTGTACAGGTTCAAATAAAAAAACAAGAATATGTACAAAGTCCTAACTAGGACTGACCCTAAGAAAATAAGTCCTTCAAAACTTTCTAGTTAATGGGAAAAGGCTCCAATCTTCCTTCCAAAGATTGCAATCTGAAAATGCTTGGTCCTAACTTTTCTTTGACCTGGCACGGTCCTAAACACAACTTCTGGAACTTAGTGTGTTTCCCTTTGACTTCATTTGGCTTATCCCACTTTAGAACTAGGTCCTTGACTTGAAACTCCTTCCTACCCACAAAATTCCTATTGAACTGGGATTTGACAATTTTTTGGTGGTTCGAGAACCTATTATGGGCGGCACGACACTCTTCTTCCAATTTCAACAGAACATTTATACGTTGTTGCATAGCTGGACATTAAGTGTCCTGGACTGACTAGGAAAGTTGAAGAGATGGTAGAAAGATATGTTTGGGAATAATTGAGTCATGTCCGTATACTAGGAAGAAGGGATAATTCTTTATAGCAGCTTTGGGAGTCACCCTATCTACCTAGAGAGCTAGCAGCAACTTTAGATGCCAACTGCGTTGGTGTTGGGCTATAGTTTTCTTAATGACATTGATCAAATTTTTATTTTTTGACTCAACCAATCCATTTCCCTGAGGATAATAATTAGCTGAGTATTTGAATTTTATTCCAAAATTTAATGAAAACTCCATTATTTTTGCTGATGAAAAATATTTTGCATTATCACAAACTATGGAGTTAGGGACACCGAACCTGGTAATGACATGAGTTGTAAGGAAAGAAATTTCCTGATCGTCGTTGATGACACACAGAGGGATGGCTTCTGACCATCGTGTGAAATAATCAGTAGCAATGACGATATACTTGTGCTGCGAGGATGAATGCGGGTTAATTTCACCAACCACGTCCAAACCCCACTGTTGAAAAGGGGCTTAGATACTCACTAGCTGGAGGGGTAAGGCTACTCTTCGATCTCGTCCTACAAATTTCTGGCATTCATCACATTTTCGCACAAATGCATATGCATCCTTAAACATTGTAGGCCAATAATATCCAAATCTCAATATTTTATGAACCGTAGTTTCTGGTCCAAAATGAACACCCACTGGACCCTCATGCAACTTAGACATCACCTTTGGAGACTCCTCCTTCTCTAAGCACCTCAGAAAAATTCCATCAAAGTTATTTTTGAATAAAACACTTGCTACCAACTGGAAACGAGCTGACTTCAATCTCAAGGCTCTTCTTTTAATCACATCTAGACCTTCAGGGGTGCTTCCTGTATTTAGATAAAAATTCATGTCAGCATACCAAGAGTCTGGAGAGATGATTTCATCCACATGGCTAGCTTTGCACATACAAGCTTCATTTTCCCATCCTTCTTCCTCAACAACTTCATTTCCTGCTGATTCTGCCACCAGCTTGCATAATCCCTGACCCTGAACAATTTCAGCAAGCTTAATCTCCAAATCATACTCCTGGAGTGTTGTCATCCAATGTCCCCGAGTTTTGCCAAGCTCTTTCTGAATGAACAAGTTCCTCACTACATGGTAAGGCATAATAACCTCAATATGAGATTTTAAAATATATGGGTGGAAATTCTTAACCACCTTGAATACTGCAAACGCATGCTTATCCACCTCAGGATACTTGAGCTGGGCCTCGTCCATCCCTGCGCTCATGAAAGAAATTGGAGCTTCATCTCCTTCAACGTTCTTTTGGGTCAAAACAGCTGCATAATAATTGCTAGACACAAAAGTATACAGGAAAAAATCTTTTGAGAAATCAGGACTCATTAGAGATGGCACATCCATAATCGCTCCTTTTATGTTGGTGAATGCTTCCTTCTTCTTAATCTCCCATTTATAATCTGCCTTCTGCTTAACCATATCTTGCAGAGGTTTAACTGTTTGGGTGAAGCTTGGGACAAATCTCCTTACAAAGTTTATTTTTCCCATGAAGGATTGCATATAAATTTTGTTATGAGGAGGATTAATTTCAGAAATTACTGCTGACCTCTCAGGATCGATCATCATTCCTTCCTTAGACACCACAAATCCCAACAACTTCCCTTCAGTTACACTAAAAATGGATTTTTTATGATTGAGGGAAATCCCATATTTTCAACAACGCTCTAGAATTTTCCTCAAATCATCAATATGGTTCACCTTGACATTTGATTACACCGTAACATCGTCTAATTATAATACCATGACCTTGCCAATGAGTCCTTGAAAAGTGACATCAATAGCATGCTGAAAATTTTCCCCCACGTTGATTAATTTGAAAGGCATTTTCTAGTAAGAATAGGTGCCCCATTTAGTTTGGAAGGTAGTCTTCAATTTATCATCTAAGGCTATGAAGACTGGTTATAACCTAAGAAGTCGTCCAATACAGAAAACATCTCTAAACCAAAGACCTACTGTAGAATTTGTTCCATCGGTGGGACTGGATAACCATCTTTGTCCGATACCCAATTCAGATTGCGAAAATTGACACATAGTCATATGTCACCATTCTTCTTTTGAAATGGTACTAAGTTGGCAATCTATTGTGTGTGTCTCACAGGGAAAATGATCTTTGCAGCCAGAAGTTTGTTTAACTCTGCCTTGACCATAGGTTCAAGACTGGGATGCATCTTTCATAACTTCTGTTGCATTAACTTGGCATTCTCTTTGATGGGAATGACATGTTGCATTATCTTTGAATCAAATGTCTTCAAGTCATTGTACGTCCATGCAAATACATCCTTGAATTCTCTGAATAGCTTGATAAAGGCGGCTCTTTCACCCGGTGAACATTGAACACCCAGGTTTATGTTCTGCAGATTCGCCTTTGTACCAAGATTAATAACTTCATATTGCACAAATGAACTATAAGTCTTGCAGTTCATCATCCTTTTGAATTTATCTTGAAGATCGTAGATATTTTCTAATTTTACCACTGATCATGGGATGGAATTCTCAAAAACATGTGTTTCTTGGTCAAGCTCTTTCTTTAGATCACGATCATGTTATTCTTCATCAATTGCCACATCTTTGAAGGTATCTTCGAAACTTATGAAATTGATAATATGCTCATCATCATTGAATACCCTCAAATTTGTGATATTATTTGGGACTAAAGGCCTGAAAATGAGTTCAACCAAAAAAGCATCAGGTTTGAAATTTTTAGATGGAATAAGATGAGAAGCAACTTTAGCTAGCAAAACTGCATCTATATTTTGATACCTTGGAATCGACAAAATGTTAAATGCTTCAAAACAAGGCAAAAGATCCCATACCTCTTGTTGATAGCAAACCAATCAGTTTGATATGCAGTGGATGGAATTTCTTACCTGCTTAACTATGATCTCAGAATTGCCAAAAACCTTGAGATTTTTAATGCCCAGATCGATCGCCTTCTTAAGACCTTGCAAGAGTGCTTCATATTCCATGGCATTTTTTATACATTCAAATTATAATCAACAAGTAATCAAGGTCTTGTCTTTTTTAGGCTTGGAGTACACACCCTATACCTGCGCCATCTTTGGTTTTAGAACTATCAAAGTGTAAGGTCCAAAACTCTATCTCCATGGATTTATCTTCCCTCTTAGCATCATCTCGAGGAGCTGGCTTATGAGTACAAAAGAGCAGATTTGAGATGACATACTCTAGGACTATTGATGAATCATCCTAGAAATCACCGAACCATGTGTCTATGCAGTAGTTACCTAATAAGGAATTAGTAAACATCACAGGATCATTGGGAGCTTCTAAATTAGTGACAACATGTTTCATGTAATGTTCCCTATTTACCCTTATTTGATTTTGTTTTCCTTTATGTGGCAACCAAAGGTGAGACCAATCAGTGGAAAAGTAACCATTTAACTGGCTAGATGAATCTCTGCTTAGGAAGAGACCATATTCTTCAGGATTTTCTGCTACTACGACGTCAATGATTTGGTGAACCCTAGAGTCTGAGGACAACCTTATAAGAACGTTCTTCAATTCTCCCAATACTTTTACTTTTTATCGATCCAATTGCACTATTTTTGTTCCACTCTTACTAGGTTCAAGGTCTAATTTCTTGCAAATTGAGTATGGCATAACATTAGATGAAGCTCCTAAATCTACCATACAGTTGTGGACATTATGATCATAAATCTCAAAGGTTAACAAGAAAGGAGGGGTCTGTGATTTTGACTTCTGCCCGATCATGGAACCTTCGATTTGAGGCTCCTGGATATCTAAATTCGAAAGAAGATGTTGGGGAAGATTAGGGGCTTTTCTGGGAAGTGCATTTACAATTTCATCTCTGAATTATACCATTTTGGTAATTTTTAAGAGAGAAATACTAGCCCTTGTCTTTTTTAACTCATAAACTATGATGAAATATAAATTCCTAGTGTTAGTCTCATCTACAGGTTTAGTGGTTTTATTTACAACTTGTTTTGCAATTTTTGGCTTACTTGGGACACTTTTCTTGGGAGGATTTGGTTTACCAATAGCTGGGATTGATGAGGAAAGATCACCTGGTGGGGTTGGTGGTCCTTTGCTTCGCATTTGGTAAGAATTTTGAGTGGTATTCACATCTCCTAATTCCTCTTCATATTCTTCCTCAAAAAGGTTGGACAAGTCCTAGAAGTGATTAATCGCATATTCTTCAGGAGGGTACTCTTGGGCTTTCGCGGCCTAAACATCATCTATCCCAGAGGAGGATTCTTGCCCGGTTATAAATAATTCAAACATATTGATAAATTTTGGACAATATTTCTCAGAGTGGTTAGCTTTATGAGCTTTGCAGAAATTGTCCATCGTGAATTCCTGGACATTAATTCCTTTTGGGGGAGATGGATGTCTCGGAGGAAATTTTTTCTATTTGAGAATTTAAAATAAGCTCTCCCAGATGTTCCTTATCCCGAATGTTTTTTTAATTCTATGATTTTGTTGGATAACTGCTTTACTACCCTCTGCAAACCTTCCACATCGAATGCATAAAAATACCTCTTGTCTACTGAAGGATTTGAGGGGTTTCTATAGCTGCTTCCCTTTTATGTCCCCTCCTGCCTTGGGTTTCCCTTCAAGCTGGCCATGTATTTTTCTACTCTAATTGCTTCAGTGAAGTATTCTTGCAAGGTATTTTTTTATTTTTGTTTTACAAACATAGCCATGGTCTAGGGCAAGATAGAAGTGTATAACTCTATAACAACTCCTTTAGTGGAACTGGGGTCTTGAGGGATCTTTTTTCTTAGTGAAAGGAATATTTGGTTGAAGTCTTTGACCTTTTCTTTAGTGTCCATCCTCATACGTGATAGCTCTAAGACTAAGACTGCAGGTGTTTTATCTTCCCCAAAGTTTCCGAGGAAGGTTGTTGAAATTCATTCCAAATTGTTATCGATCACTGTGGGAGACAGAAATACCAAGTCGAGGCCTTACCTTTAAAAGTATAAGGGAAGAGATGGCACACCACATCTTCAGTGTGGACACTCATTAATCGGTTAGCTAGCATGAATTTTTGAATATGGCCTTCTGTGGGTTCCTTAAAATTCGAGTTAAATTTGGGAAGTAGTTTCTCAAGATGTTCAGGAAGTCGATTTTGTCTTCCTAGTACTGGGACTGCATCCCTAAGAGGCCAAGGCATGTCAATTTTTGCATTAGCATCTCCATTTTGATCATTATCCAATATTTCCATATCACCTTCTTCTGAGGAATCTATTTTAGAATGTTCGGAATGAGAATCATCTTCAGATGGGTGGGGTGACTCAGGCTGGTTAATATCTAAGTCTTGATCATTGTGCACTATTACAAAGTTAGGGTAGGATGGGGCGATAAGGGATACTGATCATGGTATTTCGTGTAGGGAAAGGTCAACTAGGTATTCAAAAGTTTGTACTATGAGCTGATCTTTCGCTTGAGTAATAGGAAAAGTTCGTAGCCTTCTCTTGGGTAATAACCGAATGGTAGGTAATAGACCAACTTGACAAGCGTAATTTCAGGTTATTCGCCTAAAAATATTAACTTCAAGGAGTGGGATTGCGAAAGCGTTCTCTTCACCGTCTTCCAGATGCTGAGAAACTCCTGCGTAAAAATCTCCCATGTAGAGTCAGTTATTTTCCCGATGATTATCAGCAGCGATGTCGTCTCTCGCCAGAGCGTCCAAGGCTTGCTTCAACTCACGATGGGAGTGAGCAGTTCGGAGAACCAGAGTATAAAGTTGTGATATTACCGAAAACTAGTTACCAAACTCCTAAGGTACGTTAGGTTGTTGTGATTCATTTCTAGTCATGAATGTCTAAGTGATAACTTGGTTTAGGCAGGCCCTCCTTCTAGTGCCAATTTTGTTGACTGGGCGAAAATCACTACGGCAACAAGGAGAGAAAAGCCCAACAAAGGTTCCCAATTAGCCCCTCTATTATTTGGAGTAACTTCTCTCGATGGATTTATAGTTCTGTTACTATGTGGGTAAATGCCTCTCCTTAAAGAGGACTTTGATGGTGATGGATCAAACTAATTTTTTTATTTTTTTTAGATTTGAAAGTAGCAAAAAATGAAACTATTTAAACTAACAAACATACTACCTACCCTTATAAAGGAGCATTTTGATACGAAGTTGAATAGAAGAAAAAATTATTCATGTTCAACGCGTTGCGATACAGAAACCATTAATCAAACCGAAGAAGTTTCACATTAATTGTAGCGCATATCAACAATAGTAAAATATGTTTTCAGAAAAAATTCTAATCGCACAGATTACTCTCGTTAAAGCAATAAACAAATATTGATATAATAGATTGCAAAACTGGTTTCATATTTTAACATGCCAATAGAAGTAAACATAAATAAGAGCATGGAAACATTAAAACTTGTGTTAATGCAATAATGCATGATCCATGAAAAGTCACGGACCAGCAAGCCATTCATACACTTGTATTTCCAAAATTAAGAGACGACATTTCTATTATAACTCCAGGACTCAAAAAAGTTCGTGCCCCAATATTTCATACATCTCTTACACTGATTATTTCCAAGTGATTCCCCTCCCCTAGGGTCATCATATTATGACTTATTTAAACAAAAATAAAAAGGGTTACAATTTCTCCAACCAAGAAACGGTTGGGTGACTGCCTTTTAAAAACTGAAAAATAACTCCTAAAAATAACTACTAACTGAAAACAATTCTGCTAGAGCTGAGGTGGATGCTTTGGCAAGAAGACCAGCGACCTTTACCCATAAATCATGATGAGTCACGATTAACTGTAACCGAGGTGGGTCCACATGATCAAGATGATATCGACACAAAGATAAGTAATCTGAGATGGATAAATGGCTCTTGTCCATGCACTGGATGAAATTTCTGATCATGGACAATCTCTTGGCTAGCTTGGTGATTAGATCAGCCTCGGTATCCTGCACAATTGGTGTTGAGCCCGGAAACTGACTGGCGATCTTCGTGTCTTCTAGAACTGGCCATACCAGTATGAATTTCTCAGGTATAATCTAAGCGATGGTAACCAAGGGGGGCATACCACATGCAAACAAGAGCTTTTCACCCACGCTCCACACCTCTGTGCATCTTTGAATGGCACTAGAAGCTACAGAAATTGCTGCTAGCAAGTCATCAAACACAGCCCTATGAATCATCCTTTCATGATGCGACAGCCTTGGGATATCCAAATGCTTAGTGATGAATTGGGCTTCGAATGATTCGATCACCTTCAGCATGGTTTGGATTCCCCTTATTTGAATCCCTTTAACAGCTAGCTCACTTCCACAGTGAAAGGAAACTTGATAGCCTGAATGAACCTTAAGCAAGCACTGATAAAAGGCCACATGAGTTTCACTCACATCCTTGCTTACATTCCTTATTTCTGCAAAGATCCCATCTAAAATTCTCGGCCGATTTCTTAAAACTTCCATCTGATGCAACAACTCAACCTTTTCTTCTTGGGCCCGCACAATCAACTGCTCCATTTTTACCTTTTGAGACTCAATGAGAGACTAGAAATTGTCTTGGACGTGCGATATGGATTTATGGTGCCCGTCTATGACTTATTTCAATTGATGCTTGTGCTCCACTTGTGCACTAACCAACCTTTGAGCTAGTTCCTGGATTCTTCCTTCTCCTATTAAAAACCAAATATCTGCATTTGAAGTTTATAAATAAGCCAGTGTGCTTTGAAAATATTTAACTCATTAGTTGTTGTGACAGATTGCAACAAGGTTGCAGAATCCAAATTTTGTTGCGTTGCTGGCCCATCTCCAAACTTCCACACGATCACAATATTATTGCTGGGAACTTCCATGCTGGGATCGTTTCCTTCCTTGGCCCTTCCTCTTTTCCTGGGATGAGAGACCACCCCTCTCTCTTTCGACTGAAGAAATAATTCGACATGGGAACCACTGAATCATGCACAATGTCAAGATGCTCCATTCCTGCAATAACCACATCAGAAACTCCCAGAATAGAGGATAGAGACATAGTATGTTTCACCTCTTGATTATGAATTGTCAACTTTGCTGCTTCTTCTCGCTTCTTTTCATCCTCTTTTAGCTCCTGAGCTTTCCTTCATGCTTCAGCCTTATCGGCCTTCAAACATTCTCTTTCTTGAGTAGTAGTTTCTTCTTCCACCTGCTCCTTTTCTCTCTGCTTCAACCTTTCCACGGCTTCAGTTTCCTCTTGAATTAATTTATCACGGGCTTCTGCTTCGGCCTGCTTTGTCTTAGCCTCTGCTTTAGCCTGCTGCAAATTTTCTATGAAAAGATAAACTTCGAGATCAATATGAACAGAGGAACGATAAGTCCCTACACTCGAGGTAGAGAAGTTTAACTCAGGGTTTTCCAATTCCTGAGTCTTTGCTAACTTCTGCTACTTTGTGTCAAACTTTGCTCTCGCGGTAGTAGCGGTCTCCAACCTCTTGATTTGATAGGCTTTCCCACCTCTTCTTTACTTCCTAATCCTTTAAGGCTTGGATCCTTTCCAAAACCTCTTCAAAACTATATGCTCGGCAGTGCATACTATCATTAGGCGCCTCCTAGTGATCATAGCGACTGCCCATCTTCAAACTCAACAAATTCTTTTTAAATACTAAGAACGGGTCATGCATCCTGTAAGGGGCATGAGCCAATGGGATGTTTCTTATATGATTTGCTTCCTCAACGGCATGGATATAAGCTCCAATTTTATATTGACCCAGAACAATTGGGTAATTTGGCCACTGCCTCTTTCCACTATCCTTCAGACCTTTGCCAACACCTCCATAAGTCACCTGATACGATATTTCTCTCAACAACAATCTATTTGGAACATACTTTGGAAGGTAATGTGGGGCTTCGATCAACCCATATACTCTGATGTAGGAGTATACCTTTTCCACATACCAATCCCCTATTGTTTCCAGCACCATTTTTCCTTGCTTGGAGAATCTTGGAGGAGGATGCGCATATATGATAATGTGCATTTCTGGAACAAAGTGCTCAAAGATCTGATAGAAGAAAAATGCATACCTTGATGACCACAACTGGCTGTAGTATATATATTCCAGAGCCTTGGTGGGGGTCCACTTCCAATCCATTCCTAAGAACACATTGCAAGCATACACATAGTCGAGGACATACGTAGACATGAAGAACACTGCAGGCTCGGAGGATGATGACCCTTTAGTTTTAGAAATGGCCTTTGCCAGACTAGAGGACAGGATATCAACCCAATTGAAAATGTAACCCTCATCAACCACCCCGGACATCAAAGGGACCCATTCTATCTGAAAAATGAAGAAATCTTCCATCTCGTATGATATTTGTATCATGGAAGTGACTTCGCGATAATGAAACTTTAGAGAATTAACTGAGTAGATCCCACTTTCATTGCGGGTGGGGTACTTATTTAGAGCCCACCATTCCTTGATCTTCTCTAGATAGTTCTCATACTTTATTTTGAACATATCGATATATTCTTGATTGTACCAAGCAGTGGGTGGTGGAAGCTTTTATAATTTCCTAAGATCCTTTGATCGGAAAGACCCAATTACTAGACCCAAAGCATTGAGAAACTACCTACGGGGAATATCAATGAATCGCAACATCCACTGAATAACATCATAGTAAGGAAACATGGTGGAGGGGGTTGGGTGCCAAAAATAATTATCTCCGACCTGCGGACTCTAATGCACACCTCGTCTTCCGCGTCTTCAATTTCTTCTTCTATATTTTCTGGTGGTTCATCATGCGGCCCCAGAAATTGCTAGTATTGAAAATACCGATACAGCTTACTCCAGTCAGATGAGTCTTTGCCACCAACCTTTTGCATAGTATCTAAAAATGAGCGATCAATAGACAAGTCCTCCGGAACGACATTCAGGACCTCCTCCTTGGGAGCCTTAGGAATTTGCAGATTCTGGGGAACGCTTCTCTTTTGAAACGACATGAGGAAAATCAAAAACCTGCCAAATATTGATGCCAACATTAGCTTTTATTCACAAATAGCATATCAGTTCATACAAAATTTAAAATACCTGAGATGCAAATGCGTCAGCGAAAAGCTACATTTTAGCAAAACACACAGTCTTTGTACTTAGTGAAGAAAAAGGAAGAATGATGAATATTGCAAAGACTATCATGTTGCAGGCATATATAGAGAAAATAAAATCCTACCCTGAGGTCTGAAAAATAAATGAAAATCATTCCAAATCACATGGGCTAGATCCGCAGGTGGATTTTACCCATAAATTCGAACACTTCCGACTTTAATTGACAAGATATAAGAATGTAAATGTGTAACCTTTATGTCATCGGCCAATCAAAACATGTCTTATTGCCACGAATAGACAATTAATGACAGTGTGGATTAATGAATAATCTTGGGATGCGCAACACACTGGCCATTAATGAATAAACGAACTGAACAAATCGTCGATGCACCAACATGGTAATCGTCTGATTCCTTATTCCAAAAATCATGATTCAACGAAGAGAAAATAAAAATAACATGCAGTTTGGAAAATCAAGCGAGGAAAAAGAAACAACGAATCGATGAAAGGATCACACATGCAATTAATGAATTCTCCGAACTGAAAAAACAATTCACTGAAAGGACAAAAAGGGAAATTTACTTAAACAACTTTGAACAGCTTGCCGAAAAGAAAGTTAAGGCATCCGACTGATTCGTCGAAGGCTTATTCGGGCTTTTTATGGCAATTTTTATTTTTTATGAGTTGTATGCATTATTTTAATATTTTTTTCTATAGAATCAAACCTAATCAAGCAAAACCAAAAATCCAAAACAGGGGTTGTTGCTACAACAAGTTGTAATCGTTTAACTTAATTATTTGAGTTAAAATTAGTTTAACTAGTTCTAACTAATGGAGGTGCTAGTGAGAGGTTGAGTGAATTAAATCTGATTTAATTCACATGTAGTGATCAATTGGATAACCAATAATTCACTATAAATAGTTGTTGCATGTTAGTTCTAAGGAAGACCTAGTTGAGATTAGAGCTACAGGGAAGTATACTATTAGTTGTATAATTAGAAATTTGTATAGGTCATGCATGAGGTCATCAAGATTCCTTGGATGTATTGCATAATCACTTATTGGGAATTTCATAAATTTCCCTAGGGATTGCGCAAGCAAGGCTAAGCATCCAGAGGCAAGAAATTGGTTAAATATTGGACCAAACTTGCTTGGATTAGAGTGAGACAGTCATAGATAGTGTAGAGAACTCTCAAGGCTAAGAGAAGCATTGTATTGTTTCATATTATTAACTTAATGCAATATACAAATATTGGGATTTTTAGCTGAGGCTTTCCCTAGATAAATCTTTGTGTTGTCTAATTGAAATTATTTCTCTTTCTTGTTCATGTGATTGTGTGATCGGAATTGGTTTCCGCAATTTGTAGAATAGATTCAAGTATTTTGTTTTAGCATATTACAAGATCGGTTGAATCTATGTGGATTTTTTGCAGGTTGGTTGCTAGGGATTGAAGTCAAAGAAATGATAAATCGAGAGGATGGTGACAAGTGTCAATATAGAAATAATGAATGCAATTTTTCTTATAATGGAGTTGAAAATTTTTATTTGCATGAAAATGGGAATACGACTTTAAGACCTAGTAAGGCATTCATACCGTTTGTAAATTAGCAATAAAGTATAGAGGTAGGCTTAAGTGATCGGGGGGACATGCCATATTGAAAAATTTACAAACTTAATAAGAAATGTGACCTCAAAAAGAGAACTTTAGCCTTCATAACCCAAGATTTAGGACAAAAACATGGAAAAACACCTCAAAATGCAAAAGTGGTGATGTCGAATCACCTTTTTTTCATTTTAGGGTTAAAATTCCAACATTTTTCAACTATGGCATTAAAAACAAAATATCATGGCTACAAAATAAATGATAAAAACACCCTGAAATGAAAAAGTAGCGATGCAACATCACCCTTTTTTAAGGTTAAAGTTCCAATATTTTTCAACCATGGCATTAAAAACAAAATATCATTACTATGACAAACCTTAAAATTCAATACCTAAATTAGAAAGTGTATTTATTAAGAGAAATTTATTTTTTTAAGGTTAAAATTATAACTCATTTGAAATCATAGCCTAAGACAACTTGACCTCCTTTTTTCAATAGGACATTAAAATAAAAACATCTTTTAACTATGGCCTATAAGAATATCATTAATGTAAACAAAATCATAAACAACACACCAATAAAATCAACACAATGGAAATAAATTCAAATAAATTATAAAAAAATGTAATAAAATTAAATAGTTAAAAAAAAATCAAACTAAAAAAAAAATCAATTAAAATAATTAAAACGCCATAATTTTAAAATAAATTAGAAAAATAAAATAAATACATTTAAAAAACTCCAAAAAAAAAATTAAATAAAATTGAAAAAATACAGTATTATTAAAAATAACTATGTAAATGGAAAAAACAAATTAAAAATATACATATTTAAAAAAAGAAAACAATCCAATTAAATTAACAAATTAAATTAAAACTTACTTTTATAAAGTTGTATGACAGTGAGTGTAAAATTGTTAAGAAACTTATTAGAGATGCTCCTAATGAGACCATAAAGATTGAAACAATAAATATGTGCAAATATCTTATCAAAAGGAAGAAAATATCCTATATAAATAGGAGGAAAGGACATCTTATTCACCTTTCGAAACTTGAGCCTAGAAAGCTTTGGAGGAAAATTTATGTTCGTAAATCAAAAAAAATAATTCAATCCCCTTAAAGAACTAGGATATCTATCTTAAGAATATTTATGATTACCTTGACACCATGGGCACCATCTTGAACATCCTATACAAGGGGATATCTTTTCTTTGGAGTATGTGGAGTTCAAGATTAAGAAACTCTCTAATGGGAAAGCTATGGATATTGAAGGCTACCAAGCTGAAATTTTCAAAATGTGAAGGCCTGCCTCATCCCTCATATTCACAAAATCCTCAATGTTTCATTAAAACAAGGCTTCTCTAAGCCTTGGATGCAAAGTCTTATGGTGTTTATCTTTAAAAGTGAGGATAAAAACATTCCCTCTAACTATAGAACCATTATTATTAGCCACATTTTAGCCAAATTTTATGGGATGATTTTGGAAAATAAGATTAGCCTTTGGCTTGAAACCCATGGTAAAAGAGTTAAAGGAAAATTTGGATTTAGGAGACATCACTCAACTATAGACCATCTTGTTACTCTTAAGATCAATACTAAGGAATATCGTAATAATAAAATTGATCTCTTATGTTTTTTTGTTGACTTTTGGCACAGTTCCTTGAGATAAGATATGGAAGAGACTAGAAGAGATAATTTTTCCTCTCGAGTTGAGGGTTATTTTGACTATGTGTTATGCGGAATTATGAATTACAGATAAAACACATTCCCTAAATGTGGTGCTATGCATTTAAAACAATAGATCAAAGACTTTGCAGACACTTGTCCTAAGAGTAAATAGACACACACAAATATGGAGAAACTTACTTGGAGTCCAAGCACTTCCTATTCTCCTTCTATCGCTCTTGTTGTAGCTTCCAATCCAAATTTGATCGCCAGACTAGTTCCTACAAGAATAAACACTAAACAACAAAGATATTTCAATATACATATGGCTATTTACCTTAATCAGTTAAATCAATGAAACATGAAACATATACATCAGCGAAGAATCCATGATATGAAAGATAGAAGCATATACAGATACATATGTGGGAAAATGAGAAGCAATATTTATTAATGGATAGAAGGGGGAGGTGACAACCATCAACTGATTTGATGTGACCAACTCTAGAATCATCCCAGCCTCATCACAATGAACATCTCTCTAGTAGCATATCACTCAAATCAAATACTCAATTGAGAATTCAACAACAGTTGTTTACCAAATCTCTTCCTTCTCAAGCAATAGGATTTGTGCTCAATTTATAGAACAGATGAAGGTAGTTTCTTAATCAATGAATTTCTAATAATAGGCAAGACATGTTCCCAAGCTCAGAGGTGTTAGATGGACACATGGATTCGAATTTTGACACATGTGGACTCTTCTAGAAGGCACTGGCCATGTGGAGATTCTGGAACAATGAGAATTTTTCTCCCAATTGACCAATGCACTCTTGAATGTTGGGAAGTGCTTTGCAGAGAACCCTTGAATGGAGGTAACTGCATATGCAAAGCAGTTTTCCCTTGAGAGGTTGTGTTGGTGAGCTCATAGGTGATATAACATGTAGTCAAAATCTTGGAAACCTTGCAATGGAAGTCATGGATGATTTGTTATTGTTCTTTGTCTTAGGGAATGTAGCAATTGAAATGATAGGGGATGATAGAACCTATGCATTGGTTTTGGGGATGATGTCTAGTTTAACCAAGTCATTGGGAATGGTACCCAAATTGACCTATAACAAATTCCCCCCTAAAGCATGAAGTCAGAATAATAATAACAATATTTTTTGAATGAGATGCTTTACACTGTGATGGGATGGAGCTGAAGCGGAGTGGCGACTTGCATCAATCTTGCAATACATTACATCATGATATATCCTCTTGATCATGAATTGTTGGGGGAAGTCATTCCCATGCTCAGCACATAAACTATCTAATAACATGTACATAGTGTAGAAAGTCGTCTACATTGGAATGTTGCCCAATATAGACATGCCTACAGATATAGGCCCATGTTCCGATGATGATCTGTATGTAAGGTCACTGTACGGATGATGTGTACAAAAATCCTAAAATCGCAGACCGGATGGCTTAAACTAGATCCGAGGTCTTCTTATCCCATTCACTTGATCATTCGGGTACAAGTCTAGCCATGCAAATATATGATTTGTAGTCGAACATGGTAAGACATCGTTTGATTACCAGCCAATGATGTGAGATGTTAACAAACATGAGAGAACCACCATTGATTTCAATGGCCCTCAAGGTACTGCAGTAGATTTCGTAAGGTGCGAATAGATGATTTGATGTCGAATTCCAAAAAAAAACTTTCGATCAAAAATTCTGGAAGTGAGGATCTTTTCAATGCTGTAACAAGCCTCATGGTACTAGAAGATGATGTTTCTAAGTGAACTTCCTGGATGATGATTTGACGTTGACAGGAAGCTACTTTATTGCGAAACAGGAGTTACTAATTTTGGAGACAAAATGTGACTTGATATAGCAATGTTCAGGGATTACTGTCATGAGAATGAAGGTTTATGAGTATTGCAGACGTGTCGACAAAAATTTCTCCATTGTGATTTTCACCGAAAGATTTGATACTTAATTGATGAATTTTATTGAACATATGGATGACACTGAGATGAGTTGGAAGCATTGACCCAAAACCGAAGTGAAGGTATGATGAACCATAGGTATTAATGAACCGTCAAGAATATTACCCAACCTAAACAGTCACAATGATGGAGTGAAGTTTCATGTTCAAGAGCGACCTGCTACCGTAAAAGTTATGTTCACTTTCCCAAATTTTCCCTGGTCATTTGTCGACTAGTACCTCTTTATTTTTTAACAAGCTTGAGGAGGATAACATATGATTGATATATAATTCAACCCTTCAGGTGAATAATGTATCGCTATTTAATAATTTAACGAGTCTAGCGATGAATGAAACTCGATTCTTGCCATGATCGACAAGCCCATCGCTATTTTATGTTTTGACGAGCCTAACGACAGTGACAGCCTGATATTTTTTCATATTTAGAGAGTTTGAAAAAGAGGATGAAAGAAAACTCCATAAGTAATTTTTCGTAAAGTTGTTGCTCAGATCCGAAAAAGTGTAAAATAATATCTAAGAGAACCTCCTGGCCATGTTCGACTAAGGCATTCCTTTTTCATAAATAATCAATCTCAGTCAGGAAAAGGGTTAAATTTATACCAAGTAGATATCAATTCATTTACTTTTACGAGCTCGAAAAATACAAGTGCTCAAAAATCTTTTCATATTATCAGAGTCTGAAAAGAGCTAAAAGAAGAATCCACGAGTTCCTTTTTCGTTGTTATCGAAGCTTGAAAAAGAGATAAAAGTGCGCTTCAAGTCCTTTTTCATTTTTAAAAAGGCTCGAAAAATAAGGATAAAAGTATGCTTTGTGGTCAAATCATTCTTGAAATAAATCTGCACAAATAATCTTCTCATCAGTTGCAAAACCTATTCAGAACAACATCAAATGGATTAAAAATACTTGTTTCATGATAAAAATAGAATAAAACCATAGTCACAACAATAAATATGATTTTCAAATAATCAAATGACTAAATAAAAGAGTTTTACTATTCATTTTTACCATTTGAAAGTTACCATTTGGATTTTAGAGCTCTGAACCTGTTTTCCACCCCGAACTTCAGTCGTTGATTGAAATCGAATATGTGGATGGTTTTCATCTTTGTTTGATCCAGGTTGGTGCCATAAACACGCTCTTTCTTTCAGTAGTCAATTTATTTCATTTCATTGAAAATTTTTAGGGATTTGGGCCCCTTAGGGTATATTATTTTTCAAAAGTGGGCAACGCACCCTTGAGCATCGAAAACTGCATTGTGGAGCACCTAAATTGAAGCCTAGGTGCATATGCAACGCATTGTCCCTTGTTCAAGACTGCGTTGGGTGCAATTCACATTCTTCATTCTTTCATTGTACCCAAAATTTTCCTAATTTTTTGCATGAAAAGGAGTATAATGAGTCTTATGGTTATGTTTCAGGGATTCATCATAATAGAATGATGACTACTTGGAGAGAAAGAGAGCATGAAGAACAAAATATGATTTCCCTAAATGATCCGGGTATAGTAAGAGCCCTAAGATATTGTGGGTTATTAAATTACTTATGCTTGTCAAGAATGAGGAAAAATATAGAACTCTTGGAGTTCGTAGTTCGTGCATGGGATCCGGTTATTGAGGCATTTCACATTAGGAACAAAGTAGTTCCTATTACAGTGGAGGATGTATATTTTTTAACAGGCTTGTCGAGGAGAAGCTTGCATATTTCCCTCTTAGGGTCTTCTCTCGGAGGAGAGGCAGTGAGAGGCTATGTTTTTCAGTATTTCTATCTAGGGGCAGAGCCAAGCAAGGATGGAAAAATAAAAATCTGTGATGTTCGTGATTTTCCTTTGAGAACCATTCTATTCATGATCGCAAAACTTGTTGGCACCGTTACACTACATGTAGCAAATGGATCTTATATGTAGTATGCGCTAGAATGCATGGAGCCAACAGTCTTCAACTGTTCTGAAGCTGTACTTTCTCAAATAAAAGAACAAATAAACAAGGAAAAGGGACGAAGGAAGAAAAACTTTAGTTATGGTTCAATCCTCATTTCATTTACCTTAGAGCGGATTCCGCTGATGCAGCCTCAGCATGTGACACGGGGTGTGTCTAATCCTAGAGATCCGAGGATGCAGAGATGGGTAGAATTAATGGCTAGGCATGTGGGCCAATCGTCCATTGTGTTCTCAACTGCATTCTTCACTTGTTTTAGACAACAAGTTATCGCCATCGATGAGTATGCATACGCATGCGTTGATTTCTGAGGAGATCCAGACTTAGCTTTACCAAAAGGCACTCAGTGGGGTGCAATAGGTAAGAATTTTTTGACCATGTTTTTTTATTTTTCTAAGTTTTACACAATGTTTTTTTATTTTGATGTTTTCCCAAGACTAAACTAAAGTTTTAATGTAATGCAGATGTTGGTCGAGTTCAACCAGTAGAGGAACCTCAGCATGGAGCGGATGAGCCAACAAAGAGGGCTATTGGGAAAGTAGTCCTTTAGGATTTAGACATGGCAGAGACTTTGTCTGAGCTTCAGTAGCACATCAAGGGGTTGACCTTCGAGATTCCAGATTTCCGGATCGAAGAGTTACCCATGGGACTAAAACGCCACACTATAGGCGTTCCTAACCGCTAGATGCGGTTACTGCATAGGATAGCTAGATCTATAGCATGTTACCATGAGCATCACTAGTTTACTTTTGACATTTTATATACATTTTGAGGTCAGATGACCAATGTGTCTTGGGCACAATTTTTTGTAAAAACCTATAACTGTCTATCTATTTGATTTTAGTGTTTTCCTATGTTTATTGTGCAATCTTGTTCAATTATGTGAATGTATCTTTACATGTTTTGAAAATTTCTGTCTAAAACATGATTAGCTAAACAATCAGTCAATGTGTTCAAGTTTCTGGAAATGTGTTGATATTGAATAAAATCAAAGTGTCTTTCTAAAAGTTAAACTCTTAGGAACATATGATGCAGTGTTGGATTTCTAGTAGATTAAGCACTAGTAAGTTGTAATACCACAAGTTATGAGTCTAACCTTATGATGATGCAGTTAATACCAAATAAAATGGCATCAGAGAGAAGTTTGATCAACGCGCTATCCTCAGTGATATTATTTGTCGATCTATTGATACAAATCCCTTGAAAACTCACTAACTCGTCATTCGGAGCAAAAATGGCCCACACTGCAGAGGATAGATTATGTGTACTACGACTAGCACCATCAGCATATCCAAAAAATGGTTCCAAAAATTTAGACATCTGCGATGAAATGTAAAGCGGATTACTAACGTCAAGAAAACTCTAAAAAACAAAATAAGACAGTGAATGAAAATCAACGGCATATATATACAATATAATACAAAAAATTACTACGCTCATGATTAATCATAACCGCGTTTTAGATACAACCCATTTTGAGGTTGTGCCAACGAAATTCCATCATAATCCACCAAATCATAGGCACACTTAGCAAGAAATATTTTGGAAATATAGGGGTCATGCCATAATGGCTCAAATTTCCCTGTAACTATTACATCAGCCTCTTGATCATAAAGAAGGACCAAGTCACCCTCTGAGAAAATGTGAGGCTGGACATTTTTGTCGTATTGCACCTTTATACATCTCTTATGTGCTTCATTGGCCAATTGGACTTCACAACGCGTTTCATCAAGATGGATGAGGTTAAAAAGATGTGCTTCTTAATCTAAGGTGTCAGGTAATAAGTCAATTGCAAGTTTAAATGATGGTATTTCACATTGGATTGGCAAGATAGCTTCCAAACCATACACGAATTGAAAGGGAGTAAATCCGGTTGCGTTTCTCACCAAGGTTCAGTATGTCCACAAGGCCGAGTATAGGATCAAATGCCAGTTTCTTTTATGAACTCCTATCATTCGTTGAAGCACACATTTAAGAATGTTGTTGATAGCTTCAACTTGTCCATTTTATTGTGGATAATAAGGAGTAGAATTATCATGTGACAATCCTAACTTGACAATCAATTCAGTCATCATGTGGTTGTGAAAATGCTTCCCATGATTTGTGACTATAGCGTGTGGGACCTCAAACCGTGCAATGAAATTATTAAAGAAAAACAATTTAGCCGCTTGTCCTGTGTTGTTGAATGTAGGCATCGCTTCGGCCCACTTGGTAAAGTAGTCTACTGCGACAATAATATAACTTTTCCCCTAGACGAACAAGGGTTACAGGTCATGAAGTCAACAGAGACAGGATGCATTGGCGCTGGCGGTTTGTAGATTTTACGATCAAATATCTTGCATGCATGGCAACTTCTGACCGCGAGGATGCCTTCGCGAAATATGGTAGGCCAAAAGTAACTGGCACGGAGTATCTTCTGCGTGGTAGCATATCTAAACAAGTTTCCACCACAAGTCCTATCATGACAATTAGTTAAAACCTTTTCAGCCTCCTCATGAGTGAGCCACCTTCTTAAAATTGTATCGACACCATGACGATAAAGTGTATCGTCGATGATAAGATAATCTTTGGCTTGGAATCGAATACGTCGTTGGTCAGAGAGAGAGGTATCAGGTCGAAAAGTATGTAGATAAATGATAAAATCCCCATACCAAGGATCAGATGATACGATCATAAACAGATACTCGTCAAGAATAGATGGTTTCGACGTAGTATAAGTACTATCAGAGGGAAGGTCACATAGAAGCTCAGCCAAAACTAAAGGCTTTTTTGCATTGGATTTGATGAATTCCAAATCAAATTCCTACAAAATGACAATCCATTTTGAATACTTTACCACTAGAAATTGACGTGATAAGATATAAGTCATGGGGTTTCAATCCAAAATGAAAATGGTCTTCCGGAACAGGATATAGTGGCGAAATCTTTGGATAGCTTGAATATCTGCCAAGGAAAGTTTTTCTACGTATGAATACTTCACTTCCATATCATTGAGATTACGACTCAAATAATAGATTGGATTTTCTAATCCATTTTCTACTTGGACCAATACCATAACAATGGTTGCATCAGTCACAACGATATATAAGAAATAATCACTCTGATAATTGGGGGGATACATTAATGACACCCAGACAAGGGTATCCTTGACAGCATCAAAAGAATCTTGCACAACTTGATCCCAATGGAAGGGAATCCCATTTTTCAAGAGCCGAGCAAATCCTTTAGCCATTTCGGCGTAATTGGGTATGAACCTCCTTAGGAAGTTAGCCTTTCCTTGAAGTTTCTGTAACTGAAGTAAATTTGATGGCGCAGGAAAATCAAGAATGGCCTAAACCTTCAATGGGTCTATTTGAATTCCTTCTTTTGAGACAACAAATCCAAGCAAATGACAAAAACCAACAAAAACAAAAATTTATGTGGATTGAGGCGTATTTTGTAGTGTCGGTAGCATAAAAATATGGCTCTCAAATGCATCGAGTGATCAGTCTGATTTCGTGAATATGCAATTAAATGATCTAGATAGGTTTGAACAATGTGCTTGATGTCATTAAAAGCACAATCCATTTCTCTTAGAAAATTTTCCCCAGCTTTCTTTAAACCAAACAATAGTTTCCAATAAGTGAATGTGCCCCAGGGACAGATGAATGTTGCCTTATATCGATCCTCTAGGCAGATATTGATTTGATTGTATCCATAAAATCCATCCATGAACGAAAATATTTCGCATCCAGCACATTCGTCAATAATTTGGTCAATAAATGGAGTACGATGGTTGTCTTTTGGATAAGAAAGATTGACATCTTGGTAATCGATGCACATTCTTATGGTTTCTTGTTTTTTCATAACAGGAGTGATGTTGGAAACCCACTCAGTTAGCAGAACAAGGTAAATGAAACCATCACACAAAAAAATTTCAACTTCTGATTTAATGGCAGTGACCTTCTTCAAATAAACAGGACGAAGGCATTGACGCATCGGCTTGACATCAGGGTACATATTGATAGTGTGTTCAACGATACTTGTATCTATTCCTGGAATTTCCTCGTCAGACCAAGAAAATACATCAGAGCGATATGTTTCGAGTTTTATGAAGAACAATACATGCCGACATGAATGTTTTCTACAATGTTGGGTTTGGTTGAAATATAGATAGAAATGATTTCTTAAATATTTGACAAATTTATCTCAGAATCGATTGCATTAATAGGAAAAGAATTCGAAAAGAAATTTTTGATTGATGGGTGATATAGTTCACTAAGATTATTTTCTTCATAATCAGGAAGATGGGAACGATGATGATAATATTCCCATGTTTCTCCTTCTAACATCATGGTTTCCATTATATTCTCATCTGTCAAGAAAGTTGAGGAAAAAGGATCAGATGGAGTACCAAAATCTAAGGAACGACCAACCCA
Source organism: Pinus albicaulis (assembly GCA_034641835.2). Lineage (NCBI taxonomy): Eukaryota > Viridiplantae > Streptophyta > Pinopsida > Pinales > Pinaceae > Pinus > Pinus albicaulis. The sequence continues at coordinate 1,649,848,550 of CM076579.1, forward strand.
AAAAACTAGCGACGATGATTTCAGATTCATCGCCCAAGCCAGATATACTGATTTCTATGCCAGCTCAATAGGGTTGGGTGGCAGAAACTCATCCAACGTAACAATTTCATAATCACCTGTACTCTTCCTTAAGCTAGATGGAGTGGAAGAGATCATGTAACAGGTCTCTATACTTGCAATTTATGCCGACGTCGCGGGTGGATTTAATGCAAAGGTTCCCATGAGAGTGAAATCCTTTAAGAGTCATACACCAATGTTCTGAAGTGCGAGTTACGGTGCGTGAACGAACGGAACAATTATAGCTACCTAGGAAGTGGAGGCAAAGAAGGATAGTTGATTGATGATTGTGATAACACCTTTATGTGGAAAGGCGATTATTCTAAAGTATGTAGAAACAAATGCAGTCATACCATATACCCATGGCCTTCCAAGTAGAATATTGTAGTCAAGGGGTCCATCAACGACCTCAATGTCAACATTCATTGTTTTTCCCCCTAGTTCAACATGCAGGTTATTAATTATACCACAAGGCTTATATGTGCGTCTTTCGAAAGCTTTCAACGTCGTTGATGATTGAGATAAGCACGACGAGCCAAGTGACTTCCAATAGTTTAGAGATATAATGCACGTATATTCTCCCTCATCAATAATAGTATGATGAACAAGGTGATTGAGAACATTTACTCGGATGGAGAATGCAAAATTTGCTGATAATTGCGGCACATAGCCTGTATGATTAAAGACTAATAGATTAGAATTAGTCAGATCAATCCCACTAATAGCCGACAATAAAGCCTGTTTCTGGGAGGGACAATTTTGTAATACCTCAAGAGCTGACATAGCTGAAGGGGATTGAGCCAAATATTCAACTATATTATAATTTTGAGTAGCTATTGCTCGAGGATTATATGTCAATTTATGAATGACTCCCTTCGGTGGCTTGATTGTCAATTCAAGAATAGCAGGTGGTGGTACCGATTATGTAGACGGATTCATGGTCGAGGTAGTAGGTTGATCAGTGGCCTGACTATCGTAATATTTATTACATGTTGATACAAAAATATATGTTGATGGATTTGTGCTAGATAGCATAAGCACTTGGGAACTAGAAGCTATATCTGTAGCAACCAAATTTGTGTCTGGATTCGGAAACGTATATGTCAACACATCTGATGCATGTGAAGTCTTAACCATTTTTTAGACTTCAATGCGATGAGGACAATCCTAAAAAAAATGTTCCTCGTTACATATTATACATGGATAATGAGGTTTCCTATTTCCAGAAAATTGATCAGATGATATTTCCTGCCGGTTAGAACTTTTCTTTTTCTTTGATTTCCCTTTTTTCTTACTTCCAGGTTGCTTGTCACTTTTGCCTTTTTCAAATGACACGACATTAATTTTGAAAGAAGGCACATGATAAGATGTAGTAATATGATGTGTGCTTGCATTACCGATCATACCATCTCCAGCATGAGAGTCCTTTGATGGAGGAGGAAAAATAAATTTAGATCGCAGCACGTTAGGAATTTTCTTGTAGAGCGTGCTAGACTGGGTATAAATCAAGTCTAAATATTGGGCGTGAGTAATAACCTTCTCTTTAGTGACGACGCCACCCTTAACCACATCCTCAGTTATATATGGTAACAAGGACTTAATGAACCACTCAGCAAGGAGTTGATCAGGAAAAAATGTCGTAACCATTCTACGACGACGACACCACTCATGAATATGATCAGAAATGTGAGTAGCATTATTCTGTTTAAAATTAGTCAAGAGTTATGTTCCAGTTTCTTATCGTCTAGGTAACTGGAAGTGAGTCAAAAAGACAGTAGCTAGGGTAGTGAAATTATCAAAAGAATCTCTAGGTAACTCAATGTACCATTTTGCATCCGGACCAGTGAGTGTACGTTGGAAAAGACATAGTCGAACAGAGTCATCATTCAGGGAGTTTGATGAACACCACAAATGATAAGTCATAACATGAGTTGACGAGTCTTCCCCCGGGTTTCCATTGAACTCAGGAATATCTGAGGGTAGTTTATGGGGTATCACTGGCCACCAAGGAGCATAGTTGATTGGATCATTGGTGAGCCAATTTAAATCTAGTAACTCTAAATTTGCGACAAAGGGAAACTGTTGATTAAGATCATGTTGAGCATAGCCAGAGTATGATGGAATTGCTTGGGAAACAGGGTTTTGAGCATCGGCATAAGGAATCTACTGTTGGTAACCCAGATAGGGGTTGTTTTGATAAGAAAATGCTTGAGGATTCTTTTGACCAAAACCTGGGTATGATACTTGTTGAAATGAAGGTCGAGGCATTTGCGCCTGAGGCTGCCAAGGGGTCTGTCCACCAATTTTATAACCCAAATTAAGATAACTTGGATTCAGATGAGGATAGGTATAACCTAGTTGTGGTTGTGAATCCCATTATATGGTAATCCAGCTTGTGAATAAATGATTTTGAGTACAGGTTTTTGTAAATTAGCCGAAGGAGTTGGAGTTTGAGGGCCCAATACTTGCGGGTATTGAGTTGAAGGACCCACCTGAAATGGTTGTTGTACAATATTTTGAGTCTGCAACATGGGTAAATATGTCTTAACAAGTGGAATTAATGTGGGTGCAATAGGATGAAACGGTTGATACGATTGTACAACCGTTTGTGGTTGGATAGCCAAAGTGCAATGCCATTGAAAAACATTAATTTCAACATTAGTTTGACCAAAAAATGATGGAGTACTATCAAAGTGGGTGCCCATAGGTTTCCCCCCAACACGAGGAGTATAATAAGATGGAAAATATTTTTCTCCAAGTGCAGGGAGTCCAATTGAGATGGTACTGGATGGAATAGACCCAGATGGACCAGCTTGATATTGCCCTGATGATGATGTTACACCATTTTTTGGTCATCTAACCTATTTTTATTAGATGGACCCAAGTACACCATGTAAGACCAATTTTACCCTAAGTAAAATTGCATTCACTATGAAAAATAACTTAGTAAACCACCTTTATTAAGTTGTTTATGGTCTAAACAGGAAACCCCATGAGGAAATATTAAATAAATCTACATTTGTTTGATTCTCCTCAAGGAATAATTAGTTAAACAATAATTTAATTAATATTCCTGGTTGTATTTAACCCAAAACAGGGAAATTAATTAGATAAATCATTATTTATCTTATTATTTCCTAAGAATAATTATTTAAACGTTATTTAAATAATATTCTTTGTTGAATATGACTAAATCACCCTTAAATAATTAAATAAATCATTATTTATTTGATTATTACTCAACCACATCCTTAAAATGATAAAAAAATCATTTATTTATTTATTATGTACAAATAAAGGATTTGACCCAAGTCAAATTCCTTTTCCCTCCAACAAATATAATAAAATATTCCATAAAAGTTGGATCTTGATTTGGTTAATAATATTTTAATTATGCACCAATATCTAGACTAACTCAATATTTTGTTATAAATAGAAGGGTTTTCCCATTCATTTACCACCTTTTATTGCCTAAATATCACTCTGGATCTATACTTTTGGTCTGACTATTGATCCACCATCATAGTCATATTTTGTTACCATTTTTGTCTGGGTTTTCCACACCATCAAGAGAGAGGAATTCTAGATCTGAAGTGATGAGGACTTACAAGAACCCATCCCATTGAGGAGAAATGGGAACACCCTCCTGTGTTTTCCTCCCAAGTGCCATTAATACAAAATTCATTCAACATATTCTTGTCTTGTCTATTGGATGCATGGAGTAAATCTTGTTTTTTCTAATGCTTAATGTCTTCTAATGCATAGATCTATATTTTTGCAGCATTTATCTTGATTACCTAATTGCAGATCTGAGGATATTGGCAGCCATCTTTGCTGTTAGGGTTGTTTTTTATGCACAACTAAAGTGATTTTTTTTGTAAGTTTGGAATTAAGATTCATACTTGTCAAACCAGGAGGTAACTCCGCAAATCAGAATGTGTATTAGATGAAGAATGTGCATGTATTTATACATGGAGGTGAGGCTATTGGGATTCATCTCCCAATGACTCTCAGCCTTCCTTATTTCCTAATATTATTTAATATACAATATTAAATATCCTCACCCAACCCTTAGGATTAGGTGTCAACATTTTCCCCTTTAATCCGAAGGGATGTTGGTGAGCCCAAGCATCAATATGAAATTTTCAAACTTTTCTCTTCCAAGTGCTTTGGTGAAGATATCAGCAGTTTGCTCATTTGTGGAACAATGATGTAGATGGATGGTTTTGGCCTGAACATGATTTCGAATTAGATGGCATTGTGTATTGATGTGCTTTGTTTGATCACGGAACTTTGGGTTCTTAGCCAACTTTATTGCAGAAGTGTTGTCAATCATGAGTGGTGTTGAATACGTTTGTTTCATCTGCAAATATTCTAGGATTTTTCTAAGGCACACAATTTCTTTTGTTGCTTTAGCTGCTGCCACATATTTTGCCTCGATCGTGGAATCTGTTGAAACTGACCGTTTGCGTGATCTCCATGAGACAGCTCCTAATCCAAGACTCATGGTGTAACCTGTAGTAGACACCCCTGTTTCTTTGTCCCCATCAAAGTCTGAATCAGAGTATCTGATCAAGCTGAAGTCGCCCACCTGTGTATATTTGAGTCCAAAGTCTTGAGTCCCCTTCAGGTACCTTAACACTCTTTTTGCAGCAGACCAATTTCCTTCACAATGTTTTTGCATAAACCTTGAGAGGATTCCAACAGCAAATGAAATATCAGGTCTGGTGGTGGTCAGGTAGATAAGACTTCCTATAAGCTGTCTATACTTAGTTGCATCCTCGAATTCCTTCCCTTCAATGGATGTGAGCTTCAAGTTTTGTTTCATTGGAGTGGTTAAGGGATTGCATTCATCCATGCCAAACTTGTTCAAAAGATCTCTAATGTACTTCTTTTGAGAAAGAAATATAAATTTAGGATGTTGAATTACTTCAATACCCAGATAGTAATGAACATGACCCAAATCAGTCATTTCAAAACATTTCTTCAATTCTTTCTTCATGGATGCAATATAGCTCTCATTTTTCCCTGTTATCAAAAGATCATCTACATATACCACAAGATATACAACTGTTTTTCCAACTTTCTTAACAAAAAAAGTTGCATCATCAAGATCAAAATGTTTGAAGTCAAGTTTCAGAAGATGCTCGGTTAATTTCTCATACCAGGCTCGTGGTGCTTGCTTGAGGCCATACAAAGATTTTATAAGCTTGCAAACTTTGTGTTCTTGACCCTTTACAACAAATCCTTCTGGCTGGGACATAAAAAATTTCTCCTTTAGATCTCCATTCAAAAAGGCAGTTTTTATATCCATCTGATGGACTTTCCATCCATTCTGAGTTGCTAGGGCAAAGAGAGTCCGGATGGTGGTCCATTTTGTTGTGGGAGCAAAAGTTTCTTCATAATCGATTCCTTCTTTTTGTGCAAAACCTTTTGCCACGAGCCTGGCCTTGTGCTTGTCAAGTGAGCCATCTGCTTTATACTTGTTCTTGTAGACCCACTTACAGCCAATTGGTTTTGTTCCCAAAGGCGGATCAACCAGCTTCCAAGTGCCATTCTTTATCAAGGCATCATACTCCTTTTGCATCGCTTCTTTCCATTCATCATGAGAAGCGTCTTCTTTGAAGGAAGTTGGTTCATGATATGTAGAAAAAATCAATTCACAGTTATAAGAAATACCCATATCAACAGGAGAATTAGAATTATCTACATCACCTTCGTTTTGTTTAGTGGAACTTCTTGTTCTTGTTTTTCCAACTTCATCGGGATGAACATTCTCCAGTGTCTTTGTCAGCCATTTGGGAGGACCTTTCTGAGATGGCCCAGGCTTCTCATTTGAATGAGTTGGGATTGATTCAAGATTCAATCTCCCAATTATGTCAATCACATCATTCAATGTGTCATCCGTGTTTGTTTCTTCATGTGGGGGAGAGAGTGCTTCAGGAAATGATTCCAAAGTTTGATTCAATATAGGAATCCCCCCTTCAAGATGTGGAATATGATTATGAGATTATTGGAAATACTTTGCATGTGTGAATCTATCTAGGCAATCAAGGTGCCACTCAACAACCTTGTCACTCTTGGAAGATTCAAGGAATATGACATCTCTTGCTATTACAAACTTCTTATTGGCTTCATCATAGAGACGATATCCTTTGGAGTTATTAGAGTACCCCAAGAAGATACATTTTCGACTTCTAGCACCAAGTTTATTCCTTTGTCCCTTGGGTATCAAGGCATAACAGGTGGACCCAAAGACCCTAAAATGCTTTACCGAAGGAATGTGGCCATGCCACATTTCAAAAGGAGTTTTGTTTCTAATTGAAGTTGAAGGACACCTATTCTTTATGTAAACAACACATAGAACTGCATTAGCCCAAAACATCAATTTTACATTCTTGAAAAATAACATGGAGTGAACCATATTTAAAATAGTTCTGTTCATTCTTTCAACTACACCATTCTGTTGGGGATTATACGCACAGTTGTTTGATGTTTGAACCCATGTTGATGAAGATAATTTTCAAATTTGTTTGAAGTGTATTCTTTTCCATTATCAATATGTAGAGAGCCAATATGAGTTTGTGCATCACTTTCAATCCATGCATGAAAATTCTTGAATGTTTGAAAAGCATCAGACTTGTTCTTCAATAAGTAAATCCAACACATTCTGGTGTAGTCATCAATAAATGTCATCATATATTTATTTCCATTTGCAGAAGCAACAGGCATAGGGCCACATAAATATGAATGAATAAGCTCAATTTTTCTATGTGCTCTGGAGTGTGAATCATGAAATGGTTGTTTGCTATGCTTTCCTAGAATACAAGCATCACATTCCTTAGGTTTCCTAGGAATTGTAGGCAGTCCATTAACACCATTTTTCTTCAAAAAACGAAGGCTTTCATAGTTTAAGTGTCCAAATATAGCATGCCATAAAAGACTTGATGGGAATGTACCTTCATCATGATGTGAACTGAATGCAAAGTTTTGAGCATGAGCAGATGAACCTTTCAGCTTCAAGAGTCTCCCTTCTTCTATTCCCTCCATGAAAAGTGAGTGATCTGATGCTGATCTGACCTCTGCCTTGCCATCAAACAAGTGAACTGAGTGTCCTTGCTGCCGGATTTCGATCAGGGACAGCAAGTTTCTCTTCAACTACGGGAGGTATAGAACCTCATGTAGGATATGATCAGGAAGACCAGGCAGTTTAAGCCTGACTGTGCCAAGCCCTGATGGCTTGAGTTTGGATTTATCTGCGAAATATACTGCTCCATCAACTTTGTCAGTGAATTCTTCAAAAAAATCTTTTCTAAATGTCATGTGACATGTTGCTCTTGAATCTAGCAACCAATCATCTCTCCATGAAGTAAATGAAACATCAAACAAGTCTTCAGTTACTCCATTGTTACAATGTGCTAGAACATAATGAGCGGATTCAGGTGCTTTACCTTTGTCTTTGTCATTAGTTTTACCTTTGTCTTGATTTCTTTGCTGCTCAATTTTATCCCAAGGTGTCCTGCATTTGGATTCATCATGCCCATATTTATTGCAACGTGTGCAATGAAGATCGGATTTGTTAGATTGTCTGCCCCCCCTTTCTCTGAAGTTTCTTCTTCCTCTTCCTCTTCTGCCACCCCTTCCTCTGGAAGAATCTGGAGCATGACTCTTTTCTCTATGTGCAAAGTATGCAGCCTCTTCAGAAGACGAAGGGATTGTCATCTTCCCGAAAGCTTTCTCTCTTTCTGCAAACTTTTTCTCAAGGGCCTCAAAGGTGATATGCTCAAGGTTTCCACTTGCTTGCAATGACTCAAGATAATGTGAGTAAGTCGGATATAATGCCTTAACATATGCTATGAGAGATATGTCAATTTTTACACCAGTGCTGTCAATGTCATGCATGATAGATCTTACTTCTGAAGCTAAAGCAAGGGGATCATCATTCTTCATTGCAAGACTGAACAACTTAATCATCAATTGAACAATTTCTAGTTCTGAATGTGAGTCATAGAGTTCTTTTAGCTTGCTCAAGGCTTCATAGGCATTTGAAAATAATGAAATATGGCAACTCACCTCTTCATTTATGGAAGCTACAATCAAGGCATAGGCCTTGCAGTTCTTGTTTTCCCAAATCACGAGCTCCTTGTCTGAAGTGGGCTTTGCTGGTGGATTTCCTTCTTGTCCTTCACAGATTCCTTTCCACAACTCATTAAAAATGAGAGTGTGCTTGATTTTTCGAGACCATTCAAGATAGTTCTCCTTGCCAGAGAGAACCACTCCTACAATAGATATGAGAGAATGCATTCTTCTGAAGGGAAAAAATAGTTACTTTGCTGGAAAATTCTTTTGAGGAGGAAATTTTTTTTTGCTGGAAATATACTCAATTGAAGGGGAAAAATTTTGCTAGAAAAATACTGAATTCTGCACAAATATATATATATATATATATATATATATATATATATATATATATTGTTTGAAGAAAAAAAGTATATGGAAACTGTATTGAAAATGTGGAGGGGGCGGTATTATATGGGGGCAGGGGGGGGTATTGTAACTTGGATTCGATGGTATTATATATATATGGGGGAGTATTAATGCGGTGAGGGTGGTATCATATGAGGGCAGTATCATGTGTAGTAATGTGCGGTGAGGTGAGGAGGTATCATGTGTGGTGAGGCGGTATCATATGCGGTGAGGAGTGTTAACTGTAATATGTGCGGTGAGTATCATGTGTGGTGAGGCGGTATGATGTGCGGTGAGGAGTCTTAACTGTAATATGTGTGGTAAGGCGGGTGAGGTAGAATAGGACAGACAACGAGGGCGGGGAGGGCCGAAAGGCCACGAGGGTAGTGAGGGCAGGGAGGGCCGAAGGCCACAGGAGTAGACACAGCGGGGAGTTGAGGGTTGAAGTCATAGCAGGGTGTAGTGAGCAGCGGGGGGAATTGTGGTGAGTAGCGTGCTGTGAGTAGAAGCGAGCGGGTAGGGGGATGTAGGGGGGTTGGGAGATGTGTAGGTGTTGGGGAAGAGGGGGGCCGTAAGGCCGAGGAGTTAGGGTGAGCGCTGGAGAAAGGGTGCGGGTGGGATGTGAGTAGTGGGATAGGGAGTCGAGGGGTTGGGTCTGTTCGATGAGTAATAACACTTTTCGATGAGTGAGGGATAACGTTGTTTGATGTGTGTAGAAATTCCAGAGGGGAGGCTGAGAGGCCAAAAGAAAATTTAGGAATGGGGGAAGCTACAAAATTACAGGTATTTGCAGAAGCTACAAATTTCAGATTTGCAGAATCTTCAGAAGCTGCAAAAATGATTCAGAATTGTGCAGAAATTGCAGAGATAATTTAAAAAAAATGTAAAATTGCAGTATATAAATTCAGAATGGCAACAATCTAATGGAGCAACAAAAACTAGACATAAAGCTGACTGAACAAAAGACTGTTAGCAGAAATGAGGGAGTTACACCACAGGCAAGAATGCCAATAGTGGGACTGGCTCTGATACCATGTCAAACCAGGAGGTAACTCCACAAATCAGAATGTGTATTAGATGAAGAATGTGAATGTATTTATACATGGAGGTGAGGCTATTGGGATTCATCTCCCAATGACTCTTGGCCTTCATTATTTCCTAATATTATTTAATATACAATATTAAATATCCTCACCCAACCCTTAAGATTAGGTGTCAACATGAACGTGCTCATCAGTCTGACTCTTGATCTATTCTGCATGTGAATAAGCCCGACTTGAGCCCTCTTGCACAATTTTCTTTCCGCTTCTCCTCTGGCTGAGTTTACACCTCCAATGTTGTTGTTTCCTTGATTTTGGTTCCAGTGCACCTGTGATGAAGAATCCTCATTGAGTTTGTGGTTATCCTTTCAAGCATATCACAGGTATTTTTGAAATTTTAACAATTGTTCCTCAATAACCCCGAACTGCTCAGAAACTCTCTTGAATTTTAGCTGAGTCAAATTAGGCTACAACACCTCCATTATTTGTTCTTAGAAATTTGATTGCCTTTCCAATTGTTTTCTCTACCATAATTCTAAATTGTTTAAAAGTTTTAAACATATAATATTTTCTTTTTAATACATAGATCCATATATCTCTAGAAAAATCATCTATAAATCACTGAAAATATATTGATCCTTTAAAATAAATAACAGCGGATGGTCACCAAACATTAGAATGAATGTAGTCAAGAATATATTTACTGCTATGATTGCCTACTTTAAATTTTTGTCTACATTGTTTCCCAAATATACAATGTTTGTAGAAACTTAAATTTAAAGATTTAAAATTTGGAAATAACTTGTGATCAATAAATTCCTGAAGTCTCTTCTTGCTCATATGACCCAATCATCGATGCCATAAACAAGTGGACTCAGTTTCCTCTTTAAATGCTACTGCTACTTCACTGATCTGAGTACTAATTCCTGTGAGCTTTTAAAAGTTCTCTATATTTGTATCCTTTTTTTTAGCTCGTTTTTCACCACGTTCAAATTTCGAAGTGAAAAAAATCACATATGCCAAAAATAAAAAAAATCTTATAAAGAAAAATAAAAAAAGATTTTGGATGGTGGTTTATTTTCAAATAAATGGGATTAATTTTTGATCGAGGACAGTGTAGGACCAAAATGAATTTTATATTGTTTAGTGGGACCCAATGGAGAAAAGTCGAAAGATTAAAAGTCAGGAAATTTTAGAGCGCGATGATGTTTGTGGCATCGGGCTTTACCCATAGGAGAAACCTGACACCACGAGTAGCACGATGGTTATGGGAATGGGTGCCCACATAGAAGGTTTGTTGGATAAATCACCATTGTCCAATCAACAATTGGGATTGTTTGCAGCATCACCAGGCGATGGGACCACTTACCACCACGGGTGACCCCGTGAGCGATAAGCAGAATTCGTCGAAATCTTCTACAAGCGAGCGCATTCTACAACACACAAGCGATATTGTTACATGTTACCATTTCCAATTCACCCCTCCACCTCATAATACACCTCACTCAACATTTCCATGTCATCAAATCCATCTCAACATCTCCACGTCACCAATGCGACATTATGCCGTGCATCTGCCACTTCTCCATTTAATTCTATTTCCCCCCATTTTCTCCCTGTTCACCCATGAAACCCTGTTTTTTATGCTAATAATCATTCATCTGCTGTTTATTCTGGAGCGTAACAAAGTACACTTACGTTCACCAGCTCGCCAGTTTGAATTCCAATGTCAACTTAGAGTTTCCATGTATTTATCCATTGTGTACACTTTCACAATTGTTCAAAAAATGTCAAAGAAAACCTCTATGGTGGGTTTTGCAACCTACATTCCTCTTATGGAAATATAAAGGGGCATTTTTGACCTCGTATGCACATTAAACCTTATGGATTTACGTAAAAACATCCTAATTGGTGAATTAGATTCCTGTGTATATTTTAAAGTTGCAAAATCAAGATTATTCTCTGCAATTGTCCCTCAGACATATTTTTTCCCAGAATTCATTACTTGGTTGACTTCTTCTCTTTATCCTCAGAAATTCTTTGTGATGAATTCATTGGGGGAAAATATCCTCGAAGTTTCTAACTTGTTAATTCAAGAGGCTCTTGATTTTCCACACTATGAGCGTTATAGTTCATTTTTGAAGAAACCCTAGTAGCTAGTTTCCAAAATTTGTCTGGAGAGGATTATGCCAAATTGTCCTTCCATATTATGCCAGATGGACACATTTTTGTCTCTAGAGCCAACTTTGTTTCCTCTAGATAGTTTTTTTGAAGACGTTAAACCAATTTTACAACTAATTGCTAGGGTTTTTGGAAAAGAAAATACTTCTATTATTGATCATGTAGTCATAGGAATTTTTAATTTGGTCATGCAACCTGAAGTGATTCTTGATATAACAATTTTTTGGGAGCGCTTAGTGAATTATAAATTGTCAAGCCTTATTTGTTTCAGATTCCCATCTCTGTTGGTTTACTTCTTCCTTTATGTCCATGTAGAGAAACATGCATTTAGGCTTGAAAATAATGGATTCTCATAGAATAAAACAGTTAGTGATAGATTGGACTGAAATTGTACGAAGTCATCCTAACTATGAGAATTTTTCATATTTCATTGCCTCTTTTATGTCAGATGTCTATTCCATTATAAAAAATTATGTTCCACCATGCGTCTTTCCAAGAGCCCAGTCCTTTTTACGGCTTTGTAAGGCTATCAAAGTGGGGGACTGGTTTCCATTTGAAGATAATGTTGAAATTAGATTATATGGAGCAGGAGTTGCCCCTTACAAACTCCCATATTTTGTACCAATGAAATTTTTTGCACTAGATATTATTACACAAAGTTTGAATGTAGATCAAGTTCATTTTGTGCCAGCAAAGAAGGGATACTTGTTCAAGTTGCCCAAAACTATTGGTCCTTTTATTGTTAATAACAAACAGGCTAATGAGGAAGGGGAAAAAATTCTTCAAGACATGCAATTTAAACAAGGAGATAAATGGTCCTATGACCCTCATCAAATTGTTTCAAGAATAAGGGTGGAGAATTCCTATGCTCCATATTTGCATGAATCAAGACCTGGAATTAAAAAACTAGCTAATGGTGGTTAGTCTCATGCACACAAGGGGATGGAGGTTGAAAATACCCACCCTACAGAGAAAGGATTTAAGAGAGGAATTGCAGAGGTCATTGATATGGATGATAAGACTAGCCACAGTTCTAAGAAATCAAAATTACATGGAAAGTAAAAGGAATTGGAGTTTTTGGTAGAAATTTCCTCTTCTGCAATTGTTTTCAATTATATTTGGGAGAACAAATAAGAAGATTAGGGAGAATGTTGCTTCTCATATTGAAGCCCAAAGAGTGTCAGAATACCATAGCAGGTTACTATTAGCCATGGATTTGGAAATAAATTAGCTCATACTCTCTTTGTCTCATCCTTGTTCTTTGACAATTTCTTATACAACAAGATTCAAAACTATAAACTTAAATGTGGATGCAAAATACATTCCATTACTTGAAAAAATCAATCCGCATAGGCAAATTGGGGAACTTATTTACAATGATCTAATCAAGACATCACTAGTAGCAAGAAAAGCAAAAGCTTTATTGGTAAAGGTAGTAAATCAACTAAAGTTAGAAAAAGGAAATTCTCGAGCTTTGCATACCTAGACTGAGGAACTAAAGAAATTAATTGTCAAGCTTGGGGTAAACCTTGAAGATAAATCTATTTTCCAAAATATTTTGTAGGGGGAAGAATCAGAGATTCAAGCATTGATGAAGAAATTAAATTTGCCTATAGTTGAACATGTTATGGCCCCAGAGGTGGCTCAAGTTGAGAAAGAAAAGAAGCTCATAACCCAGGAGCTACTTGAAAGAAATAAGGTGGCCACTTTGAAAGAAATGAATGCAAGCTTACAACAGAAAATAAATACTCATGTGTGCACAATTGTAGTGCAACCAAATTCTGAAGATCCTGTTGATAAACTTACCAGGGTCATGACCGAACTAAATATTTTAGATGAAATGAAAATATATAGAAGAGTCTGGATGATACAAAGGAAAATTTAAAGATCAATGAGAGATAATTGGATATGGAAAAGGAAATTGCATCACAACATAAAAAAACTATCATACAACATGTGATGAGATCAAAGAGCTGAAGGAGAGGTTGAAAGGTAATATGTCTCTTATAGAAGAAATAGAGATTATTTGCAATGATATTATCCAACATGTGAAGGTAATCTGGGATTTCATGTTGATTATTGTAGAGGAGAAGACCACTGGAAGGGATTTAGAAGTGATTATGGTTTCCAATAAAGAGAAAATTCAACGAAGTGCCCAACTAGCAAAGAAAATGATTAATTTTCTTAATTCTAAATCATCTAAGGAATTAAGAACTATGGATATTGAATACATACCACATCTTTTTCTGGAAATAAATAAAATGGTACAAAAGAACCTTTATAGAAAAAATATAGAGGAAACAGTGGGGGAAACCAAGGAATCTCTTTTGAATTTTAATAAATATTTTGACAAAATGATTAGAGCAGGATTTCCCTCATGCTTGGATTAGCAGGGTAATATTCTCCCATTAGATACATATGAGATATTGTTAGTTGAGGAAAAGAGAAATATTTATTCCTCTCATGAGAAAACAACAATACTTAAGGGATCTACCATTGTAGATTATTTTTAGAGGGAATTCCAGTTGTTCTGGTTGGTCAAAACCCTCTTCACAAAGAAACAACCCTACAATTAAATTACCAATTTTAGGATGGCTCATGTCAGGTTTATAAAATTCCCAAGTTCACATTTTTCAATATGAAAGAAATGCAAAGCATTGATGTCACCAACTGAAGCAACTGAACCTGGAACTTCTACAAGCGACCCTGCTCAAAGATCACAAGTCATCGAATGAAAATCAACCTCATATTTTATTTGACGAAATGTTTCAAAGAGATATTGTATTTTGTAATCTTAAATCAAAGTATTTTAAGTTTTAAAGTTTGAGTCCTGATAAGGACCGAATAGGATTTAGAGTATTTTCTAAAAGTAGTTTAAGAAGTTGATGGGAATTAACCGTTTTTATAACTGTCATCTTCTTAACGTCACTACAAAAAGACTTTGAAGAACCATTTTTGAGAGTCCGAATTTTGACTTCAGAGAGAAAAATTCCTGTGTAATGTGTTTATATTTTCTTGGAGATTAAATAAAGCTTCTTGTATGATTCCAAGCTATCTTTTGGATGTGATATGTGTTTCTTGATATTGTAAGTCATTTATTGTTTCTTCTTCTTTTGGAAAAGTATAATGAAGCTCCTGGTTATTTTTATAATACATATTTACTTTTCAAACAATACCTATAAATTGAAATCAAATAACCTTAAAAACTGTGGCTCCATTTCTCCATACATACATTTTCTAAGTCTCTCATGTGTTATGCTAAGGTTTATAATAAAATATTCTGCAATTGCAACCTTCTATTCTAAACCTTCCACTATTTCTTTCTATCACCCTGCTACAAATTTTAAGTCATTTTCATAGTCAGTAAGGCCATCTTGAAATATATTTCTATTCCAAGAATTTTCCTTTGAATTATCTGTGCAACTTATCTATGAATAATCATAATGAAACAACAAACAATATTTATTATCTTTTTCTACAAATGTCCTAGACACTAACCTCTTCTAAGCCAAATGTTGTCTCTAAGGTTACAACATGTTTTGGTTCCATTTCTGAGGAGTGAAGAACGAAGTTATTTTTCCATGGGTTTGTTTTTGAAAGGCATTTATTTTTTTGATGAGAAAAGAACACGTGTTGGCTAATATTTCTCACCAAGTGAGAATAAAAATAGCAGTCTTGGCTCCAAGAAGGCCTCACACTAGGTCAGACACCTCACAACAAAAATCCCTACTTTTATTTGATCCTTAAAAAATGGTTTCCTGAAGGGTTTGGAGAGAGAAATATCCAAAGACTCAAAATCCTAGTTTGTCTTCTCCTGGTACAAGTTCTTTGTCTCAATATCCTAGAGATATTCACCCAGAATAAATCACAAAAAATTTGACTTTTCTGAGCGTATTTTTATTTATCCGCAGTTCTTGTTTCCTGAGCCTACTCTTGAAAAAATATCTTTTGAATCCATTTCTTTATATTTTCATTGGTTGAAGAAATTAAAATTGTTGACTTTTCTTCCTCACACCAAACTGTCCCTGCAGTTTCTCATCCAGTTCCTATTCTGTGGTCCCACCACCTCCTTTTGTGTTTTAGGAAGGAAACCCTCCTCCTCGCCTCTAAAATCATAATATGGCGATTCCAAAATTATTTTAAATTGTTATGATCCTCTAAATATTCCCCAACCTATGAATGCTATGCCTCAGGATTATTTGAAGCTACTACCAAGATTCAATAGAGAATACGAGGTTACAACATAAAAAATTATAGAAACTTTCTGTGCTTTTGAAGAAAGCCTTAATGTGGAGTATTTGGATGAAGTAATGAGGTTATTTGTACAATCATTAGATGGAGAAGCAAAATAAGTTGTTAAATACCCTCCCAACTATTTGAATCAATACTTGGGAGGAATTGGAAAAATATTTTATACAGAGATGGGGAGAAAAGAAAGGTCATGGATATTTATTGACTGAGTTCAATGCAATAAAAAGGAAACCAAACGAAGAAGTGGTTGAATTCATCAAAAGGTTTAACAAAGTTTATAATAGTATTCCTTTAGAGATAAAACCACCTCATGCTAGTGCAAAAGTAGTTTTTGCAGGATCATTTGAGTCAAATTTTGGTTTTACTTCAAGGTAAATATGGTCTCCCACTTTAGATTAGATTAAAAAAAATGCATTGGAGATTGAAGCCAATATGTCTACTGCAGGGAAAATAAAACAGAAATATGATGCAGTGGATAAAAAGAAAAGAAAGGAAGAAGTAGGATCCTCTAATCAGGCTAAAGATTCACATGGACATAAGCTAGATGAGAAGATAAATGTTATCAATAATTTGTATAATAAGTTAGTAAAGATGGAACTTGAAAATAAAAATCGTCATAGGAAAATTCAACAAGGAAAAAATAGAAATTTCAATCCTCAATTTAGGAAGCCACCATTGTAGATTATGTAGAGGGAGAGGAAATACCAAGATCAGGTCCAACCTCCTTTGTATATTGAAGAGAAACCAAAAGAAGCAGTGGAAGCGACCCTTATATTTTAGGAGAATCAATATTCTACTCTATCAGAGGAAGAATGAGAAGTATACGATGAGCATTTAAGTCCTCAGTCACAAATTGCATTATATGACGAAGATATTGATGAATGCTACATAAAATTTACAGATTTGATGCAGGCATTATTGCACAAGAAGTATGATCTTAGATCGAGGAAGAGATCGAGGACTCAGGATCATATGGAAGAGAAGTAAAAAAACCAACTCAATAGTCTGTGCAAAAAGATGATGAAAAGGGGAAGAAGCCTCTTAGAACAATCCCAGTTCAGCAAGGAGTAACTTCTAAGATGCAACAAATTAAGGTGGGACAAGAAAAAAAAGTTCAACAATCCATAGCGAGTCAAAAAAATGTGCAAAGGGAGAAACCAAAAAAAGAGGAGTAGATCAAAGAAGCAAAGGAGGCTCACTATTTCAGTATTTATAAATAATTAGAGAATATTAAAATACCTATCCCATTGACTGAGTTGGCGAAACAATCTGCTTACAAAAATCAGATTTCAAACTTTATTAATTTGTCTCAAACAAATGATGCAACAAATACAATCAATTTTCAAGAGGAGAGGCTAGTGGTGATGTTTGGCCCTCATGTCGAGGAACAATATTCTTCTACTCCTCCATTTCATATTTCTATTCTAATGCATACTTTCATTCTTCATAACTATATGCTGGATTGGGCTTCTCATAATTTAATGCCCCTCTCGGTGATGAAGAAACTAAAACTTCAGATCACAAAACCATACAAGGATTTATATTCCTTTGACTCTAAGAAAGTCAAATGTGTTGGGCTCATTAAATACATTGTGGTTTCTCTGTCTCAAATTCCAACCAAGAGTATTTTGATGGATCTAGTTGTAGAAAATATAACAACGAGATTCAATCCGATCTTATAAAGTACTAAAAAAAGATACTTAATCCTTTTACAATTTTCGGAAACAAAACACGATCATACAATCACATAACAAGTAAGAGAAAGAAGTAAATCAATCACACAACACAATATGTATCTAGGGAAATAAACTACTCGAAAACCATCTATCTCTATATTGCATATGGTCAAGATCATGAAAAAGTACAATGCTATTCCTCAAACTGAGAAACCTCTGCACTCTTCTAACCGTCTCACTCTAATCTTGCTTGAATATGGCTTGCGATCTAAGAAAAATTGGTCAAATATTTAACCTTTTTGTTGCCTCTTCCTGGCATGGATTTCTCACAAATTCTTGGGCTAATTGAGCCCCTATTTATTAGAAAAATACCAATTGATGATTGTGCAATCCTTCAAGACCTTCCAGGTGACCTCATGCATGACCTATACACTTTTCTAATAGTACAATTGACAGATCTCTTCCCCTTAAACTCAGTCTCAACTGGGTATTCCTTAGAACTGACATGCGACAACTATTTATAGTGAATTATCAGTTAAATGATTGATGACTACTTTTGAATTAAATTAGATTTAATTCAATAGACCTCTCACTAGCTCATCTCTCAGTTAGAACCAGTTAAACTGATTTTAACTCAATTAATTGAGTTAACTAATAACAACTCACAAATAACTGTAACTGGACCCCCTTAAATAATGGAAAGTCCTCTACATGCCTCCTCTTTGACTTGTAACTCGAATTTTCTAAGCTAACTAAGTCTACCTGACTTAGTCAACTAAGAAAAGTTGTCATAAGATGAAATTACAATTTATTAAGTTGTCATAAGATGAAATTACAATTTATCTTCCAATTTAAATAAGGGAAAATTAAATCAAAAACCTCATATGGTACCATTTTTGGGTGCCATTTTCTAGATTCCATTTTCAATGTTTCTTGTTGCAAATTTCCACACTCCCTCTCAACAAGAAAGAAATTCAATCTATCCATTTCTGGTACCTTTGAAATGTTTTGCATGCAACACTTCTCCAATATTGTTTTCTCCTACAACTCCTGAAAATGAATAGCCTAAAAAAAAAAACTGAATTAGTATGATGCATCTGTCATCAGAGTCTTTGATTATTTCTAGTTACTACATTGTATACTGGAAACTCTGCGCTGTTTCTGACTCTGCATCCGTGCCCTCTGCACTGCTGCCAACTCTGATCTGTGCTCCAGTTCCTGACATCTGTCACTCTGATTTCTGTTTTCCTGACATTTGACTGCATCAATCCTACTGACCCTTCCTTCTACTGTGTACTATGGGATCCTCATAGCCACATTCGATCCATGAGACAAGCCATCTCAATGGATCCTGCCCAAATTTATTCTCTTGGGATTATGTCTGCACATCACCTCACCTCTCACCTAGAGGTTGCGTGTGCTCCCTCTACCCATCTAGCTTGAAATTTCCCCCTTATGGAGGTCTTTGCTTGAGTTTAAGCATCCACTTCGTCTCCTCTCTTCTTCTCCAATTGTGGCTGCTCCACAACCTTCTGAGACTGCTTCTCAGGCTGTAAGTTGAGAGGTAATGTATGATCCCTCTTAACCACCAAGTCACTAACCTTTGATTTTCTCCTCAAATATTTGCATGCATCTTCGACCTTGAGAGAATACAAGTTCTTGACTCATACACTGATATGTTTCACTCTTCTTGTGGTCTAAGGAACACCTTTCCTTTTATAAATATGACATCATAACCATGGTCTTCCAATACCACTATTGATACAAGATTCTTCTTTAGTCCTGGAAAATACAAAACATCTGTTAGTCTGATAGGGGAGCGAGACTCCCTCTGAAATGTAACTGTACCTATTTCGGTTGCACTATACCTCTCGTCATCTCCAAACTCTATGTTCTGTTGGAGGTCCTTCTCCTCCAAGTCACTGAAGAGATCCCTATTCCCCATCATATGAAACAAGGCACTACTGTTTAGATACCACATGATTCCCATTACAATGTTTTCCATGCATTAAATGAGAGTAAAATCAAGCTCTAACTATGAAGCTATCACTTCACCCGCTGCAGGATCCTTCTTGCTTGCCTTATTCTGTGCACAATTCGAGGCATAGTGCCCATGCTCGTGATAGTGAAAACACTTGCTCTTGGACAAGTATCTATTACCCTCTTCTCCTTGGGACTTCTTTCACTTGGTTTTCTTTCCCTTTTTGACCAATAAAAAATATTTTTCTTTGTCTTTGCCGAAGGTCCCGTATCTAGTGCTCTGCCTTATTTCTTCTATTACCAAGTCAGACCACAAACACTCCTAGTCTGGTAGCTTCTCTCTCCCATTCACAGAGTCCTGGTAACTATGCCAACTCTTGGTAATGCCTAGAAGATCTAGGCTCACCAATTCATCCTGGGCTAATATCACACCATCACTTCCAAGCTCATCTCGACATTGAGTGAACTTCTTCAAGTATTTTGGTATCGTCTCACCCTCCGAGTCCATCTTGATCTTTATGAGATTTTCTTTCAGCGCCAACTTCCTATGGTCACTGCTATTCTAAAACAAATCTGTCAAGGCCTTCCACATAGCATATGGAGTCTCCTTCCCATGGAGGATTGAGACAATATGGTCTCTAACACCTTATAACAAGATCCTTCTCGCCTTTGCTGCATTCTTCTTCCATGCATCAAGAAGTTGAGAATATGTTGTTGCGGGCTACAAGACATCAGTATATATGAAAATAATTTGGTTCGTTGTCCTTGAGCATTGCCTCCATCCCATCCTTCCATGCTATGTAATTCGAATTTCCCTCAAGAGAATATTCGAGTCTAAAGCCATTGAAAGACATCTTGATCTGCTGTTGGATCCTAAAGAATAAATCTGCAAATTTGAACCTGTTCAAGACAAAAATTTGTTCTTGTTTTATATTGTGATTACTAGCACTCTGATACCATGTATAAAATCTTACAATGAGATTCAATCCAATCTTATAATGTACTAAAACAAGATACTGAATCCTTCTACAATTTGCGGAAACAAAACATGATCACGCAATCACATAGCAAGTAAGAGAATTAAGTAAATCAATCGCACAACACAAGATGTATACGGGGAAAGAAACTACTCAAAACCCCTCTATATCTATATTTCATATGGTCAAGATCATGAAACAATACAATGCTATTCCTCACATTGAGAAACCTCTACACTCAGCTCACTGTCTCACTCTGATCCTACTCGAATCTGGCTTGCGATTTAAGAAAAATTGGTCCAGTATTTAACCTTTTCCTTGCCTCTACCTGGCCTGCCTTTATTACACATTCTTGTGCTAATTAAGGCCCTATTAATTAGGAAAATACCAATTAATGATCACACAATCCTTAAAGACCTTCCCGATGACCTCATGCATGACTTGTACAATTTTCTAATAGTACAACTGATAGATCTCTTCCCTTTAACCCCAATCTCAACTGGGTATTCCTTAGAACTAACATGAAACAACTATTTATAGTAAATTATCAGTTAAATAATTGATCACTACTTGTGAATTAAATAATATTTAACTCACTAGACCTCTCACTAGCTCATCTCTCCATTAGAACTAGTTAAACTAATTTTAACTCAATTAATTGAGTTAACTAATTAAAACTCACAAATAACTGTAACTCGACCCCCTTAAATCATGGAAATTCCTCTACATGCCTCCTCTTTGACCTCCAACTCGAATTTTCTAAGATAACTAAGTATTCCTGACTTAGTTAACTAATACAAGTTTCCATGAGATGAAATTACAATTTATCTTCCAATTTAATTAAGGGAAAATTAAATCTTAAGCCTCATATGGTACCATTTATGGGTGCCATTTTCTGAATTCCATTTATGGTTTCCATTTTCAATGTTTCTTATTGAAAATTTCAATAGTAGTAGTTGCAGATATCCTAACTTGATTTGGAATGTTTCTTTATAGATCTTGGGGCATTAAGCTAGGAGGAGTATTGAAGATGGATTTCGCTTATGCAATCATTCTAGTCTTTTGTGGAGAAGAAAGTAGATTGTACAAGGAGTCAAGATTTGTCAAAACAACTACAAAAGAGGGTTCTAGCAATTCTCGTATTTATAGTGAGGAGAAAGATGATTTTTATTGTTTTATGTTGCAAGTACATGAAGAAGTAGGATACACAAGTGAAGGTACCCACAATAGTTCAGAACAAATAAGCAGTAGTAAGTGGAATTTGGAAGTTATATTTTGATGGAGCATATGCACAGGAAGGGAATGGTGCATGGGTTCTTCCGCTTCCCCCAAAAGTGAAATAATTCCCCTTTCTTACAAATTGTAGTTTGAATATACCAATAACATAACATAGTATGAGGCTCTAACTCTTGGTCTTCAAACTACCAAGAATATGAAGATAGAAAGCATTTCTTTCTTTGGAGATTCAGAAATAGTTGTGAAAAAAATTAGAGGGAAGTGTCAGACAAAGCATCCAAGGCTTAGATCTTACCAGAATGAAGTTTGGGATATGGTGGATAATTTCTTTTCAACTTTTGATATTCAATTTATGTCAAGATAAGGTAACAAATTGGCTGATTCGCTTGCAGTGACAACCAACACTTTTAGACCTCCACAAAATCCAAAGTTGAGGTATGAATTTGAAGTTCGAAATAAACCTTCTATACCAGATAATGTCAAACATTGGCAGGTATTTAAAGATGAAGAAAAAATCAAAAGGTTTTTGGAATTGGTAGGAGAGTTTTCTAAGTCAAAGATTGATCAAAAAGTGGAAGCTAAAACTGTTGCATAGGAAGGGGTTAATGATGAATTACTTTGGAATGTCTCCATTGTTGGAAAAAATATTGTTCAATTGAAAGGTAATCTGATTCCCAAAGGTTTGGTACCTTTGGATAAATTGTTGATGCAAATTATGTTCCAGTAAATGTCAGTAAGCAGAGCTGGGAGGATGATGTTCAAGATTGTAATATTGGAACTGAACAACAACCCAAACTTGTGAAGCTGGAAAAGGATATATCTAAAGATTATAAGCACATGTATGTAGATATGTTCCAAAAATATTCTAATTTTTTTGCATGGTCTTATGAATACCTTAAAAATTATGAAAAAGACATTATGCAACATAAGATCCCTTTGAAGCCAGGGGTCAAACCATATAAAAAAAAGTTAAGACAAATCAACCCTTTGATTTTGCCTTCAATATAAAAGGTAGTGAAGAAATTATTGCAGACAAAGATAATTGTTAGTTTGAGATATTCAGACTGGGTGGCTAATTTAGTGCTTGTAAGAAAAAAAAATGGAGATATCAAATTATGTATATATTTTTGAAAAAAAAAAGCATCACAAAAGGACAATCAACCTCTTCCAAAAATGGACCATATTCTGCAAAAAGTGAAAATATCTTCAAGGTTTCCCATGATTGATGAATTTTCAGGGGACAATCAAATTTCAATTCATCTAGATGATTAGAAGAAAACAAATTTCACAACTCCATGGGGAACATTATGTATGAAAAAATTCCATTTGGGTTGATGAATGCTACTGCTACCTTTTAGAGGGTTATGATAAAAAAATTCCATTTGGGTTGATGAATGCTACTGCTACCTTTTAGAGGGTTATGATATAGCCTTTGTGGGAGAAAAGAACAAATTCATGGTCATATATTTAGATAATATTATAGTATTATATCTTCCCAGAAATAAAAAGAAAATTAAAGTTTTAGTCGGAAGAATAAATTTTCTCAAGATATTTATTCCCAACTATGTAGAAATTTTTAAAGAGGTTACTGATATGTTAAATAAGGAAGCAGAGGTTAAATGGACTCCAATAAATAAGGAGTAATTTACAAGAATTAAAAAGGATTTTGGAGAAGGTCAAGTTTTGTTAAGTCATGATTATGAGAAACCCTTCCAATTTTTTTCTTTTGCCTCACTTTCTACTATTGCAGCTGTTCTCTTGCAAAGGAATCAAGTAAATAAGGAGCAACCAACATAATTTTTCAGTAGGGTATTGAGATATATTGAGTTAAAGTATAATATTTTAGAGAAATAAGCCTATTCTCTGGTCAAAGCCTTGAAGGTTTTCAGAACGTATGTTTTGTAGTCTCAGATTACTGTATATGTACCAAACTCAAATATTAAAGACGTGTTGACACAGGGTGACATTGAAGGAATAAGGGGGAAATGGATAACTAAAATTCAAGAATATGACATGGATATCAGGCCAACAAAACTAATAAAAGGGCAGGGATTGGAAAAGATCTTAACAGAGGAAAATTACCAGGAAATGAGGATTAATTTTCTAGTAGAAGTTCCCAAATCAAAATCAATTGATGAAAAAAGTAAGGAAAATGGACAAGATAATATAAATGCATACAAATATCTCTGTTATGATTGGTATAAAAGTATTGTTTATTACTTGTTGTTTCTTAGCCATCCAACTATTTTAGACAAAGAAAAATATAAAGCTTTGAGATTGAAGATGAAAAGTATGTGATAGTAAATGGTCAGTTATATTGGAAAGGCCATGTTGGTGTTTTGCTGCTTTATCTGACAGAAGGAGAAATAATTGAAATTTTTAATGAGTATCATGGATGTGCTTGTGGAGGGCATTATAATTGGAAGGTAACAACACAAAAAATATTGAAAGTTGGTTTTTATTGGCCGACTTTATTTTCAGATGTTTACAGGCTGGTTAAATGTTGTGATAAGTGTCAAATTTTTGCTAAAAATAAAAAGTTGGCACCTTTGCCATTAATTCCTATATTTTTTGAAGAACCTTTTAGCCAGTGGGGATTGGATTTCATAGGGGAAATAAATCTACCTTCGAGTGGAAAAAAATAAATGGATTTTAATAGCCACTGATTATTTTACCTAATGGGTGGAAGCCATCCCAACTAGAAACGAAACTGATTTGCTGGTGATTAAGTTCGTGGATTTTTTTTTTTTACGAGATTTGGCTGCCCTAAGAAATTAGTCATAGACAATTCTCAAGTATTCAAATATGCTAATTAATTTTTTCCAGAATTACAATGTTATTCTTTCCCATTCTACCACCCATTATCCCCAAGGAAATGGGTTGGAAGAATCTTCAAACAAATCTCTGGTGGGGATACTCAAGAAAATAATGGCAGAAAACAAAAAGAATTGGGATTCTTAGCTAAATTTTTCCTTATGGGAAAACTGAATGACTACCAAAAGATCTACTAGTAAGTCACCTTTCGAATTGGCATATGGAGTAACAAATCTCTTCCCTAGATAGCTAGCCAAACTAGTAGCTGCTCTCATTCAAGATGATGAGGAGGAACCAAATGCATTGAATCAAATGATAAACCAGCTAGTAGAACTAAATGATAATAGAGAACAAGTGATTTAAAAATTGATCAGCTATCAAGAAAATATGAAACTCATTTTTGATAGAAAGGCCAAGAAAATAATTTTCTAGCCTAGGGACCTTGTCCTAAGATGGGATGCAAGAAGGGAGGATAAGGGAAAACATGGTAAGTTTGATCCTCTGTGTTTTGGTCATTTCAAGATAGCAGAAGCTAGAGAAAACAATACTTTCGTTCTGGAAAATGTAGATGGAGAACTATTGCAGCTGCTTGTAAATGGGCAGTACTTGAAACTTTACTTTCAACATTAATCACTTTTAATTCTTCCATTGTAAATACTGGTATGATCACTGTAAGTATCCAATGAGATTCTCATTGTAATGTTTTTTAAAGCTATAATATGACTCCATGCCTGAAGGTGTAGACACTATTATGTGGTTCTTAGTGTTTGGTTCCAAGGCACTATCCCCAGGTGGAGGCAGATGTTGTAGCTTGTTTTTCACTATGTTCAAAATTCAAAGGGAAAAAATCATATATTCCAAAAAAAGAAAAATATTATAAAGAATTGTTTTTTTTTTGGATGGTGGTTTATTTTCAAACAAATGGGATTAATTTTGGATTGAGGATGGTGCAGGATCAAAATGAATTTTATATTGTTTAGTGGGACCCAATGGAGAAAATGTGAAAGATTAAAAGTCAGGAAATTTTAAAGCTTGATGTCGTTTGTGGCATTGAGCCTTCCTCATAGGAGAAACCTGACACCACAAGCAGCACGATGGTTATGGGCATGGGTTACCCCATAGAAGTTTTGGAGGATAAAACAACACTGTCCAATCAACAGTCGGGATTGTTTGCGACATCACCAGGAAATTGGACCACTTACCACCACGGGTGCCCATGTGAGTGGTAAATAAAATTTGTTAGAATATTCGGCACATGAGCACATTCTACAATAGGTGAGTGGGATTGTTACACATTACCATTACCAATTCACTCCTCCACCTCATAAACCACCTCACTCCACATATCAATGCAATCACTGCCACGTCACCAATGCGGCATCATGTCATACATCTGTCACTTATCCATTTAATTATGTTTTCCCCCCGTATTCTCCTCATTTACCCATAAAACCTCATTTTTTATGCTCATAATAATTCATCTGTTTTTTATTCTAGAGCATACCAAAGTACACCTACGTATTCCAGCTCGCCAGTTTGAAGTCCAGCATCATCTTAGAGTTTCCAGTTATTTATCCACGGTGTACACTTCTCAATTGTACCAAAAATGTCAAAGAAAACCTTTATGGTGGGTTCTACAATCCACATTCCTCTTATGGACATGGAAAGGGATATTTTTAACCATGTCTGCCCATTAAAAATTATGGATATGTGTCGAAACATCCTAGTTGGTTAGTTATATTCCACTGTATATTCTAGAGTTGTAAAATTAAGATTATTCTCTGCAATTGTCCCCAGACATTTTTTTTCCCAAAATTCATTACTTGGTTGAATTCTTCTCTTTATCCTCAGAAATTATTTGTGATGAATTCACTCGGGGAAAATATCTTTCAATTTTCTTCCTTGTTAATTCAACAAGCTCTTGATTTTCCACACTCTAAGTGTTATACTTCATTTTTTGAAGAAACCCTAGTAGCTAGTTTCCAAAATTTGTCTGGAGACGATTATGCTAAATTGTCCTTCCATCTTATCCAACTGGACACATTTTGTCTCTAGAGCCAACTTTTTTATACCTCTAGATAGTTTTACTGAAGATGCTAAACCAATTTCACAAGTAATTTACAGGGTGTTGGGAAAAAATAATACCTCTATTATTGATCATGCAGTCATAGGAATGTTTAATTTGGTCATGCAGCCTCAACTAATTCTTGATATACCGACTTTTTCGTAGGGATTAGTGAATTATCAATTGTCAAACCTGAATCTTACTGGTTTTTTCAGTTTCCCATCTATGTTGGTCTACTTGTTCCTTCATGTCCATGTAGATAAATTCATGAATTTATGCTTGAACATAATGGATTCTCCTAAAAGAAAACAGCCAGTGATAAATTGGACTAAAACTATATGAAGTCATCCTAACTATGAGGGTTTTTCATATTTCATTGCCTCTTTTATGTCAGTTGTCTATTCCATTATACACAATTATGTTCCACCATGCCTCTTGCCAAGAGCCTAGTCCTTTTTACAAATCAGTAAGGATGCCAAAGTGGAGGACTGGTTTCCATTTGAAGATTATGTTGAAATTATATTATATGGAGTAGAATTTTCCCCTTATAGGCTCCCATACTTTGTGCCAATGAAATTATTTTCACTAGAGTTTATTAGGAATAGTTTGAATGTAGATAAAGTTCATTTTTTGCCAACAAAGAAGGGATACTTGTTCAATTTTCCCAAGATCGTTGGTCCTTTTATTGTTCATAACATATAGGTTATGGAGGAAGTGGGAAAAATTCCTCAAGACATGCTGTTTCAACAAGGAGATAAATGGTCTTATGAAACTCATCAAATTGTTTCAAGAAGAAGGGCGGAGAATTCCTATCCTCCATATGTACATGAATCAAGACCTGAAATTGAAAAACTAGCTAATGGAATTAAGAACTATGGAGATTGAAGACAAAACAACTCTTGTTCTGGAAATATATAAAATGGTATAGAAAAACCTTTGTAGAAAAAATATAGATGAAAAATTGGGGAAAATAAAGGAATCTGTTTTGAAATTTAATACATATTTTGACAAAAGGATCATAACACGATTTCCATCATGTTGGGATCGACAGGGTAATTTGCTCCCATGGGAGACATATGCGACATTTTTAGTTGAGGCAAAGAGAAATATTGATTCCTCTCATGATAAAACAACAATACTTAAGGGCTCTACCATTGTAAGTTATTTTTAGAGGGACTTCCAGTTGTTAAGGTTGGTCAAAACCCTCTTCATAGAGAAAACAACCTACAATTGAATTACCAATTTTAGGATGGATCATGTTAGGTTTACCAAATTCCCAAGTTCAGATTTGTCAATATGGAAGAAATGCAAAGCATTGATGTCACCAATTGAAGCAACTGAACTCTAACCTTCTACAATCGATCATGCTAAGAGATCACAAGTCATTGAATGAAAATCAACCCCATATTTTATTTGATGAAATATTTCAAAGAGATATTGTATTTTGTAATATTAAATATAAGTATTTTAAGTTTTAAAGTTTGAGTCCTCATAAGGACCGAATAGGATTTAGAGTAGTTTCTAGGAATGAATAGGATTTACAATAGTTTATAAAAGTAGTTTATGAAGTTCATGACATCAAATTTTTTTTATAACTGTCATATTTGTAATGTCACTACAAAAAGACTTTGTAGAACCACTTTTGAGAGTCTAAATTTTGACTTTATAGAGAAAAAATCCTGTGTAATGTGCTAATATTTTTTTGGAGATTAAATAGATCTTCCTGGATGATTCCAAACTATATTTTGGATATGATATGCGTTTCTTGCTATTGTAAGTCAATTATTATTTTTTCTTCTTTTGGAAAAGTGTAATGAAGTTGCTGGTTAATTTTATAATACAAATTTACTTTGCTCACAATACTTGTAAATTGAAATCAAATAACCTTAAAACTGCGCTCCATTTATCCATACATACATTTTATAAGTCTCTCATGTGTTTTGCTAAGATTTATAGTAAAATAACTTGAAATTGCAGCCTTATGTTCTGAACCTTTCACTATTTCTTTCTATTACCCCGCTACAAATTTTAAGTTATTGTCATAGTCAATAATGAAAAATTGTAAGATATTTCTATTCCAAGAATTTTTCTCTGCATTACCTGTGCAACTTATTAATAAATAATCATAATGGGACAAAAAACAATTTTTTTTTATGTTTTTGTACAAATGTTCTAGGCACTGACCTCTTCTTAGCTAGAGGTTGTCTCTAGGGTTACAAAATCCTTCATGACCACTAATGTGACAACCTATTGTTAATTCTCTTATTGTAAACAGTGTAACCATTTTGTCTAATTTAAATTGCTAAGAATTGGGATACAAATTTTATAGCTTCGGGTGGGGGAGTTTTCTTGAGGAATTTTGTTTGTTTTTACACCAGTTATGGAGGTTGACTGGTGTTCCTTAAATGAGATGGTTGTGATTTAAATTCAAATATAAAAGAGAGGACAAGAACCATACTCTCTTGGAAAAATTCACAAGAAAAAGAGGACAATGATTTAATTTTTGACGTGGGATACGCTGGACAACAAATTCACCCCGAGCATAACACATGAAAAGAGGAGGCCATGGTTGGTTACAATGACCGATATGGAAGACGAGAAATGCAAAATAATATGTGGCAGTGATAGAGTGGGCTAAATTTTTTTAGGCCGAACAGACTAAACAAAAACAAAGGGACAAAGAAGAGGATTCTTTCATTTATGGGAGAACCTAGATCAAGAGGAACATTCCATATGGGAAGATAATTCCTCATGAGAGGAACACAAACAAAAAAGCAGAAAAAAATCCAAAATTAGGGGCAATGAGGGAGAGATTGCTCCGATGTTATCCAATTGATGAACCCAAAAAGGCTTGTTTGTTGAAAATCGTTGAGAAATGGCTTACCTAAGGATTGATGAACCCACCAGGAGTGGATTTCTTAGGGAAGTTGAACCCACTAGGAAGATTGTGTATTGATGAACATAGTGTCTAAGAGAGAGACACCTAGGTACTTTTTGGGATGATGAACCACTAGGTGTAGTGACATCAGTGCTTCCACTATTGATGAACTACCTAGTTAGGTGGCCTCTATTCTCCTGCAATAGCTTATCTGGTTGGTGAACCTTCCCATGATAGAATAAATATTTCCTCCCATGAATGAATGACGATTCTCTATGCTTTCATGAATCCCATGTATTTTTTCTGAATAAATGAAAGGCCTATATGGTGTCACAACTAGGAGCTATCGAGAAAACCTAGGAAAATAGATCCCTATTCACTATATTTGAATTCCTAATAGCCAGTGGGTAAAGGTGTATTAGTGTTTGGAGACATTGTTTTAGCTGGTAGAATTGGTTTTATTCCTTTGAGCACACCTCCTCAAAATTTGAAATCTGGCATGGGGGTGATTGGTTCCAAGAAAGGTTGCAGTGCAGGCCAATCCAAGGTTTGGTAGAGAGTTGAAGTCCCAATATTAGTTTCCAAACTCCTTTCTAAGACAATTATTTATTTATGCCCTTGTGTCTTTGAATGTAATGCATATTTAGAGCATGATGCTAAAATTCTTACACTAATGTTGAGGAACATTTATTTCCTATGTGAATAATGTGAAACATTGATCCTTTGTGTTATTGAGGAAGAAAAGTTTATTTCCTATTGAAATAATGAGGAATGATGGATTTTATATGCTTATTGAGGAATGACTAATACCTGTGTCAGTTTTTGAGCCTAAATTTTCTCTAATTACCCAAGTATATGAGATGTGCCATATCTCTATTTATTTACATTTTTTCTTGTATTAAAGAATTTTCATTGCCAGGCCCTGCATTATATAATTTGTTATAGGCCTTGTATTATGGAATTCATATATATAAAGCATGCATTTCCATTTATATGTATATAGCTATGGATATGCTAGGCCAGGGCCTTGTTAAGCTCAAGAGAGATATGCATCGACATTTATCCATATATGTCACAAGCTTAGGTTATATATATATATATATATATATATATATATGCGTGTAGGCCAGTCTGAGTGTGGAAAATCTTAGGAGGAATAGCTTGCATCGAATGAGTTATCTCTAAGTTCGTATAGATGGGCTACTCCACCAAAAAACCTAGAGTAACTCTTTCAAACCAAATTTATATATATATATAACTATGGATAGGCTAGGCCAGGGCCTTGTTAAGCTCAATAGGGATATGCATCAATATTTATCCATATATGTCACAAGCTCAGGTTATATATATATATGTGTGTAGGCCAGTCTGAGTGTGGTAAATCTTAGGAGGAATAACCTACATCAAATGTGTTATTTCTAAGTTGGTACACATGGGCTGCTCCACCAGTCAACCTAGAGTAACTATTTCAAACCAAGTTTATATGTATATAACTATGGATAGGCTAGGCCAGGGCCTTGTTAAGATCAATAGGGATATGCATCGACATTTATCCATATAAGTCACAAGCTCATGTTATACACACACACACACACACACACACACACACACACACACACACACACACACACACACATATATATATATGTGCGTGCAGGCCAACTTGAGTGTGGTAAATATTAGGAGGAATAGTTTTCATCAAATGTGTTATCTCTAAGTTGGTACAGATGGGCTGCTCCACTAGACAACCTAGAGTAACTCTTTCAAACCAAATTTTGATTGAAAATTAGCCTCTTCAGCCTGAGAGGGCTCTCTAAAAGTAACTATGATTTGTTTAATTATGATTCAATCAAATGGCTAACTCTGTGATATTGTCTTGAATGTGTTTTTTTGCAGGTAAAAAATGTAAAAGGTTTAGTACCATTGGGATTATGGAGTCAATTTTAGGAAATTCAGTGACAATGGCTCTCCTTGTGGAAGCTGAGGCATGTAGATGTTTCAATGATAGGACAACACACACACATAAATATAAAATAGCTTAATGTTCAAAGGAAGTCAAAACATGAAGAACATGAATTCTGAGTAATTGAAACATCAAGATATTGAAAGAAAAATATTAATATATAGGGCAAATTCTCATTGAAACACCAAAAGAATATTAGGTGAAAAAGAAAAACACAGTCACTGTATGTTACTAATCATCAAAACTTTACAAATTCGTAGTGTAGAATAACATTCTCCAACCCGGTATTCTTTGAAGTACTGCCTATTAACAAGCTTTAGTCATTTACATTGGATCTACTCACATGGCTAGATCATCGACCCATTTGTTTTGACACCTCACTTAGCAATAAACTAGATACCTGGAAATAAAACAAACACCTAATGACTTTATACTTATAAGCCTATTAGGAATATACCTCTTATTTATTACAATCACTAACTCTAGAACTGAATAATTACATCAATAATAGCCAAGTGCTCGAGTGGCACTACCCATAATCAAAACATAAATACGCCCACTATATTTAGAAACCAATCACCCTACTTTTAAGGAATATATTGTCATGATATTTGATCACTGTCTTTATGCTGAGTTGGAGCAAAAGACAACTTTGTCGAGGATAAAATTTCTGCTGGAGTATTCCACTGATACTCTTTAACACCTCCACGTGGTTGGCTAACCTTCAATACACCTTCAAAATACCAAAATGCTACCAAATGCTTCTCCCTGTAGAAACAGAGTAAAACATGCAATTTCGTAGCATGATTTTATAGCAACTCTACTTCACCTATCCATGCCAATTTTTAGCCTTATTCTATGATTTGGATGTGTTGGTTATACAAAATGAGCTAAATACAAATTTCCTCCATCTTTGATTTCGCCCAAAACTTTGATTTTTGACAAAAAGTCACCTATAGGGATTTCGTAACGAAACCTGGCCTTCAAGCTTGGGGTTCGCTACAAAATTTCCTAATTGGCATAAAAACACAAAATTTTCCCTTTTCCTCAAAATTTCACTTTTAAATTTGGAAATGTTGATTCTTGAATGCTGCAAAATTATCAAAAATTTTTTAGTCCAACTCTTCAAGCTTTGGGAACTTCATCTTTAGCAGTAGGAGGCTGCATCTCTTTAGGCTCATTTATCACTTTGATTTTAAGTCCTCTTTTCTTCATTTCTGACTGTATCATCTCCATTTGATCATCTAATTATTTGACGTAGATTTTGAGCCTTTTCTTTTCAGATTGTAACCATAAGTTTCTTTTCCTGGTGTTTTTCATTCCCATTCTCAAAGGAAGTGTCCTTTTCAACAACTTCTTGGCATTGGTTAGTGATTCATCATATTGGTTTAGCCGATAATTTACTTCTTCTTTGAAATATTCCATCAAATTTCTGTCTACCTTGGCCTCCTGTAATTCTAACTTGATCTCAATGACTTCTTCTCTGGCCTCTCTTAACCGCTCCTTTAATACCTACACTTCAGTTTTTTCCACCATCTTCTCTTTTCCTTTCCTTTTCACAAAGACCTCTTATGCTGCTAGAGACAAGTCAATAATATCTTCTATGATAGGCTGATTGCTTTTGTTAATATCTTCTATCTTCTTATTTTCCATGACACCCTTTGCAAGTTGTAGCCTAGTAAGTGGTTTCCTTGGCTGAAATAAGAAACCTGCATCTTCTCTTGCAAAATCAAGCTTTTTAACAGTCTTACCTTTCCTTTTCTTCTTGTCACCTTCAATGTCTTCAGCTCTGACAAATGGAGTATCCTTGATAGCTATAGCTTGAATGATGTCTTCAACGTTTCCCTTTCCAACTTTTGGCTTCTGGTTATCCCCTTATGACCATGCTTATTGATTTTTTGTCTGTTTCTTTTAGGTGAAGGCTGTGGGACTTATTCCTCTTGTATAGGTTATTTTTCAACATCCACTGGCTCTAGGGTATGATCTATCTCTTCTTCATTTACTCCTTCGGTCCTAGCTAGAGATTTGTCTCTTTTATTTGACGGAGTAGCTTTTAGTTTTGGGGTTTTCTTAGGTTTCACTAAATCAAATTCATAGCCACTGAGGAAAAGGAAAGTTGCCCAATATTTGTTTAATTTCTTCAATTCCTCCAACACCAAGGGTTTAATCAAACCATGGTGGAAGATTGATGTCTCACTTCCTTCAGCCTTAGCTTGAACCTTGTCAGACATATTCCCTAAGCTCCTAAACAAGAAGAAAGGAAGGTCAAGAGACTGCTTACCAGTGAAGTGAAATAGAAGCCTGAAATGGTACAGGTAAACCATATGAAATCTCCCCTCACAAGTAAAGTAATTTTGGATCACAAACAACAGTTTGGAATAATTATCCTTCATATAACTCCTTGGAATCCCATATGCCATGTCAAATCCAATGTGTTTTGGTTTTACAAATTATTCACAACTCCGCATCTTGAATTTAATCGATTTGAACAATTATTCACCTTCTCTTGGTATCTCTGTGGCTTGAGAAATGGTTTCAGGTGACACTGTAAAATTTAGAACCCCCACCTTTGAAGCTGTGCCTGTGAAATTTATTGCAAAATCCTTTGATATTTGAGCATGAAATCCTTGGAGTTTTTGACAAAATTTTAGGCATCCCACATTTCTGAATACTTCTATGAAACTGGGGTCTTCATTTAGTAGCTTGAGTCCCATGGGTTCATATCTCACACAAGAGCCTCCCTTGTTTAATTTCTTCTTCATAGCCATATTATTTTATAACGACACTGCCTTCTGAACTATGACACCTGCAAAGAGACAAACTGAACAACAAGCTGCTTGTTGTGGGACTAAGCTTCTCAGGATGAATATGGACTGATGCATACAAAACTTGAACAACATATGACAAAGAGGTGCTTTGGGGATAAGTTTTAAAGATGGAATTCGAAAGTGGAGAGCATGATGAAAAATGTGGGAGTGAAATATAACGATGAGGGTATTTACGCTTTTGCATGCTTGGATGATCATGATAACATATTAGATGACCTCACCTTTATCCCTAACCATTAGAAAATTTACAAGTCATAATCCTATGTTTTGGTGCAGAAAAACATGATTCCACAACATATTCAGTTATAAACCTGACAAATTCGCTACAGACTAGTCAATTGATTCAGTAGTAAAATTTGCCAATTTGCAGTTATATTCACCGCATAACCGTGAAAAATGAGAAAGGTGACCATTACCTTGATTTGAAGCCATGCATGTGAACCTAAGGTGGAACTTGATAGATATGACTGATATGACATGAATAATGGAGTGTTTTAGACTTAGGATAAAGACTTATTTCATGAACTTCTCATCAATTTCATGGAACAACCTTATGAGACAAAATGAAACCTAGGTG
Source organism: Pinus albicaulis (assembly GCA_034641835.2). Classification (NCBI taxonomy): domain Eukaryota; kingdom Viridiplantae; phylum Streptophyta; class Pinopsida; order Pinales; family Pinaceae; genus Pinus; species Pinus albicaulis. The sequence continues at coordinate 1,649,883,539 of CM076579.1, forward strand.
AGTGAACCTAATAAAAAATTAAAAATTTAGGCGTGATAACAAAATGCAAGCTTAGGAGAGACAACATTCTCTGTTGGTATATATCTAAATTTATGCACGAAATCTCCTGAGTGTAAAATATTATTTATTTAGTCAAATCTAACCATTATAGTATAACAACTAAAAAAATTTCTCTTCATCTTGTTAGGGTCCTATAATAATAGGGATTATAATTTTGAATTGACTATGTTTTAGTCTTGTAATATTGTACATACTTTTCTTTCTGCAAATGTTTTCCCATATTAAAAAATGTAAAGAGGGTAAGTCCTAAAAGAAAAACCAAAGGACTGAAAGAAAAAGATCAAAAAAGAATATAAAGTATGAACCCCACCAAAAAGAGATAAAAATAGATCCTGAAAGTGCTGAAAATTTAAATGCCACTACTTTTTACTTTACTTCACAAAATTTTTTTGTGTGTAGCTTGTCCAAAATGCTACAATCCATGATGATAAAATAGTTTAATCTTGATTCATTCATGCTTTAAATTTCATGTTAATAGTTAGAGAATAAATATCTAGCCAAACCATTTAATCTTAGTAGATCAGTAGTTAGGTAGAGAATAATAATGAGCTCATCGGATTAATCATAGCCATTGGAAGTCATAAGATTAGAATTAGATAGTTTTCTTATAAAAGAAAAATAAAAAGGGTCAGCAAGCTTAAATGCACCCAATAAATGAAGAAAAAATGTTAGGGTAGATGATGGGTAGGTAGATTAATTTCACAGGGCATGGAAGGCATCAATTGGTCATTTAATATCACTAATATCCCCCAAAATCCCCTTCCCCTTGCTTAAAACCCCATTTCCACTCTTAGAAGGCATTTCCCTTGTAAAAAGGCATTTTCCCTTGTAAAAATATCCCTTTCCCTTCATACTAACCTTTTCCCCTTATTACACCCATTTTCCCTTCTTAAAACCCCTTTCCCTAGTTTAAATACACATTTTCCTTTGAAAAGTAAAAATTCCATTTACTAACTCCCCTTTTCATTAAAAACATGAGAAAACCCACTTATCCTAAGTATGAAATGTTTAAATAATGTTGGGCCCCATTGGAAATTCCTCCCCGATGTTATTTTAACTCATCCCTAGTGCATCATTATATTAAATCCTTGTTTTATATGTTTACCCCATAATATATTAACTCCCGCATATATATTTCCCCAACCCTTTATTTTATTATAACCCGTAGTTTTAATTTTCCCTGCATTGATATATCTCGTGTCTCACATATTACTTCCCGCTGATTATATATCTTAACCCATTCCTATTAGCCGACCCACATTTACTATTAAACCTTCAAATATATATATATATATATACCCCATTGCATATTTCAAACTCGAGTCCCACCTATCAAATCCCCGACTCATCCCTCCTATTTGTCCATCCGTCAGATATTCATTCATCAAATCCAACGGTGAATAGAAACTTTCACACTCTCCATTACTCGAAGTTTAATACCATTAGAGGGGTGTGGAATGGGTGGTTTTCTACCCCCGCTCCCCTGCTACATGGCAGCCCCATGTTGCATCGCACTCCCTAGTCGAAAACCATTATACCACTTTTTACTGTGAGATAAACCACTTATCCTATTTCACCCATTGCGATGATACCACCCTGTTTTTTGAATTTAAACCCGCACAATAAGTTTAACCACTGTTGGTTAAAAACAAAAAACACTGCCCTAAAAGCCTTTTTTCACCATTTCTGTTAAAAAACTACGAGAAAAGAGCTTCTACCGACATGTTTTCAAGCTAAAGCAACTGACGCTGACCTATTTTGAGGCCAAATTAGACCATAAGTCACACCTTTGATTACCAGAAGACATTGCTGACTCAGTTTGAAGCTTTATAAAGACCAAGTAAGCCTCTGTTGAATCCAGAACCCATCCTGCAGAACGAAATCATCTTTTCACATGTATTCCTAGGTACCTGAGACCATTTCTTAAGCCAGAAAGTAATTAATTGATTAAAATAAACAAATTAAATGGCCTCCCAGGGTATTGTGACTGTTAATCCCCTACAACCTCTTATTGTTGATGTTTAACGTACCCCCCTTGCAGAAAAAGACTTCAAAATCAGTGACACAGTCATTGATTTCAACCTCTTGGACATCCATTGTTGGAGCCATGATAAATCCATGGACTATGTTGATGATATCTGCCTTTGGGAATCAAATTTACCCAAGTACATCCTCCCACAAACTTTCCAGTTCCCAGAGATAATCAGACTATGTCAAATCAATTATCTGCCAAATGAAAGAGCCCTAGTAACCCCCAACAAAGAGATTTTGTTCACCATTACTGCAGAATCAATAAACGGATGTCGCAAATCCAACCCAAGCTTGATGAAGCCCCTATGTCAATTGAAATAGTTATTGAATTATATCTAAAACTTGACTTTCCAAAGAGGTTTCAAATCTTCCAAACCTTCTTGGTTTCATCATTTGAAACCCCAAAGAGTAAACCTCCTTATTCAGACTCAATTTTCTTAGAGAGAACCAGACAGATTGTCACAATGTTGTCTTGTATATTAGGATACTTTACGGATGAGTATGTAGATGCTTCAATCTTAGGTTTTCTATCCATTTTATACCCAGTACAACCTCCATTTTTACATTTAAATTTGTGTTGTCCAGGTAAATCCCCTCTACGAACAGAGGCGATCCCTCTAGCCCTAGGGTGGGTCTAGCAACTATGGGAACATACTAACATCTACCTTCCTAGATTGTAAATGAATTTCGGAGCAAGGAAGATGACCTACCTTGTCCTGATGCTATGTTGTCGTCTTTCGTCAAAGCTTCTTGATCCGTCGCTCTTCTCAAGCTTGATACATGCTGCTACCAACGTTCGATTACCTGTACAGACAGTCAAGACACCATGACAAGCGTAAAACCAAGAAAAACATAAAACAATTACAACTTATCTAATTGATCAAGGAATGCTATAAATCTCATTATAAATGTAAACAAGAGTGGAAGATAAACATCAGATGCATTTCATTATGATAAAGACAAGGGGAGTTTACAACCAAGCCTTGATGTTGAGGCTCTCCTTCAGTAGGTATGTATCCAAGTATGTTTGCCACACCCTCATGAACAAAGGTCCAAGATCTCACTATGTTCTCAACACACACAAATAATCACACTCTGAACTATTCTCCCGAAGCTATGATTGCTTCTTCTCTATGATTTCTAACTAATTCAGCTATCTGTTCAACTAGCTTCACAAGGAGAGACATATTCTTTTTATAGAGGAAAAGGAGGAGGTTAGGATCCCTACAAAGGTGGAAGGGAGGCCTATCCTTTAGGAGGTTCCCACAAGAGTTGGAAACCATAAACTAAAGGAGGGAGTCTGTGGTTAATCAGTCCAACCACTCCTAATGACTCATCCTCGAAGTTGTTGTGATTGAAACTTCACCTCTATTTTTAAAAACTTTCCATAAATAGATTGGTGTGGGCAGCTAACTGAGACAGAGCGCCAGGGTTGGGTTTGTTTTATATTCTTTCGATGAGTAGTCATGCGCGGGGGGGGGGAGGGGGTAAGAGAGGGGCGATAGTCCCCCCTGTTGGGGTCCGGGGCAGCACCTCAGAAATTTTTTTTGGTCCTTATTTTCTGGTGGGTGAACTCGCCCATGGTTTTGTGCATGGGTTTGCACATGGTTTTGGGGCATGATGGTTTTCGGCCCCTGGTATTTTGTAGATCCAGTCAAGGGAACTACGGTTATGTTCTAATCCAGGGTTAATGGATTGGGGTTTATGTATGCTTCAACATGTATATATATGTGTTGTAACACTAAAAGGAATATAATGAAAAATAAAACTGGTCGTCCCGATTTGAGATCCAGGGGAAAATCTATGTGTTTATCTATTTTATGCTTTATGCTCTCACTATTGTTTATTTTCTGTTTTAAAGATTCGTTTATAGATAGTTTCTGTACAGGGTTAAAACCTACATTTGGTATCAGAGCAGTTTCGGCTTCAAGGGGACACCTTTGCTGCTGAGGGGTTTTTTCCTCGGGCCTGAGGTAGACCCTGTTCAGTGGGAGATCTGCGGGATTGATTATTGCGGTGAAAGAAGATGGCGAGTGGCGGGAAGATAGAGATCGAGAAATTTAATGGTCAGAGTTTTGAGTTGTGGAAGCTCAAGATGGAGGATCTGCTGGTGGATAAGGACCAGTGGATCATGGTAGATCCGGGTACTAAACCAACGGTAATGTCAGATTAAGACTGGAAGAAATTGGATCGGAAGGCAAAGAGCACAATACAGTTGTGTGTCTCAGATTCAGTATTGTTGAATGTATCCGGGGAAGCTACGACGAAGACCTTGTGGGAAAAACTAGGGACTTTGTACCAATCTAAGTCTTTGGTGAATAAATTATTCCTACAGAAAAATCTATATAACATGAGGATGAAGGATGGAGACTTGGTGATGGAGCATCTAAACACCTTCAATACTATGGTAAGTCAGCTGTCATCTGTTGATATTAAAATCTTAGATGAAGATAAGTGCATCAATTTGTTGTGTTCTCTACCAGATTCGTGTAACAATCTGGTTATTGCAATAGGTAGCAATACAACTACCTTGAATTTTGATGACATTGTCTCAGCCTTGCTGTCAGAGGAAATGAGACAGAGAAATATGGAGGGCTAGAATGGAGATGCCTTATCTGTACGAGGAAGGTCCTAGAACAAAAACAAAAATAAGGTTTTGAGTGGGAGATCTAAATCTAGAGGGAGATCTAAATATATTGGAAAGTTTGTAAAGGTGTGCTAGAAATGTGGAAAGGAAGGGCACTAAAAAAAGTATTGCAGATCTAAAGCTCCTGAGAAAGGAAAGCGATCTAATGATGCTCCTTCTGTAGAGGCAATAACCACCTCGGATGAAGGTGGGGATGTGTATTTGGCTTCTTCTTCCAATACACATGTAGATCATGAGTCATGGTTGATTGACTTAGGTGCATCCTTTCACTTCACTCCCCATAGGGAGTGGTTCTGCGAGTATGAGAAATATGATGGCGGTGATATCTTCTTAGGTGATGATAGGAAGGCCAGAATCGTTGGACGTGGAAAATTCAACATGAAGCTACAAGGTGGAAGGATTAGAACACTTCTTGGTGTCCTGCACATTCCTGCATTGGCCAAAAATATGATTTCTGTAAGCAAGATGGATGATGCAGGTGTAAAAATAGTGTTCGAGAAAAATACCTGTAAGATGGTTCGGGAAGCACTGGTATTAATGCGGGGAGTTCGCATTGGAACTCTGTACAAGCTTCAGGGCAACACTATTATTGATGGGTGCAACAGTTCTGTGGTTCCCAAAAGTGGAGCAGAAAGCCTAGTGGTCTCTGTAGAAAAGACCATGCTATGGCATCAAAGGCTTGGACATATTGGAGAGAAGGGCCTTCAAATACTGCATGGAAATGATATGGTAGAAGGTATGTCTAATAGCTCTCTGGATTTTTATTTCTATGAACATTATGTATATGGGAAGCCGAATTGGGTGAGTTTTCCTTCTGGTGCTAAGAGGGCGAACAAGATATTAGAGCTTGTGCACAGTGATGTGTTTGGACTTGTGTCAGTTCCATCACTGGGTAAGTCTGTGTACTATGTTTCATTCATAGATGAATTCTCAAGGAATACATGGATATATTTCTTAAGGAAGAAATCTGAAGTCTTTGACATATTTAAATAATTTAAGGCTCTGGTGGAAAACCAAACAGAGAAGAAGATAAAGGTGCTGAGGACAGATAATGGTGGGGAGTTCTGCAAAAAGGAATTTGAAGAGTCCTGTAAGAAGTGTGGTATAGCACAGCATAAGACTACTCCATACACACCTCAGCAAAATGGAGTTGCAGAAAGAATGAACAAAATGCTGATGGAAAAGGCAAGAAGCATGCTCAGTGGTACCAGGTTAGGACAAGAATTCTGGGCAGAGGCAGTGGATACTGCATGTTACTTGGTTAACAGATCACCTTCATCAATGTTGGAGGATAAGACTCCACATGAGGTACAAACTGGTAAGAAACCCTCTCTTTCACATCTGAGGGTATTTGGATGTGATGCATATGTACATGTTACAAAGGAGAAAAGGAGTAAGTTGGATAATAAATTTGAACGGTGCATCTTTATTAGGTATAAGGATGGTTTAAAGGGTTACAAGCTTTGGAACCCATAAATAAGGAAGGTTGTGTACAACTGAGATGTGGTGTTTAGAGAGGTGAAAGATATTGTTAAACATGAAGTCCTACCAAAGGAAATTGAGAAGGTAGAGTTTTAGCTAAAGGAGGATGAATGAGAATCTACAATAGAAGAAGACTTAGAAGAGGAAGAACCACAAACTTCAACTGTTAGAAGATCGGTTTGGGAAATAAGACAACTAGAAAGGTATAGTCCATATGCTTTCTATTCAAATTTTGCTTTAACTATAACTGATGATGATCACAGAACCATCAGGGAGGTAGTAGATTCAGAGGATGGAAAACACTGGAAGGAGGCAATGGTTGATGAAATGGCATCCTTGCATAAAAATGAGGCATGTGATCTGGTGGAGTTTTCGGCTGGAAGGAAGCCCATCGGGAGCAAATGGGTGTTTAAGAAGAAGATGAATGTAGAAGGCAAGGTGGAGAAATACAAAGCTTGGTTGGTAGCAAAAGGTTATTCCCAGGTGACAGGAATTGATTTTAGTGATATTTTTTCTCCTGTTGCCAAAGTTACTTCTATTAGATTACTTTTATCTGTTGCTGCTGCATTTGATTTTGAGGTAGAACAGATGGATGTGAAGACAACATTTCTTCACGGGGATCTGGAAGAGGAGATCTACATGAAACAACTTGAAGGATTTATGGTGAAGGGGAAGAAAGAGCTGGTATCCAGGTTAAAGAAGTCTCTGTATGGGTTAAAACAGTCACCAAGGATGTGGTATCAAATAGTCACCAAGGATATGGTATCAAAAATTTGATACCTATATACAGGGACTTGGCTTCACCAGAAGCAAGGAGGATCACTGTGTTTAGTTTAAATTAATTGGTGATCGTGTTATTTATTTGGTCTTGTATGTGGATGATATGTTGTTGATTGGAAATGACAAAGAAATTATCCAAGATTTGAAGACCCAGCTGTTCTCCAAATTCGAAATGAAGGATATTGGTGTTGTAAACTATATTTTGGGCATGCAAAATTAAGAGAGATCGGGCAAAGAGGAAGCTCTGGTTAAACCAGAGGAAGTATGTCGAGAATATATTGCAGTGGTTCAATATGCAGGATAGTAAACCGGTGAATGTTCCAATTACTGTAGGTACAAAGCTATTTGCTGAACAGTGTCCCAAGACACAAGAAGAAGAGGAGGATATGTCCCGTGTTCCATATGCAAGTGCAGTGGGTAGCCTGATGTATGCAATGGTCTTTACTAGACCAGACATTGCACATGCAGTGGGAGTATCAAGTAGGTTTATGTCAAACCCAGGGAAGGAGCATTGGACAACAGTGAAGCGGGTTTTCAGATATTTGCGTGGCACTAGTGATTATGGCTTGTGCTACTAGGGAAGACCAGGATTGGAAAGAGTGTTGCACATTCGTCGTCTTATTGATGCAGACTGGGCTGGAGATCTAGACCAAAGAATATCTACAAGTGGGTATGTGTTTAGCCTATTTGGAGGTGCAGTTTGTTGGATGAGTAAAAGACAGTTTATAGTGGATCTTTCAACTACAGAGGCAGAATACATGGCAGCCACTCATGCAAGCAAGGAAGCATTTTGGTTGCAGAGATTGTGTTCAAGTATGGGGTTGGTGCAGCAAGCTGTAAGGATAGACTATGATAGCCAAAGTGTAATTTTGTTGGCTAAGAACCCTGCTTATCATTCAAAGACAAAGCACATTGATGTTCAATATCACTTTGTGAGATATATGGTTGAATCTAAAAGGGTGTTGCTGGTAAAGGTGGACACTTTGAAGAATGTTGCAGGTAAAGGTGGACACTTTGAAGAATGTTGAAGATGCATTGAAAAAGTCTGTGAGCACTCAAAAGTTCTCTTGGTGTAGAGAAAAAATGGGTGTTGCAAAGATGGGCTAATGACTCAGCTCTCCTGTAGCCCCCTGTGGAAAGAAAACAACAAGTGGGAGAATGTTGGGTTTGTGTTATATTATTTCCATGACTAGTCACGCGCAAGGGGGCGATATCCCCCCCTGTCGGGGTCCGGGGTAGTGCCCCGGAAATTTTTTTTGGTCCTTATTTTCCAGTGGGCAGACTCACCCATGGTTTTGTGCATGGGTTTGCACATGGTTTTGGGGCATAATGGTTTTCGGCCCCTGGTATTTTGTAGATCCGGTCAAGGGAACTACGGTTATGTTCTAATCCAGGGTTAATGGATTGGGGTTTATGTATGCTTCGGCATGTATATATATGTGTTGTAACACTAAAAGGAATATAATGAAAAATCAAGCTGGTCATCCTGATTTTGGATCCAGGGGAAAATCTCTGTGTTTATCTGTTTTATGTTTTATGCTCTCGCTATTGTTTATTTTCTATTTTAAAGATTCGTTTGTAGATAGTTTATGTACAAGGTTAAAACCTACAGCCAGCTGGCATGGGGGCCAATGTTAATCTGCCTCATTGGCACGAGGGCATAACGAGCTACCATCGCCAAGGCAAAAACATGCATTTTTAGTGGTCTACTCAGGAAATGGTCAACAGAAGGAATGTTGTCCTCATGGAAAGGGTTGCAATGATGGTATTTTCAAGGCATGATAATTCTAATTAGTCATAGAAATGGCCCTCCAATGCGTGAGACAGGGATTGCAGGGATAGTGAAAAAATGCTGTGTAATAGATGCCCCCTAAAGTATGAAGTCCGAACATGAGTGAGGGGTGAAATGCTTTACAAGTATGTGCAAGGAACCAGACGCTGCTATTGGGAGACCTACAAATCAAGCATAGATACATATACATAACTTTAAATCTCTGATGAAAATACATGAACCAATGGTATAGGCACAACTATCCATCAAGAAGAGGATCATGTGAATGGATCTTCGTCTTGGATGCAACCATCCGAATGAAGGGATCATATGAAAGAGATCCACAGAATGGGCAAAACCATCCGTATAGAGAGGATCAAAACGAGAGAACCCACGGTATGGTCATAGCCACCCGTCTAGAGAATCATGTATATAATCATGAATGACTCATCACTCCTTGCAACCTGGACTTTTTTGATCGAAGCCTAGGGTCTTGTGCTCCAACACCACCTGATCAAAGTACAAATTCCAACATGTGAATAGACGTGTTGAAGTCGAACATGCTAGAAAATCACTTGATTAGTGGCCAATGGTGTGAATCGTTAACAAGTGTGAGAGAAACAACCCATAATGTCAATGGCACTCAAGGTACTACTAGTACAATCCACGGAATGTGAATAGTGGGCTAAAGTTGAGCACCTGTGAAATCACCTGATCGAAGGCCAATGATGTGAACCTTTCATCAAATGCGAAGAACTTGCCATTAGGGCATGCAAGCTCTAAGGTACTGAAAAGGAGTCTCTAGATCAACTTCTTGGATAATGATTTGAAGTCGAAAGGAAGAGATCCGTTGAAGGAGGGTCATAATGAATCCCACATCATTGACACGAAACAAAGAGGATAATATGAGTGTAAATCAAGACTGAAACAGAGGATTAGGAATGTACAAACTACAGAAGGATTTTTCTCTTGAACATATCAGTGACACGACTCCAGAATTTGGTAGAATTTGACTCAAATAGGATCAGGGGTCATGTTGACAATATTGGTAATCGAATGACAGGAAAATGGATTTCCCAAACCCATGGAGGCAAAGTGACAGAGTGAAGATATCCCAACCCAACACGAACTGCATACAAGTGTCATATTTAAGAGTCACATACTACCGAAACAAATGATGAATAACTTCCATTTTCCCCCACCATTTTTGGCAAGTACCCCAATTCTGTTTAAAACAAGCTTGAAGGGGATAACAAATGTTGTGTAACCAGCTTCAAAAATAGAAGAAAAGAGATATCAACGCCTTATAAATAAGCCACTTCGAGGGGGAAACCTCCAATACATTACATAAATGCACAATTCTTGGATGATACAAATGAACAAAACCTCCTTCTATATATAGGAGTCCATGGGGCCACAATATAATCCTAGGGGGGGCATAATGTAATCCTAGCCGACCTAACAATAATAATGTAAGGGCACAATAATAACAATATGGGGGTTACAGGGGTACAATAATAACAATAAGGGGGGCTACACTAACATAATAAGGGGCTACACTATTAATATAGGGACTTAACATGCCCCTCTCCTTCAAACAAGTGTTGTCCTCAACGCTTGATTATTTCCTGATGCTTCTGTATAAAATTCTCATCCTCCCATGTGGAATCTTCTACAGGAAAGTTCTTCCACTTGCTGAGATACTCTGAAATTGATCGTACTTGTCGAGTTCTTGTTTTTGTGACTGCTTCAGAACTTTTTTCGATGTGATGTTGATATTCCTGTTGTTTCATTAGATTCTGCACCAAAGTTAGGTTATAGTTTGAGAGTTGGAGAACTTGTTGTTGATGCTCGATGTCATCTTCCACTAATTTATCATCCATATTAGCTATTATTTTATCCTTCAAACCATTCAACTTAGCCTCCATTTCTTCTTTTAAACCATCTATGTCAGCTTCGGTTGCTCTTCGTAAGATCGAAATTTGTTGCACTTGGTACCGTAATTTTGATATCTCATACTGCAATTCTTCCACTTCATGCGTCATAGTATAGATTTCTAAGGGCATAATGGGTGTTGAATTATTTTTAGGAGGCATATCAGAACCCAATACTGAAATATATGCTCAATAGGCCCTTGGAATCACTTCAAAATGATTTTTCAAACAAGATTTATGCAATTCTAAAAAACAAATAAACACCTTTTACTTGCTTTTGACAAGCTCGATATTGAAATTTGATTATCTCTGTGATTGTGGCTCTTCAATATCTGAAATTTATCACTGAAGTAGCCCTCTGAATTCTCTTTTGAATGCCACAGATCTGACTAGATTTGGATTCTCCAAGACAAAGTTGTGTCCAATCTCCCACAATGTTCTAATTATGGATTGGTTCAGTAGAGCGAACTTGCAAGGATTGAACTTTTCCCACGATCACCTCTTTGAGATGCAATTCGGGAGCCTGAAAAAGCACTACCTTCCACAGATCATATCTCCAAAAATATTGCGAACCAAGCTCTGAAATGTTTTGACGAATTTCCTCAGGATTTCAGCTTCGCACCATACGAATTTCAGATTCTGAACCTTCGTAGAAAAAAGGTTATAGCGAAAATTCCACGATGACCTGTTTATGAGCCTGAAAAAAGACCTAACTTCCACAGATCATATCTCCGAAAATATTGCGAACCAAGATCTGAAATTTTTAGAAAACCTTCCTCAAGATTTCAACTTTGCACCCTAAATATTTCAGCTTCTGAAGCTTTGTAGAAAAAAAGTTATAGCGAAAATGCCACGATGACCTGTTTGGAGCAGCGAAACCCTAGAATCCCAAAGCTCTGATACCAAATGTTGTGTAACCAGCTTCAAAAATAGAAGAAAAGAGATATAAACGCCTTAGAAATAAGCCGCTTCGAGGGGGCAACCTCCAATACATTACATAAATGCACAATTCTTGGATGATACAAATGAACAAACCCTCCTTCTATATATAGGAGTCCATGGGGCCACAATATAATCCTAGTGGGGCCACAATGTAATCCTAGCCGACCTAAAAATAATAATGTAAGGGCACAATAATAACAATATGGGGGTTACAGGGGTACAAAAATAACAATAATTGGGGCTACACTAACATAATAAGGGAATACACTATTAATATAGGGACTTAACAACATATGCTTGTGCTGTAAGTTTGTCCTTCAGACAAATCCAACCTAGTACATTTTAGGAGCCCTAGGAAGGAGGAACTCGAGTAACATCATGGCGATGAAATCCAATGTCATCAGAGTTTACGAGTCTGACAAAGGGAGAATCGACATCTTTTCATGTTTAGAGAGTTTGAAAAGAAGGCAGAAAAGAAAAATCCATCATGACCCTTTTCGTAAATAGTCTCTCAGATTCGAAAAGGTAGAAAACTGTGTCTGAGAGAAACTCTTAGTCGTGATAGGCTAAGCTATTCCTTTTTCGTAAATAATCTATCCTAGCCCAAAAAGGGTTAAACATATACTAGGTAGATATTGTTTTGTTGCCATTTAATGATTTCAAAATGACAAGAGTCTCGACAATATTTTCAATTTTAGAGAGTCAGAAAAGAGCTGAAAGATGACTCCTCCTGGAGGAACGAGTGGTATTAAGGGTAGCTACTGGTTCTGATAATGGTGGAACTACTTAGAAAAATTAAAGGTTAAGAGGCTAGCTAACAAGACCACTCATTGTAGAGGTTCCTCATGAATGGGTAAAACAATCAAGTGAAGGCATATGATCAGCCAAGAAGATGAGGATGATGGAGTGAGAAAACCAAGGCTCATATGGAAAAACACGCTGATAAAATGGAAATCACGAGTGGTAAAATGGGAATGGCTTCATTTTTACGCAAGCTCGAAAACATGGGAAACTATGCTTGGAATGGTTTCATTTTTACGCAAGCTCGAAAACATGGGAAACTCTGCTTGGAATTGGTTTCATTTTAACACAAGCTCGAAACAAAAGAAAACTATGTTGAAATTGGTTTCATTTTTACGCAAGCTTGAAACAAAAGTAAACTACGCTTGAAAAAACAAGCATGGGCATGCCCCTAGGATGGTGACTCAATTCGAGGTACATGCCCCCCAAGCTTCAGTCCATATGAAAGGCAGATGGAATGAAGGTTCAAATTACAAGATCAGAGAAAGACTCAACTGGGATTTTACGAGATCGTATCAAAGACTCGAATTGAACAGGAACATGTTTCATTGTTTTAATGAGGTTGACACATTCAAAGAACTATCCTCATGAGCTAATTCATTTTTTTAATGAGGTTGACATAGAATACAAACTATCCTCATGAAAATCTTGTTTCATTTTTTAAGGAGCTTGACACGTGAAAATGAACTGTTCTCCAACGAGCTTGTTTCATTTTTTAAGAAGATTGACACAAGAAAACGAACTATGGTGCACCAACCTTGTTTCATTTTTTAAGGAGCTTGACACAAGAAAAGTAACTATGCTTTGATGAAAAATCATCATATTGAATAAGAATTCATGGCATCCAAGAGGTTCTCATTTGATGGGATAACAACATCTCGGAAATCAGGATCCAATGCCCCTAGCACAAGACACACAACGACACTATCACTGAATGCGGGCATGGGATAGGTAGCCACATAATTAACCTGCGGCAGGGAAGATACAACCAGTGGATAAAGATCCAGAAGAGACGATGGCGAGCCAGCTGCCACATCAGGACCAAAGAATGAAAGCTGATCAATGGTCACGATCTGACCTTTGTGTGGAAAACATATCACACGAAAGAGGGAGGAGACAACTGCACCCATGGCATAAGCATAATCATGCCCCAAGAGTAAATTGAAATCCAAGGGGCCTGGAACAACCATCACATATATATAGACGGTTTTCCCTCCCAAAGTAATAGGAAACTTCAGAAGTATACCTAAAGGTTGACTGGTTCTTCTGTTAAAAGCCAATAGATTCTGCGTAACAGGCACAAGCGGTGGAGAACTAAAAGCTTGCCAAGTAGTTGAAGACAAAATACTAACAGACGCGCCTTCATATATAATCGTGTTGGGTATATCCACATCAAAGGTCCATACCATGATCTCAAAAGGCACATAAGAAGGAAGGTGGTATCCCACAAATCGATTCCAATCGAAGGAAGCGACCAAACTACTTGTAGGGGGTACAATTGGACTGAGATGGTCATCCCCTGGTGTTATCGGAGCAAGAGGAGCATCCTCCTGGATCTCCATCGTGGGAGTAGGAGGAGCAACTTCTTGAACTACAGGGACGAGAGAATCTTTATCCAAGTCTGAGGAATCTTAAGAAAAATGAACAATGTGAGGGGGATGAGATCCACTCTCGAAGGAAAAGACCTGATGAACCATAGGTGGGATCAGATTGACTAGTTCCGTGACTAATGGTTGGTCAAGAACGGATTCCTGAATTTGAATTTCCAGGGGAGCGGGATTGACCAAAGATGAATCTTGACCGATCATGGAATCAACTAGCGGAGGACTCAAAGAAAGCTTCTAGTAACCAACCGGATGGCAGGGTGCAGAAACAATAGGGTTGTCCAACACTCTCTTGGCTTCATCCATGTATGGACAAAGGTGAATGGGATGATTCCCTTCACACAACTTACATGGATTTGTAATCTTACCCTATTTCTTATGAGCCTTATCATGGCTAGTTGAAGATGTGCCACCAATATGACTTCCAGAAACCAAAGGCAACAAAGGACGACCATTGGACCATGCTTCAAGTACCTTGGGAATGCCAGGGAAGTCTCGAAGAAGGTGGCCACATTTGCACAACATGCAAGGGAATTTGAATTTCCGTGGAGGGTTGGATGATTTATCGATAGAAGGTGTCTTAGGAGTAATAGCTGCAAAATTAGCCTCTCACTTATCTGACTTCTTCTTCTTAGCCACGTGGTTACTAAAATCCAGACTTTCACTAGACGAAGTAGAAGAGGAGGATGAAGAAATAGGTGAAGAAGGGGAGAGGTCCACTTTAGAATCAGCATGATGTTGTTCAGGTGGAGGATATGGTTGTATAGTGGGTGGAACACTCGAGACCACAGAGGTCGAGAACAACCAGACAAGAAACCAAATAGTTAATCTTGGAAGGGACAATGTTGCCATATAAGGAGCACCAACATTCCCAAAAGCAGGAAAAGGATCAGGATTCCCCTCGAAGGGGATTCCTTGGTTGGTAAACTCCGGAAACGTTGCCATCGGAAAAAACCTTAATAAACACTAAGGAAGATAACTTTAACCAAGAATATTTCGTGGATAGTTAATTTGTCAAGACACTCAAAAAAAACTTTGTCGTTTCATAATTTAAGAGTCGACAAATAGGAAAAAGGTGACTCTATCACTTTTAGGTTGAACAAGCATGAAAGGATAAGTGCTCGATGATCTTTTCACTTTTAGAGAGTCACGAAAAGACCAAAATTACTACTCAGGTAATCTAAGCAAAAGGGTGTACCAAGTTTCCATGAATTTCCATATACACCTTGGTGATGAAATGAAAGAGAAATGACCAAGGACTTGACGTATGTGCAGGTAGTCTCCCTGAATGTTGTGTTCGGTGTATCATGGTTACAAGGCGGAAAACTCGTCTTCCTATGGATAAAGGATTTTAGCCTAGAGGGGTCTCCCTTTATATACTCGACGGTACGGGGAGCATAAGTTCGTACTAGTGCTGTCTAAAGCCAGATGGCGAACAAAAACTACTAGGTTTTAGGACGCCAAAACATGTCTCTAGCCTAGACCACTAAAAATGTTTCGTTAGGTTTCAATGCTTCCTTAGGTTAATTAAATAATTTTTAAACTTGATCTTGGATTATGTTTCAGTTTTAGGGCCCTATCGAATTTGGATCTCAAAATTCCTAAATGAAAGCTATATGAAAATGAACATCATTTCTGATTCAATGAATGCTATCTAGTTAAGGGAAGAGTCTCAAACAATGATGCAACAAACAACAATACTGAAAACGAAATTTTTTCCAAACTAGATGACTTTCATTATTCAAAAGTAATCTAAAACATTCAACGATGCAAATTATGCAATGTGATCTATGCAAAATTCTATTTTTTGAAAACTATGCAATTGTAATCTATGCACAATTTTCTTTTGCTTTTGAAAGAATAAGAATGCACTCAATTCATTTTCGATGAAATAAGAATCTACTTAATACATTCTTTTAATGAAAGAGAATGCACTCAATGCGATTTTTAGCTTTCAATCATTAAACAACGTTATCTAAGTTCAAAGATAAATCTCAAAAAATACTTTTCAATGCAATGTGATCTAATGCATTTTACGAAAAGAAAACTCTGAGACGAAAACAAAATGAATGCAAATTTCCTTAATGGAAGGATGAATGAAAAAGGGATGCAAACCCACACTAAGAATGCAATCGTTATTTTAAACACTTTGTAACGAAATTCCTCAAAAGGATACAAGACATATGAGGTCAAGCACAAAAAGGACTTCCAAATCATGAGCTCAAAACAAGGCATTCATTCCCTTTTACATCAAGCAATCATAGAAAGAAGACATTTTGACTGAACAACGAGCAATGTAAACTACGCTTACAAGTGAAAAAGTAAAGGGGAGAACGTGTAAATCATACAAAGAAAAGGACCAAAAGGGAAAGACACACTAGTGAAGGATTTAGGGAAAAAACCTTATTTTTTAACACACCCTGAAATTGGCACGAATTTTGTGGGTGAAACTGGCACCAACTGGCGCGACTTGCTCACTGAAAACTAGCACCAATGGCCAATTGGCACGGGTTGCTAATTGACAACTAGCACAAATCGACGCTACTATCAGAAAAAGAAAAGCACCAATGCCTAAACAGGAAAAAACAAAGAATTTCTCGAAACCAAGACCAGACTCATCACTTCAAGTAGAAACTAAAAGATCGTAATCGATGAAAAACATAGGAACAAATAGGGAAATGTTTGTTTGACTAAATTCGTTGAATGAATAAGACCTCAAAGAGTGACAGAGTAAATCCCAGTGGAGCCACCATTTTTTTATGCAGGTAAATCCTCTCTATGGATAGAGACGATCCCTCTAGCCCTAGAGTGGGTCTAGAAACAAAGGGACACACATTTAATGAACAAGAGACATGGTAGATTGACCTACCTGGAATCCAACACTGTCGTTGTTGCTGTAGTAGTGGTGGCCTCTCGCTTCTGCTTCGGAAAGTCACATTCCGTTCACCATTATGCTTGGATACCTGCACAAAGAACAAGGAAACAAGAACAACATACAAGATGACAACATTCCATTCATAACTATTAACCAGTCAAAGATGGCTAAACATGTTGTTGAGCCTCAAAATTGTGCTTTCCTTCACCTCATTTTACCTCATTTTCCCTTGTCCATTTCTATCTTAGACCCAATTGATCAATAAATATAGTTAAAATTACTTCTAGAATGATTTACATGACTGACTTGTTGAATTTTGTGATTTTTGTCATTGTTAAGCATTTTTACCGGAACTAGCTGCAGAATGCAGACATTCCGTAGCTAACCGGCGATTCTGCAGCTGCCTTCATGTTTGAGTATGTTCCGGGTGGCCTCTTGAGAAAAACCGCATATGGGCATGATCCACGTCATGTCTACATGGTTCGTTGCTCATCATGGAGGAAGAAATGAATTCTGGGTATGGTTTTGAACGTGGGGAACACATTTATGAAGGAAGACTCCTATTAGGACTGTCTCAGTCCAGATGTCTTCTTCTTCACGCAGCCACTTCAAAGAGTCCTAACGTGATTCGGATAAGGAAAGACATTGTTCCTAAATTGTTGTAATTATTGTTACGTGCATTTGCTTTATAAACTCTTGGGAGACCGAGAGCTATGTTAGAGATTTTTTATGTTAGATTTGCTGCTAGATTTTGTTTAAACTCTGTGTTACGTTCTTGAAGACGCAGAGTGTTATGTTCAAAATATTTCATCTTTAATGGAGCAGACAAAGTTATTTTGAAGGCGTGATTTAATTTGGTGTTGAATGCCGTCAAGTGGTAGAGGGTCCCTGCCTCTTGCACGGATTTATTTTGCGTAAATTAGATAAGTTTTTTTCTAGCTGCCTTTACACTTTGCATTTGAATTAATAGTTGTTTTTGTTAGCTACTGTAGTCGTACTCATTCTAACTCTTCCACCAGAAGATACTCTTCCAAAAGACTATAATGATGAATGTTGAATGACTATAGTATTGTAGGATTAGGAGTTGAATTTGTAGTTGTTTTAACTAGCTACTGTAGTTATATTCATTCTAGCTCTTCCACAAGAAGACACTCTTCCAAAAGATTATAATGATGAATGATGAATAGCTATAGTACTGTAGGATTTAGTTGTAGTTTTTTTTGCTATTCAATATCACAGTTACACTTGTTCTAATCACTCTTCCACAAGAAGAAACTCTTCCAAGAAATTCTTAAGAAGTTCAAGACATGACCGTGATAATGAATGATTTAGTTGTGTGTTTGTACTAAGTATCATCTCTGTTCTTTCTCTTAAACGCTTGCCCAAGACATCATAATGACGAGTAGGGTATGGATATGATATCTTAGTTTTTCATTTGCTTTCAGTCTATTTTCTTACAATTGCACCCAATTACACAGTCAGAATTGTTCTATCTCTTCCAAAAGAAGGAACTCTTCCAAAATATCACTAATGATGAACAAACAGATTGTGTAACTTCATAGAATAATGCATGTTAGCATAGTTAGAACACTCCAGAGTTTCATTGCATTTAATTCATGTTCAGTTACTTTGTTTCAAGTTTGATGATGACTTATAGTTCAACATTGTTCTAGTTTAGTGGCATCTTAGGTTCATTCTTAGATTAACTCATTGCACTTGCATCTCATATTCAAATTGTCATCCATTGCACAATAGATTACTTTATTTGTTAGGATTAACAAGACAACCTTCATTATTCACAAACATTTTCTTGTTCTAAAATCTACAAATGATCTATAGCCATAGGAACAGAAGACAACATCACTATAAGGTCTGAAATATCTCTGCAATTTCCTCATCATTTTATAAACAGAGCTCTTCCTCAAAAGAACTACTTTGAAAAAGAAACCAATAACTCTTTGAGTATAGGTTCTGTGACATTCAATTAAATTGCAGAATAGAACTAGGAATTAGTCATAGAATAGAAGAGCTTAGGACAGAGTATTGCATCATTAGTGTTTAACTGTTTAGTTAGAGGATTTGCATATTTAGTGATCATTTCTCAAGTTTAGTTTGTGTCATTTGCCTAAAAAGTCATTATCAAACTTTTGCTTTTATTTAGTCATAGTTTAGATTCTGCTTCAGTGTTTCCAATTGCATTTGCCATTCCATACATTAGGCTTAACTCTGTTTTTGACCACCAACTCCTTTCCATTAGTTTTCTAGACATTTCCATTGTGAACATAAAAATCACCAAAAGACCAAAAACATCATAAATCATCACAAAAGACCAAAAACATCACAAAACACTACACACAACGCATTAGGAAACAAGCACCTAGGTACATATCGTACACTTCACTTCAGCAGTTTACAAATCCTGGTTGACAATTAAATGAGCTCAGTTTAGGAGACTAGATTGAGACCAAACATTTTGGCGCCGTTGCCGGGGAAGTGAAAACTAGGTAACCTTGTTTCTTAGCATCCAAAAACAATTTTATGCGTAGGGAGAGAGATTCAAGGGGAAGATTTATAAGCAGCAGAGGCAGAAGTTTGATTTCTAGAACACCACTTGTTTCATCTAGACCGAGAACTAGTACACCTTCAACTCAAACCCATCTTCCATCCTTTACTGATTCTGGACCTCTAGAAGATCTAAGGTCACCTATTCCATTAGAGAAACCTTCCACTTCATCCACTGAACCTGCCATAGAAGAAGATCCAAAAACTCTTGTTGGGGATACAAACCTTTCTACTTCCACAGGAGAGTCAACCATGGCAGAAGAAGGAGGAGGAGGAGTTGTTAATGGAGAACACACATTATTTGGAGGAGGTAGAGGTAGAGGTAGAGGAGAAGGAGGAAGAGGAGGTAGAGGTGCAGATGGAGGAAGAGGTAGAATAAGAAGCTCTTTTGGGTTCCCTATACTTGATGAAGAAACCAATACAACCATGAAAAACATTTCACCTTCTGTCCTTCCGAACTTCTATGGACTTAAAACTGAGGATCCTGAAACTTTCTTATTCGAATTTGAAGTTCTGTGTAGAACTTATGACTATCTACAAGATGCTCAAAAACTGAAATTATTTCCCTCAACTTTGAAGGGAACAACATTGAAGTGGTTTATGAGTTTAAACAGTAGTTCTATTAGAACATGGGAAGACATGAAACAAGCATTTCTAGAGAGATACTTGGATTATTGTATGCCGGTTAATCATAAGGAAGAAGTGTTCAAGATGTTACAAAAAGAAGATGAAAACTTAGAAGATTTGTTGGAAAGATTTAAATACAACATAAAAAAGGGCACAAATGGAAAACCTAGATCAAGACACTTTAAAATCTCTTTTGTTGAAAACCATTAGGGATGAATGGTTGGATATCCTTAACATGATGGGAAAAGGGGATATATCACAACTCACATTACCTGAAATATCCGAGTTATGTATCAACCTTTCCAGAGGGAAATCTAAAACTGTCAAAGGTCCAAGAGATCCTGCTCTTGCAAGGGCAAGTAAATCTGCTTCTGGGACAGTAAGTAGATCAGAAATAGGACATATGCTTGATGATTTTAAATCTGACATATTAGGGAGTCTTAGTGAACAAATAGACACCCTCAAGATACAAAACAAGCAAAAGGATGAATCTGATGCCTTGGCAATCTTTTGTCCCAAATGTAGGAAGAAACATGCCTTGAGAGAATGTCCTCTAGATGTAAAAGTTGTAGAAACCTGTGTTATTTGTTCTGAGAAACATGAGACCAAGAATTGTCCTTCTCTTCCTGGTCTCAAGGCTTTTTTTCAAGAAGAAACTCCTACAGATTCCACAGAATCTCTTAACTTTGTATCTAGAAGACCTTGGCAGGGATCTCAGACACAGGGATTTCATGATCAAATGTATAATCAACCTCCACCTTGGAATTCTTGGCAGCAACCTTGGCCCCAATTTCAAAATAAATCTCAAGCTTGGGCACAAGGATCACAAGGTCCCTATGGAAGATACTCTCCATATTATCAGTATCCACCATCTTATCCACCATATCCACAATTTTATTCTCAAAATCCTCAACAAAATTTTCCTCAAAATCTTCAACAAAATTTTCAACAAAATTCTCAACAACATCATCAGAACCAACCTCATCAAAATCAACCACTTCCATTACCATTCCCTCAAAAATCCAATCAATTACCAGCTCAGCCCATACCAAACCCCAATAATAAGAACCCCCAGAATACATACATGATAGAAGGACAACAATTTCCAACTTATCTAATTACTCCTCTAGACCTTAGTGATGTTCAACTTAGGTCTGGAAGGATACTTGAGAAGAGGAAACCTTCTGTGATCATACAGGAACAAGATAATTCTGAGGAAGACTCCCTACGGGTTAATAAAGTCTTGAGGAAGGAACATCCTTTCAAGGCCAAAACATTGAAAAACTGAAACAAAAAGATTCAATAAATCCAACTCCAGTATTAGAGCAACCATCCACATCTACTTCTATACCTCCCTTTCCGGAAAGACTACAAATTGATAAAGGTGTAGAAAAACAAATAATGGTGCCTAATTATGATTTCTTAGATGAATTGAGAAATGTTTGCATTAAAATTCCATTATTTCAAGCCATCAAAGAAATCCCAATTTTAGCCAAAACAATAAAGGAGTTGAGTATGAAGACAACGAGAAAAAGAATAAGAGAAACCAAGAAAATTCAACTGGTAGGACAAATAGCAGACATTATGATGGGTAAGATTACTATTCCAAAGTACCTTGACCCAGGAAATCCAGTTGTCAAAATTCACATCAATGGAATTGAAATTCAAAACAAACTCATTGACTTAGGAGCAGCAATAAATATCATGAGTAGACAAATCATGGACAAACTGAAACTTCCTAATATTCTCTTTACACCCACACTATTACAATTAGCAGATAGATCTGTGATCAGACCAGATGGGGTAATAGAAGACATTCCAGTGTCCCTAGACTCTTGGGAGTACCCTGTGGATTTCATGATCCTAACACCCAAAAATAATCTAGGAGGCCATCCTGTTATACTAGGAAGACCTTGGTTGGCTACAACTGATGCCTTTATTAGCTGCAGGTTCGGTGATATGTATATTTATGATGGTAGTTCAACAAAGAAATTCAATTTATATCCTCCAGCTAGGACAATTACAGATCTAGATGACACTCAATGGATAGAGGATGAAGAATATTTACAACCACTCTTCACAATCTCAGAAATTAGTGAAGATAATCAAATTCTGAATACTCTAGAAAACTTTGAATCTTCTCCAGAACACAAACATGAATCATTTCAAAAGGGATCCAATATTGAGTTTTTGTCATCTAGGCAGATGTCTCTTCATTCCATGGACAAATTTGGTAGCTCTACAAGTGAAATTTTTCCAGGCAAAACCTTGAACATAAACAAAAACCTAGAAAAATCTCAACAAGAAGAGTTAGTCAAAGTATTACAGAGACATTCTTCTGCATATGCATGGGAATACACTGACATGAAAGGGAAAAGTCCCAAGACTTGTACTCATCACATCTATATAGAGGCAAATTGCAAACCAATCAGACAGCCTCAAAGACGGATGAATCCAAATCTTAGGGAAATTGTCAAGGAAGAACTGCAAAAATTATTAAATGTTAATTTCATCTATCCTATTTCAGATAGTCAGTGGGTTTCTCCTTTGGTGATTGTGCCTAAGAAAAATGGAAAGTGGAGGGCATGTGTTGACTACCGAGAACT
This sequence comes from Pinus albicaulis, assembly GCA_034641835.2. Lineage (NCBI taxonomy): Eukaryota > Viridiplantae > Streptophyta > Pinopsida > Pinales > Pinaceae > Pinus > Pinus albicaulis. Next base: position 1,649,906,261 of record CM076579.1, read on the forward strand.
GAATAAAGCTACTCTTAAAGACCATTTTCCCTTACCTTTCATAGATCAAGTATTAGATACATTAGCAGGTAAAAAGTACTTTTCATTCCTAGATGGGTTTAGTGGTTACAATCAAATCCAAGTAGCACTTGAAGACCAAGATAAAACCACATTTACTTGTCCTTGGGGTACCTATGCCTACAGAGTATTGCCATTTGGATTGTGCAATGCACCTGCAACATTCCAAAGGGCAGTATTAGGAATTTTTTCTGATCTGATACATGACTGTGTAGAGGTGTACATGGATGATTTTACAGTTTATGGGGATACATTTAAAGAGGCTTTAGAAAACTTGGAAAAGGTCTTAAAAAGATGTCAAGAAGCAAACCTTTCTCTTAGTCATGAAAAATGTTTTATGATGTTCACTGAAGGTATTGTTTTAGGGCACCACATTTCAGGGAATGGGATTAGAGTTGATGAGGCGAAAGTTGAAGTTATTTCTAACCTATCCATTCCAAGTTGTCAAAGAGATGTTAGAAGTTTTCTAGGATTTACAGGGTATTATCGGAGATTTATAGAAAACTTCACCAAAATAGCATCTCCTCTCTTCAAATTACTCACCAAAGATTGTGAATTTAAGTGAACTTCTGATTGCCAGTTAGCTTTTGAAACCCTGAAAACCAAAATTTCTGAAGCACCTATATTAAGGGGACCTAACTGGAAGTTACCTTTTCATATCTCGACAGATGCTTCCGATACAGCTCTAGGAGCAGTATTGGTACAGAAAGATTTAATTCCCTATGCCATCTATTATATCAGTAAAAATTTGACTCCTGTAGAGTTAAACTATACTGTAACTGAAAAAGAGTTTTTAGCTGTTGTTCATGCCATTAACAAATTTAGACACTATATAACAGGCTATGAAACTTTTATTCACACTGATCATTCTGCCATTAGATATTTAATGAATAAATCAATCACTAATGGTAGAGTTATAAGATGGTTGTTATTATTGCAAAAATTCAACATTACTATTCTAGATAGGCCTGGAAAACAAAACACTGTGGCTGACTTCCTGTCTAGAATTCAAAATATCAAAGATGACACTCCGGTTGAAGATCAATTTCCTGATGAATATCTTTTTGCAGTTTCTACTCAAACTCCATGGTTTGCTGATATTGCTAATTATTTAGTTTCAGGAAAATTTCCTTCAATTATGAATGCAAGGGATAAAGAAAAATCATTAATGATAGTGCAAGATATTCATGGGTCGCTAATGAGTTGTACAAGACAGGTCCAGATTTGATCATTAGAAGGTGTGTTCGTGAAGATGAGATGCCTGAAATTCTCAAGGCATGTCATGATGAACCTTGTGGCGGACACTTTGCGGATAAAAGGACAGCCTATAAGATCCTTAATTTAGGATATTATTGGCCATCTTTGTTTAAAGATGCAAGGGAGTATGTCAAAAGGTGTGACAGTTGCCAAAGGGTAGGGAAACCTTCTCCTTCAGGTGAGATGCCATTACAACCTCGGGTACACATTGAACCTTTTGAAAAATGGGCCTTGGATTTTGTAGGACCTATAAGTCCTCCATCAAGACAAAAGAAATACATATTAGTTTGCACTGATTATGTTACTAAGTGGGTAGAAGCTAAACCATTACTTGTTGCTAATGAATCATCTGTAGTTACTTTTCTTTTTGAGGATATTTTCACTCGTTTTGGTGTCCCAAGGGAAATTATTACAGATCAAGGAGCTCAATTTACATCAAGGCTAGTGGAGCAAATGATGGAGAAGTACAAAATCAGACATAGAACATCTACTCCTTATCATCCACAAACAAATGGTCAAGTGGAATCCACTAATAAAGTCATTGAAGGAATCCTAACAAAGACTGTTCATCTACATAGAAGAGATTGGGTAGATAGGCTTCCTGAAGCCTTATGGGCCTATAGAACTACATGGAGAAACACAACAGGCCATACTCCTTATGAGCTTGTTTATGGGAAGCAAGTTTTGTTTCCTATAGAGTTCCAAATCCAAACATTCAAGATGGCAGTTCAGCTAGGACTTGATCTAACGGAGGCACAAAAGCATAGATTGGAGCAAATTAATGAATTGGATGAGATCAGACAAGATGCAGTTCAGAAAACAAGTCTAGTCCAACAGCAAAGGGCTAGATGGCATGACAAGTACATCAAGGAGAAGAAATTTAAAGAGGGTGACTAGGCTCTCTTGTTTGATTCAAAATTCAAGGATTTTCAAGGGAAATTTCAGACACATTGGCTTGGGCCATATGAAATTGTTCGAATTTTTTATAATGGGGCAATAAAAATCAGAACTATAGATGAAGAGGAGGTCACTTTTCTTGTGAATGGTCATAGACTGAAGCTATACCACAAGCCACTCTCAAGAGAAGAGTTTATTAAGAAGTTCCAAGAAGACAATGATGTGAAGTTAATGAAGAAGAGTCTCTCTTCTTCATCAACTTGATTAAATTTTCTGAAGCATTTCTATTCTAAAATATATATATATATATATATATATATAAAAAAAAATAAAAATAAAGGTATAAGCATGAAAACCAATCATTGATTGGCATGTTTATACAGAAAAGATAGGGTGAAAATCAGAGTCTCTCTGACACTCTAACTTTTCCCATTTTTGTTTTTTATAAGCAGCTGTTATAAAAATCATAAGTTCAGTTCCATAGTTCTTATGATTCATTTCATTTCACTCCATTCACTTATTCATCCATACTCCATCTCATCCATCATTCATATTTCACTCCATTCCACATTTCATTCATCTCATTCCATCTTCCATTCATCTCATTTTCATGTCAAAATACAAAATTTGATATCTTGCTGTAAGTGAATAAAATATGTCATGAATTGCAGTACAACCCTTATGTTCCTTCATTCCATTTCATGAACTGAATCCATTCTATTCCATTATCCACTTCATACATATCATAATCCATCATCCATTTTCATTCATACCACATAACATTTCACCCATACTCCAAAAAAATTCCATTTTCATGATTAAAGTGTTCTACAGGAACATTCTGCAGCTGATCAGCCTTTCTGCAGCCCGATAATCTTTCCGCAGCTACAAGTCCTGAAGGCATCAACTAGCAGACATTAGAATTACAACAAAGTGACCCAGTGTATTCATGAATCAAAAGCATCAAGAAAATTATGAAGACTCCTCCAAAGATGAGCAGAGAAGACAAAGGCTACAAAAATCAAATAAAGGGCAGAGGTAACAAGTTTAAAATTATAATGGCATTTCATAAAATTTTAGCATAGTTTAGTTATGGATTATTCGAAAAGGTTGTTTTTATTGTTTTTATTGATCAATACCAACAAACCCTCTACAGACTTTGGATTAAAATCTTCCATTTCAAATTTCATATCCGATAGCATTTAAGCGGTTAAATTGGCCGAGGTGTTTGAATTCTCCACGTCTCTTAACCAAATCATTCAATGATGATTTCCTCTGCCATCGTAAAATCCTCCGCCGTCTCTTCAATCATTAATACAATCCCTCCACCTCACTCCACTACTCCATTCCGTGACCATTGCCATAACTTCATTCTGTAGCCGACATTCCATTCCGAAGACGGAGATATTATTATCACCGAGAGCAGAGCCAAAGGATATCAGTTTGAATAGCATTGAGCATTGTAAACGCAGAGCAGAGCAGAAGGGTAAATTTGGAAGTATAACAGTGTGAGGACTTGAAGCCACTTGATCCCGTGGGCAGATAAAATATCACTGTGGACGGAGTTTGAAGCATTTTCACTATCAACACAGAATTGTAGCAGTGTGGAGTTTGAAGTATTTTGTTACCAAAAGACAGAGGTGTTAAAATTGAAGTCTTTTGTTACCAAAAGATAGAGGTTTTAAAATTGAAACCATTTGCTACCAGAGACAGAGGTGTTGCAGTGTTAAAATTGAAGTCTTTTGTTACCAGAGACAGAGGTGTTGCAGTGTTAAAACCGAAACCATTTGCTACCAAGAGCCAGAGGTATTGCACAAAAAGAAAATTTGAAGCCATCTGCCACTGTCTATCAGAGACATATCAGCTCGAAATTTGAAACTGCTTTCATTATCAAACAGAGGCATATCAGCCAGAGGTTTTGAAGCTGTTGCCACTATAAAATCAGAGGTATGTCATTCCAAAATTGAAGCCATTTTCATTTAGAGCTTGAAGCCATTTCAATCCGAAAGTAAAGTGAAAGTCATTGTTTTGTGGGTAGAAGAGTGTTAATTTGATATTGAAAAAATCATGGGTTTCATCGTAAGGACTGAGCCTGTGGGTTCAAAATATTTAGAAGGTTACCCACAATGCAAAGAAATGTTACAACAAATAGGATGGCTTCAATTTTTGGAAAAATTTAATGGCTTCCATAAGGAAGTCACTAAAACATTTGCAAGAGCATTTCAAGGAACCGAAGTTGAAGTAGGTGATGTCAAGTTTACTGTCACTGAAGTTTTTATTGCAGAGGCTACAGGGTTGCTCAGAACTGGAGAAAGATGGTTTAAAAATAGAGAATTCCACAATGACTCCTGGAAACAAATTTTAAAATCACCAAATATGGATGTTAGTGTATTCAAGAAAGGAATTCTCAGTTCTGCATTGAAAAACAAATGGAGAAACATACTACTTCTTTTGCAAAAATTTGTTACATGTGAGGGTAGATATGGGACATTTTATGTCTACCACATCAGACTAATGATGCATTTTCTGGGAGAAGACTTAAACCTACCATATTTCTTGCTTCAAAATCTGAAGAAGATGGCTTCCTGTGTTCAGAGAAGAGTTCAATTTTTAGAGACAACCCTGTATCATCATGGTTTGGTCAAAATTTTGATTGAGCATCATCTAGCTAAAAAAAATGATACATGGGATAATTTCTTAATAAGAAATCATTTTGAAGAAGCAAAAGAACCATCACCTGAACCACGGCCTACAAAGAGAAGTAGGAAATGGAGGGCTTCAAAAGTTGAAATTGACAAACCAGTCCAAGAGAGCAGTGAGGAAATCATTTTAGAGAAGTTGAATCGAATCAAGAGGCAACTTAAGGAAGAGAAGATAATCAAGGAATCTGCCACAGAGAAAGGAGAGGGATCCTCTCAGCCTAGGAGAAGCCACAGATTAAAGGGAAAACTGAAGAAAACACTAATCAAACAAACAGGGGTAATCAATATAGAAGATGAAGAAATACCCATTGAAGAGGATGATGAAGAGGATTTTTATGAAGGAACCCCTGAAATTGATCCTGCTCAACAGGAAATTTATGACTATGTGGAAACTTTAGAGAGGACAGCCTCAGAAAGCAGAGAGAGAACCCCCAGTCCTCCACTGTCTGAAATAGATATATTAAGAAGGGATAGGTATGAGTTGGAATTACTGAATAGACACATCAAAAATGAAAATGAAATTCTCAAGGATCAAATCAAGCTCAAAACTGATATGAACTCAACCTTATCCCTGCATATAGACAAGGTGGAGAAGACCAATGAGAAGTTGAAGACAAGGAACAAAAAGCTAATCAGGGCACTCACCAACCTCAGGTTCAAACTTGTTATCAGGAAACCCAGAAGACCTCTAGCTTTCAGACAAAGGAGAAGAAGGGGATTAGATGTCCTTGCAGAAGCCTCTGAATTCATAGGATAATTTGCATGAGGACATGCAAAGAGGCAGCAATGGGGGTATGTTGAGCCTCAAATTTGTGCTTTCCTTCACCTCATTTTACCTCATTTTCCCTTGTCCATTTCTGTCTTAGACCCAATTGATCAATAAATATAGTTAACATTACTTCTAGAATTATTTACATGACTGACTTGTTGAATTTTGTGATTTTTGCCATTGTTAAGCATTTTGACCGGAACTAGCTGCAGAATGCAGACATTCCGTAGCTAACCGGCGATTCTGCAGTTGCCTTCATGTTTGAGTATGTTCCAGGTGGCCTCTTGAGAAAAACCGCATATGAGCATGATCCACGTCATGTCTACATGGTTCTTTGCTCATCATGGAGGAAGAAATGAATTCTGGGTATGGTTTTGAACGTGGGGAACACATTTAGGAAGGAAGACTTCTATTAGGACTGTCTCAGTCCAGATGTATTTTCTTCTTCACGTAGCCACTTCAAAGAATCCTAACGTGATTTGGATTAGGAAAGACAGTGTTCCTGAATTATTGTAATTATTGTTACGTGCATTTGCTTTATAAACTCTTGGGAGACCGAGAGCTAGGTTGGAGATTTTATGTTAGATTTGCTGCTAGATTTTGTTTAAGCTCTGTGTCACATTCCTGAAAACGCAGAGTGTTATGTTCAAACTATTGCATCGTTAATGGAGCAGACAAAGTTATTTTGAAGGCGTGATTTAATTTGGAGTTGAATGACGTCAAGTGGTAGAGGGCCCCTGCCTCTTGCACGGATTTATTTTGCGTCAATTAGATAAGTTTTTCTAGCTGCCTTTACACTTTGCATTTGAATTAATAGTTGTTTTTGTTAGCTACTGTAGTCGTACTCATTCTAACTCTTCCACCAGAAGATACTCTTCCAAAATACTATAATGATGAATGTTGAATGACTATAGTATTGTAGGATTAGGAGTTGAATTTGTAGTTGTTTTAACTAGCTACTGTAGTTATATTCATTCCAGCTCTTTCACAAGAAGACACTCTTCCAACAGATTATAATGATGAATGATGAATAGCTATAGTACTGTAGGAATTAGTTGTAGTTTTGCTATTCACTATCATAGTTACACTTGTTCTAATCACTCTTCCACAAGAAGAAACTCTTCCAAGACATCCTTAAGAAGTTCAAGACATGACTATGATAATGAATGATTTAGTTGTGTGTTTGTACTAAGTATCATCTCTGTTCTTGCTCTTAAACGCTTGCCCAAGACATCATAATGAAGAGTAGGGTATGGATATGATATCTTAGTTTTTCATTTGCTTTCAGTCTATTTGCTTACAATTGCACTCAAATTACACAGTCAGAATTGTTCTACCTCTTCCAAAAGAAGGAACTCTTCCAAAATATCACTAATGATGAACAAACAGATTGTGTAACTTCATAGAATAATGCATGTTAGCATAGTTAGAACACTCCGGAGTTTCATTGCATTTAATTCATGTTCAGTTACTTTGTTTCAAGTTTGATGATGACTTATAGTTCAACATTGTTCTATTTTAGTGGCATCTTAGGTTCATTCTTAGATTAACTCATTGCACTTGCATCTCATATTCAAATTGTCATCCATTGCACAATAGATTACTTTAGTTGTTAGGATTAACAAGACAGCCTTCATTATCAACAAACATCTTCTTGTTCTAAAATCTACAAATGATCTATAGCCATAGGAACAGAAGACAACATCACTATAAGGTCTGAAATATATCTGCAATTTCCTCATCATTTTATAAACAGAGCTCTTCCTCAAAAGAACTACTTTGAAAAAGAAACCAATAACTCTTTGAGTATAGGTTCTGTGACATTCAATTAAATTGCAGAAAAGAACTAGGAATTAGTCATAGAATAGAAGAGCTTAGAACAGAGTATTGCATCATTGTAAGTTAGTTATTTCATTGTCTATGTAGAGAATTTGCATACTTAGTGATCATTTCTCAAGTTTAGTTTGTGTCATTTGCCTAAAAGTCATTATCAAGCTTTTGCTTTTATTTAGTCATAGCTTAGATTCTGCTTTAGTGTTTCCAATTGCATTTGCCATCTCATACATTAGGCTTAACTCTGTTTTTGATCACCAACTCCTTTCCATTAGTTTTCTAGACATTTCCATTGTGAACATAAAAATCACCAAAAGACCAAAAACATCATAAATCATCACAAAAGACCAAAAACATCACAAAACACCACATACAACGCATTAGGAAACAAGCACCTAGGTACATATGGTACACTTCACTTCAGCAGTTTACAAATCCTGGTTGACAATTAAATGAGCTCAGTTTAGGAGACTAGATTGAGACCAAACACATGTTGCATTAAACAAACATTATAACACAACAGTGGAACCAAACAGTAGTCATGTATATAAATGAATAGAAGGAAGAGTTACAACTGATGCTTTGACATCGCAGTCTCCTCTAGTGGGGTTCAGGCGAAGCGCGTCTCAGATGCTCGTCAGGGAATTCAGACGGGGTAAAGGCACATACTCAAGCTCTCTCGGGAGTCGTGGACTCAAGCTTCCTTAACGTAATTTTTTCTATCTTCTCTAGTCATTCAATTATAGTATGTCTATTTCTCCAAGTTCAGCTAGCTTGTACTAAGAGAGATAGCTTCTTTTATAGAGGAAAAGGAGGAGGTTGGGATCCCTACAAAGGTGGGAAGGAGTCCTATCCTTTAGGAGAGTTCCAAGGGAGGTGGAAGCTACTAACTGAAGTAGGGAGTCCATGGTTGTTTCAGTTCATCCACTCCCATCGACTCATCCTCGAGGTGGTTGGAATGGAAACTCTGCCTCTATTTTTAAAAAACATTCCATAAACAGCTTGGTGCGGGCGCTTAACTGGGACAGAGCGCCAACCGGTGCGAGCTCTGTGTTAATTTTCGAGCTCGGCGTGAGAGTATAACTGGCTACTCGTACGAAGGAAAAAATAAGGGTTTTTACATTCATACTTAGGGAAATGTCAACAGGAGGAATATTTCTCTCATGTAAAGGGATGCAATGATGGTCTTTGCAACGCATGACACTTCTTATTAGTCACAGAAATGACCCTCCAATGTGCGAGTTGGGGATTGCAGGGACAATGACAAAATGCTATGAAACACTTTGCTCAATACCTATCAGATGCCATCCATGAGAAATTAGTTAAATTACCTAAGGAAGGAGTGTTTAAGTATTCATCAGTGTTGTTTCATTTATTCTTATACTTCCAATTTGAAAGGTTTGCAGTTCGCCTTCAAAAAATGGACACTGAGGGTAACCCCCAATCAGTAGTCTTCTGGACTTCCTTAATCAGGAAATATTCCACAGAGTTCACATAGAAGGACTTCATTGATTCATTTATTCATCCAGTTGTCAACATGATAAGTAGTAACAGTCAATCTAGGATTAGTGAAGAAATAAAGAAAGTATTGCAGTTGTCTGAACACAATAGAACAAGAGCCTGGTATTTATACCATAACAAAACTGAAATTAGGGTGTATGGATGTCAACTCACTCCATACAAGCTTCCCAAATACCTCCCAATGAGGTTATTTGCACTAGAATATATTAGGCAGATCCTAAACTTAGATGAAGTGAAATTTTTGTTAGCAAAGAAGAAAACACAGTTTAAGATTAAAAACTAGATTGGTCCTTTCATTTGCAATAACAGGAATGTTGGTCAACAAGCAAAAAATTACTTACAAGAATTCAAGTTTAGTGAGAGTTTCAAATGCCATTATGATCCTTTGGGAATTATCAGCAAGTTAAGAGTAAAATTTAAATTGACTACTTTTTTCCATGAGTCCAAACCAGATATTGAAAAGTACTCCAACCAGTCATAATGATTGGAGAATACTTTGAAAGAGGTGGATAAATCAGTTGAGAATAGTTTTTTCCTACAAAATCCAATCCTACAAGATAGAAACTCCAAGATAGAAAGAGAAGAAGGATCATATTCAGCTCAAACCACTACTGAAGCTAAATTCAAACTAATGTACAGGAAGAAGCCCAAGCTGAATCCAGTAGTTGAACAAGAAGAAATAGTTGAGACAATTGAAATCATTGATACAGACAAAGTGGTTAAAGAAAATGCACCTCCAACAGTTTCAGAGGAAACTCACAGGCCTTCAACCTCTAATACTAAAATCATTTAGAAGAAACATAGTGTTGAAGTCTCTTCATCAAGAAAACCGGCAGAAAAAGAACACGATATAATGGATAAGTATAAAGAAATCAAACTCAGGAATGAGGCATTGAAAGCAGTGACTTATGCCCAGTATTGGAAATAGACACCTAGTGACCAGGAACAGGTTACTTCCAACATTTGATTACAAGAATAGGAAGATGCAGATGACCTTTTTGCAGCCCACAGTGCAGTATCCAAAGTCATTAGCAGATCATAGGAAAACAACATTTGAAGTCATGGCTAAAGATGTTCATCCTATAGACCAAATTGAATTTCATAAGAAAACTGGAGAAATGCTATATTCTACTATGATCAATAAAACTATGAGTGTCCAAAAACTGTAGAAATTATATGCACTAAGCATGCATATGTCCTTGATTTACCTGATCTCACACTATTTCACTTTATGCAAAATACTGAAACAATTCCACTTGTTAATCTTTTGTGGAAAAATTAATTGCACACACATGTGAAGCATAAACAAAAATAAACAATTGCACATAACATAGTTTTTAACCGGGAAAGCCTGAAGCTGATAATCCCAACTATATATTATGTAACATGGAGATCATATGAAAAGCTCATACAAAGCATACAAAGCTTATCACAAGCTCTTAGTACAATACAATCATCATACACTAATCAGGACCAATCTTGCAAATCCAAGCACCAATCTTTGCCTCCTGCTAGCCTGCCTCCACTTCACAATCCATGCTAAAGAATAGCTTTGAATGAATTTGAATTACCCTTGCCTTGACCGCGCAATCCTCATTGGAAACTCCAATGTGTGTGTGATGCAATCAATGCATCACTATAGTCACAACAGATAGTCTATCTTTCCCTTTCACCTACCTCTCCATTGGGTCTCCATTGAAACTGCCATGCATTGTAGTTAACTGCTGTATTGTTCAGTTGATTAATGAGTTATTGTTTGTGAATTAATTAACTAATTAATTCACTCCACTCTCACTAGTGTATCAATCAGTTAGACTAGATACAACTAGCTCAACTAAGTCTAACTGAGTTAAACTAAATACAACTCCATAACTACTTCTTCCAACTGTGTCATAACTATGCCACTTGAGTTCTAACTGAGTCCTTCATGCATTAGCTCCGGTAAACCCTTAGGAATTGTAGCAATTACCTCGGTTCACTATAATGTGAGACATCTATGCATGGCAGAGGTATCCGAAGAGAATAAGATAATGTTTAGAGTCCAAATATTATTAAGAGCTAATAATATTCGACATATCTATTTTTAGACTGGAAATCTAAAAATAGATTCCACCCAATATTTCTAAAAATAGAAGTCCATCTATTTTTTTCAACTTGACCAACCATCCAAAAATAGCATCCTGCAACTCATAGAACATGATCCATATGTCTAAAAATAGACTTTAGCCAAATATAGCCTGCGGGCCCACTTAATGAAGGCGATGATTTTCACTAAGCTCATCATCTGGTTGCAATCTCAACACTCCCTCTCAACAAGATAGGGATTATCTGCCACCCCGATCTCACCTCTATAGTGTTAATTTGCTCCCAGTGGCGCCTTCGTCAAAATGTCTGCATCACGATCCTCCCGTACAGATATCTTAGTAACATGATCTTCTACTTTTGTCTCTGATATGATGATACCGGATATCAATATGTTTAGATCTATCATGAAACACAAGATTAACTGAGAGTTTAATGCAAATCAGATTATCACAATGTATCACCATGGGATCTAAATGTGAACCGAACAAACCAACCAAGATCTTCCTCATCCAGATAGCCTCACATGCAGCTTGAATTGCTGCCATGTATTCCGCTTCCGCTGAACTGAGTGCCACGGATATTTGTTTCCTGCTGTACCAAGAAACTGCCATAGATCCGATACTGAAAATCCCCCCTGATGCGCTCTTTTTGTCTGTTGGGCTTCCTGCCAAATCTGCATCCCTGAAGCCATGCAACTTCACCTCATCTGTCTGTCTGTACCATAAACCATACTCAGATGTGCCCTTGAGATATCTCAGGACATGCTTACCTGCCTTCCAAAAGAGCTTGGTAGGCTTAACCATCTCTTGTGAAAGCTGGTTCAACGCATAGCATATGTCCGGTCTTGTATTGACTAAATACATGAGTGAACCCACCAACTGTCGATAAACAGTGGCATCCACTACCTCTGCCGATGTAGCATCCTCTTTCTTCTAATTTCCTGGAAGAGGAGTGTCGATAGGCTTGCAGCCTTGCATGTGAAACTTCTCCAGTATCTCCCGGGCATACTTGCCTTGATACACAAACAGTTCACCTTCTAGCTGCCATATTTCCAATCCAAGGAAATAATGAAGGAGGCCCAAATCCTTTATCTCAAACTCCTTTGCAAGATCTGCCTTGCATGAGTGTATCAACTGCTCATCACCTGTTAGTATCAAATCATCAACATAAAGTACAATGATTAAAAGCTTACCCTCCACCACAATTTGGTACATGTTTGCATTCGCCTCACTCTTGGTGAAGCCAAGTCCAGTGAAATAACTATCGAATAGAGTGTACCAAGCACGGGGTGCTTGTTTCAGCCCATACAATGCTCTTTTGAGCCTGCACACATGCGAATCACTGTTGAATATCTCAAATCCTTCAGGCTTCTCAATGTAAACCTCTTCCTCAATGATCCCATTAAGGAACACAGTCTTCACATCCATCTGATGAATGTGCCAACCCATCTGCGCTAAGAGAGCAAGGATGGTTCGTATGGAAGAATACTGTACGACAGGTGCAAAGGTTTCTTCATAGTCAATCCCCTCAATATGTGAGAAGCCCCAGGAAAAAAATCTTGCCTTATACTTCTCGACACTCCCTTCAGCAGCTTGCTTTACCTTGTAGATCCATCTTGATCCTAAAACTAATTTTCCCACCGGCCTTGGAACAATCTCCCAAGCACTTTTTTGACAACGGAGTCATACTCCTCCACCATGGCATCTACCCATGTGGGCTCCTGCACTGCTTCTTCGAAAGAATATGGCTCTATCACGATACACTTGCTCATAAGAGCCATGTATCCACTATATCAGTTAGGTGACTGTCTCTATCTGTGCTGTGATGTAGGAACTCCTACATTCTGTGCCGCATCAAGCTTCAGTCTCTCAGCTTCTGTGGTACGTTTTCTGCCTTGTCTGATGTTTGGTTTTGCATGAGTGGAATCCTCCACTCCTTGAATCTCCTCCAGTGGTTAATCCACATCCAAAGGCTCATCTTTGGGAACAAGAAGTTCCTCCTCCACATGCAAGTGTAGCTCCCTCTCAAGTGACAACTTCATGGCTTTCACCTCATTGAATTTTATATCCTGCCACACAACAATCATCCGTCTGTCTAGAAAATACACACAATAATTATGGGGTGTTTCTGTGTACCCCACAAATATCCCAACTTCTACAGTCGGCTCTAGCTTCTTCCTAGCATCCTTCGTCACATGAATGTAGCAGTGCAGTAAAAAATCTTGAAAGATGAGAAATATCAGGCTTCTTACTAGTAAAAGCTTCTTCAGGTGTACTCATGCCAAGTACTCTATGAGGACAACGGTTTTGCACATAAACCACAGTGTTGCATGCTTCCGCCCACAAGTGCATCAGTAGGCCCTGGTCATGCAGCATCGCTCGTGCAACACCCACGATCATTCTGTTCTTTCTCTCCGCGACCCCATTCTACTGTGGGTTATGAGGCGCTATGAGTTCTCTTCGAATTCCTTCTATGCTACAGAATTCTTTGAATTTTCCCGAGATGTATTCACCACCATTATCACTCCATAGAGCTTTCACTTGCTTCCCCGACTCCTTCTCCACCAATACCTTGAACTCACAGAACTTTGATAATGTTTCACTCTTCTTCCGAATGAATAAGATCTAACATATACGATAATAGTCATAAAAAAATATCACATAATACCTGTGTTTTTCTGTTGAAGCAACTGAGAATGGTCCACACACGTCTGTGTGAATTCTCTCCAAGATCACTGAAGCACGGTTATCCTTCTCATGAAAGGTGGTCTTCACAAACTTACCCATAGTACATCCCTTGCACTGATCTAAATGTGCAAGAGTACCCTTGGGAAGTACAATAGAAATTTGCTGCAAAATCTTCAAAGTGCCATGGTGAAGATGGCCCAATCTCTTGTGCCATAATTCGCCCTCATCCCGACTCACCACTTCTTCTTCTTTACCCACCATTGCAGCGCAACCATCTACCTCCAACTTGTAGAGATTCTTAATTCAAACCCCTATCTTCTTGGTTTGACCCATTGTTTTATGTCGAAGGAAGGCTTTTCCCTCACATAAAATAACATCATAACCCTTGTCTTCTAGCATTGTGACTGAGACCAAGTTCTTCTTCAGACCTGGAACATGCATGACATTATTCAACAAGAATGGATTACCAGAATCCCTATCATAGGTAATGGTCCCAATTCCAGTCACACTGTATCGACCATCATCGGCCATATCTATATGCATCTAGAGGTCCTTCTCCTCCAAGTCACTAAACAACTCTTTATCTCCCGTCATATGGAAAGACACACCACTATCAAGATACCACACCGATCCGATGAAACTTGAAACCAAGCAAGCGATCAAGGACAAATCAAGCTCAAATTGCGAGGCTAAGGCCTCTCCAGCTGCAGATCCAGCAAACTGCTTGTTCTTCTTCTTCTGTGGACAGTTAGTGGCGAAATGTCCTTGCTCGTGACAGTGAAAACACTTCACTTTGGACAAATCCTGCTTCTTGCCTTTAGCACCGGATTTTGAAGAAGATTTCTTTCCCTTCCCTTTCCTTGCTTTGACAGCCAAAGTGAAATTCTCTTCATCTTCATTCTTCAATAAAGATCCATCCTTGGTACCCCACCTTATCTCCTCCTGCACAACACCCGACCAAAGTCTCTCCCATCCTGGCAGTTTCTCTCGTCCATTGACAGAGTCTTCATAGCTATGCCAACTCTTCGAAAGCCCAAGGAGAGCCAAGCTCACCAAGTCTTCTTCATCAACAGTAACCCCCACACTTCCTAGTTCATCCTTGCAGTGGAAAAACTTCGTGAAGTATTTTGGAATACTGTCGCATTTCTCCATTTTTATTTTTCTGAGCTTGTATTTAAGCGCCAACTTCCTCTGGTCACTTCTGCTTTGGAACAAGTCTTTCAAAGCCTTCCACATTAAGAATGGAGTGGCTTTCCCATGAAGGCTAGAAACAATATGGTCCTTCACACCTTCCAACAAAATTCTCCTCGTCTTTGTTGTCTTCTTTTGCCATGCATCAAGTAATGCAACATCGCTAGATCCCGGCTTGGGAACATCGCTATCGATGAAATCCTTCAGCCCATTATCCTCGAGCACTGACTCCATCTTGTCCTTCCAGGATATGTAATTTGAGTTCCCATCAAGGGCATACTCCAATCTCAACCCATTGAAAGACATTTCAATGTATACTCGATTTCTGCACCAAGAATCTTTTGGTAGCAAATTCTAATAGTCCACTAGCACAAAATCACTTCACAATTGCAATCTTCAATAAAAAATGCTCCAATACCATGTAGAAATTATATGCACTAAGCATGCATATGTCCTTGATTCACCTGATCTCACACTATTTAACTTTATGCAAAATACTGAATCAATTCCACTTGTTAATATTTTGTGGAAAAATTAATTGCACACACATGTGAAGCATAAACAAAAATAATCAATCACACATAACACAATTTTTAACCAGGAAAGCCTGAAGCTGAAAACACAAACTATATATTATGTAACATGGAGATCATATGACAATCTCATACAAAGCATAAAAAGCTTATCACAAGCTCTCAATACAGTACAATCGTCATACACTAATTAGGACCAATATTGAAAATCCATGCACCAATATTTGCCTCCTGCTAGCCTACCTCCACTGCGCAATCCCTGCTGAAGAATAGCTCTAAATGAATTCAAATTACCCTTGCCTTGACTGCGCAATCCTCATTGGCAACTCCAATGTGTGTGTCATGCAATCAATGCATCACTATAGTCACAATAGATATTATATCTTTCCCTTTCACCTACCTCTCCACTGGGTCTCCACTGAAACTGCCATGCATTGTAGTTAATTGCTGTATTGTTCAATTGATTAATGAGTTATTATTTGTGAATTAATTCACTCCACCCTCACTAGTGTATCAATCAGTTAGACTGGATACAACTAGCTCAACTAAGTATAACTGAGTTAAACTAAATACAACTCCATAACTACTTCTTCCAACTGTGTCATAACTCTGCCACTTGAGTTCTAACTAAGTCCTCCATGCATTAGCTCCAGTAAACCCTTGGGAATTGTGTAATTCCCTCAGTTCACTAATGTGCCACATCTGTGCACTAAACTGAAGTGCTCCAAGAGAATAAGTTGTTGTTTAGTGTTTGATTATTATTAAGAGCTAATAATAATTGACATGCATATATTTTTAGATGAACGATCTATAAATAGACTTCACACAATATTCTAAAAATAGAATTTCATCTATTTCAACTTCAGCAACACCAGCAACAGATTCAACAACAATAAATCATCCTAGTGATGAAGCAGGTAATCTGATTAAAGCCATGCATGAAATGTCAATACAGACTACTGAAATAAACAAACTTAAAGAACAAATAAAAAGTCTAGAGGATGAAAATATGTTGATACAAATCATGCATAAGAATGAAAAACATAAGTCAAACAGATTGAATGATAGAGTACAAAAATTAGAGAAAGAATTGACACTAAAATAACCACTTGCCCAAGCAAAGCAACAACTGTGGCCAATATCATTTAATTTGTTAATGATATTTGGCCATCTATCCAGGTTATCTTTGAGCATAAGGATTTGATCAAGGCAGCAAGTAAAGCCATTCAGAAAGTCAAAGAGGAACTTGGGAAAAATCCAGAAGAGGCCACTGAAATAATAAAGTTTCTTAATTCCAAGAACAAACAAGAATTAGAAGAAATTGGCATAAGTGACAGAACTGAAACAATCCTAGAGGTAAGAAAGATAATTTCCAAGAGAAACTTGATGACACAACTTGAAGATAAATGTCAAAACATGGAGCTTGCAATAACCAGATTCATGGTCAAATTTGATGTTTTGAGGCAAAAAGGTCTGCCTAATCCTTTGGTGATCAATGACAGATTAATGAAGCATGAAGACTATGACAAAAAAATCAGAGAAGTGGCCAAAGAATAGTCCAACAATTCCTCCATGAAAGGAATTCCTATAGGAAAAGTACTCTATCAGACATTCGAGAATCTCTTTTACCATTAGCATGATATAAATAATCTCTTTATAAACAAGCCTACTTTTGAAAAATACACAGAAGTTGATGAAATTTACAGGTGAATGGTAAAAATAAAATTACCAGATGATGAGGCTTGGCAGAAACTGTATGATTTACAGTGACAGTGAAAACTAAAACAGGTAAAAGTGCAGTCCAAGTTAAGGTTAAAATAGAGCATGCAGGTTAAAGTGAAAACATAACAGTCAAGGTTAAAAGTGAAAGGCATAGTTTAAAGAGCAATAACAGAGTTTAAAAGAGAATCAGATGACAATGCAGTGTAAAGGATACTCAAAAATTCAAAGACAGCCCGCGTGAAGGCAACAACCAAGGAGATAAAGCAGCAAAAGATCAAAGAAACAAACAAAAAATCAATAAAAGAGGGACATCTTGCATTACATAGGTGTCTCTATCTTCTTGCATGAAGATATTTTGTATTCCTTGAATAACTCCTAAATCAGTTTTAGGATATTTTGTATTAGTTTTTGTATAAATAATTCATTATTCGAAGTATTGAGTGTGGATTCCTGAAAATTTCTATAGTTGTAATTGATCTAAAACCTGAGGGCTTATTGTACCATTTTCAAGTCAGCAGACATGAAAAGTAATAAAGGAATTGCATTACAGGATTCATGTGTTGAGCCACTTCAGTGAAGTATCTTTTAATTGTTCATGTTTTCCTTAAGTATTCCATAAAATTGTACGTTTTCCAGTTTAAATGTTATAACAGGAATATTATTGCAGGAATTGTTTAAGTACACTATGTTCTGAACTGTTATTCATTTTAATGTTTTTTTTTTTCTTTTTTTTCTGATATCCGAATCTGAGAATCCTTAATTTCTCTCCCATCTCGATTGACCTCTGTCATTTCCTTCATCATCCTGTTTGAGGAATCCTTAACTGCTCATTGATCTTGATTGAAAACAACTTCACCATCCAGCCTAAATGATCCGATTTTGCTCATCTACCTTGCCGTGTGAACACTTCCTTTAGAACTTGATTCTATCCTATTTTCTTGATACATTGAGTCCATATCCCAATGGAAAACAAACCTGTACCTATCCATCTAAATCAGTAATTCCACCACCAAACCAAAATCAAAACTAATCAATATTACATAAATAGTCTAAAATCAACTAAAAACAAATCATAAAGAGAGAGCCCTCTCTGAGCATTAGGAAGGCTAGATCCTGATCTCAAAAGTAGGTTGATAGTTACCTCTAATATTTCTTTAAATAAAAAGCATAACAACCCTAGGAATTATTGGAGTGATAACCTATCTATTTAACTTAATGCCAATATATGGTTCTTCATCTTGTCGTGACGATGGACCACATTGGATGGTTCGAAACATGTTGAAAAAAATATGATGATGTGATTTTTACCAAAATTTTCCTTACTTTTAAATTCTCTAAGTGTTGAGAATAGGAATAATTAAGCTTGGGAGAGATATATAATTAACCAAGTGTCAAAAGAAGTGAGTAACTATATAATATAGCTACAAAGATCAGAAGAGAGGGTGCCTTATTTATACACATATGCATTATAACCAAGAATGAGCTAAGCCAAGTATGAATCAAGCTCAGGACATATGGGCTAGTATGGAATGGAGTCAGGGGTGTCATTTCCATACAACTTCAAATATATATAGAGGGTGCCTCATTTATGCACATATGCATTGTAACCAAGAATGAGCTAAGCTAAGTATGAATCACGCTTAGGAGAGATGGGCTAGTATGGCATGGAGTCAGGGGTGTCATTTCCACATATATATATGTGTGTGTGTGTGTGTGTGTGTGTGTGTAGCTGCAGGAAGATTTCCAATCGTATGTTATCACCAATGTTGGAAGAAAGGGTTCATGCGACCAAGGGTCGTGAGTAACACTTAAATATTGGTCCTTGGAATTTTAAAATGGAGACCACCTATGCCTAGAAAAAAACCCTTGGGGAATTTACATCTCGGGGTATTCACGTCATAAAACATAAAATGTTACAACACATAATGGAGCTTGAGTGGGGTGCGAAGGCAAGAGACTAGTGGGACCTGTTAGTGCCAATCAAGTTTTCTTATCACCAGCGATCAACTAGGTATCCTCTTTCTAAATTTGTTTGAGTCTTTTTCAAATTTTTATTATTTCATCGAGTCTCAAAATAAAACTTGTTCACTGGTTTAGATTGTTAGGTGTTTTCTTCTTCCACCATGATTAGGGTTATAAAAAAACTTAGTTTTTACTACCATCATGAAAGGTTATAAGTCATGATTCATTGATGTAATTGTCATGACAGTCATTTTTATATGGTCAAATTGTCATTTCAAAATTTTATGGTTAAGTTCATGGCTTCATAGTCTGTAATGTGTCATGATGGAGTCAAATCAAAATTAAGGTCATGTCATGATATGCCATCATGTGTGGAAGAAGTATTTTCTCAAAAGATTTGGTACTAAATAATTTCAAAGCACGTGCAACAAGTTATAAAAGTTCAAATGTAAGATGCTCCAAAGGTTCCTAAAGCCACTCAGAGCAAATTATTAAAGGTGAATTGGTGAGCAAACTTGCTAATTTTTCATCATTACACTACTCTTTCACTTCATCCACCCTCAAAAAGCTCAGTAAAGATTAAATTCACCTCGATTCCAATCAATCAGAATAATTTTCCCTCATAAGCCCTTCTTTCTCCTCAACAACAACGTTTTGGCCAAATCATCGTTTTGTGGGCGAAAAGGTAGCGTGTTGCTACTCTTTTGTTGAAACCATCATTTAAAACCTCCTTTTTGATGGTTTTTTGAACACTAAAGCTGCACATGAATATTTCAAAGCCAATCACATCTTTCAATTTCCCCTAGGACGCCTTGAAGGTAGCAGAGTTTCTCCCACACTACCTTTTCAGCCCAGAATCGCTACGTTTTCAGCAAAACTCAGTTTTTTTCATTCAAGGGAAAAACTAGGAGCTCAAAGTCTTCAAATAAACAATATTCAATATCTTTTACAACTTTTAATAGGTATTTTCATAAATATTTCAAATGGTTTCCTCCTAAATGCTCAAAAATGCTGAATTCAACAGCTTACTAGGATTTCATGGAACAATTTTTCTTGTTTTAAATATTTTTGCTCAAGTTTCAGAAAAACTCCTAAAAATTTGATAAAAATATATTATAAGATCCTTTCATCAACTTTCCCATCTCTTTCAAAAGTTTTTCCCTCATATTTTCTGTTTTTTCCATTTTTCCCCAAACCTACGCTGCATTTTAACTACCAGGCCTATGTTTCAGCTTTTTCCACCCCTTCCCGTCATCCTTTTTTGTCCCTTCCACTTCCATAACCTTTATAATATCCCTCCACACTCCCTCAATTTTTATCAAAAATTTAGAACTCATTTTCCCCTTTCATCTCGCTCTGTTCATCTAACGTTGAAGTAAGGGCGAAAAGGTAACGTGCCCATGCTACCTTTATCGATGGAGGCATGCAAATGAAAAATGGGTTGAATTTTTGGAAAGGAATTAACTTATATGTTAATTATTTTCACTTAGTTTCCTTCACCAACAATCAGTTTTACACAAGAATACATAAAAGTGCCTAAAAAATAGCTTTCTTCCCTCATTACAACACTCACAGACTAGTTTTGGTAAATCCATCTTTTGGGTACTTTGCTGGATGTTTTGTGACGCAAAACCACTTCAGAGGAATAAAATACACCCTCATCAACTTCCAACAGTTTTCAAAGGCAAAATACACCAAATAATCATCACCAAATCAGCTCAAGAAATCCATGCTACACATTTGCTGCGCACATGCTACCTTTTTAGTTTCACGCTACCTTTTCATCAAAAAATCATTTTTTGTAATATTAGGGTGATATCAAGTTTTCCAATGATGGATGATGATTTAATATGATGTATTGAGTGTGTTTAATGTCTAATATATTGAAATTAATTAGTTATAATGATGTAAATTCAAATGTGTCTAGTTGGAGAAAAATCAGGGAATGGTTAGAACCTCCCTTGATTTGGGTTTTTGTTAGAGAAAAAGGTGTTTCTAAGTCGTAAATAGGTGAATTCGATCCCTAGAGGTGGGGATTTGTAGTTTTGAGTCTATATATGTCTATGTTTTGATACAAATCAGAAGTGGGAATGTTGGATAGGAGAGGGTGAAGAGCTTTGAAACTGGTGTACTGTTTTGACAATAAAAAAACCAGACGTTACAACTATTTCTTAGGAATTCCTATGGTGTGTAAATTTGGTAATATTTCTTCCTTGTGTTAATATTTATACATTTTATCATCATATTTTCTTTCTAATGATAATCTCTCCAGTCTGTAAACAAAATTCATGAGCACATGCTCTGTTTTAAACAAGATTTTCATGTATTTGTTTTATTCTTCTATCAAAATCAATTCACCTTTTGTGCTCATTTGGATTTTCTGCATATTAATCCTATATCATCAACGAATACTCTAAAATTCCTCTTATGCATACCTACCTTTCTCCTAATTATATCTGTAACTTATCATCCGAAAGTCTATACCTAGATCCTAGTTTTCACCCTTTTGAAACCATCATCTAACAGCCCAATCAAAACCAAAACAAACCCTTTTCATTTCATACCTAGCCCGAAAACCCTAATTCATCCAGCCCTCTTGGCTATGATATTTTTGGAGAGAGCCCTCTCCAACTTAGTAGGGCTAGATACCAAGTTAAAAGGTTGGTTTGTGGTTACCTCTGTTGGGATTCCTTCTTTAGCCTTAGGAATCTGGCAGAGTGATAATAGGACCCACGCCATGTGGCCACTAATATGGATCTAGGCTGATGTGGTGTCACAGTGGCATACCACCTGACAGTTGGATTCAACCCTTCTCAGAGGAAAAATGGATGAAAAGTAGATGACACGTGGTGCTCTCGGACGAGGCCATATGGACTAGATGATGTAATCATGATGTCACCCCGATGGTTTCAGGAAGAGGAAAATGAGAAACTCCTGAGTTATTTACATCCTATGGAATGGATAAATTCCCATCAATTGATGTAAATAGAATTATACCCTGGGAAATTTAAACAATGATGTTACCTCGGTGATAATTTCAACCCCATGGTTTTGCAAAGGGATCAGAGAGAAAAAGGCTATGATTTTTATGCTCGTGATGGTCCTCGTTTAATCTTGGATGTCGATCCCTCCTATGACTGTGGCTGTCGATCGTCCAAGGGGGCAGGAAGATGTCATATGTCATGGCTTATTATATATATTCAAGCCTTGGAAAGGGTGCAAAAGGGGGCCATGTGTGGTAATATGGTCTACACCATGGGGTGGTGCATTAAAATGGAACCACATAGTGTATTAACATGCCATAATTTGGATTCTCGTGTGGAAACCACGTGGTCATCACGTGGTAGAATGTTGTGACGTGGCAAGACATCATTGCTCGTGTTAGAATCAATAAGCCCACTCCTAAAATATTGCTCAAGAATCCAAGGCCAAAAGTCCTAAAAGACAAAATTTCAATAAAAGTCTCATAAAAAATGTAAAGGGACAAGCCAACTTAGGAAAAATAATTGCTTGGAAGCTTAGGTGCATCGACATTGGCAACGAGCACTAGTGCGACATAGTAGCATGGGCCTGTGACAACAACATGTGTTAGAGTGCCAAAGCAGGGGAAAATGTAGGCATTAAGATCTGATGGTGGGTGCGCGGGTTGATTTGATGATCCATGATGCCCCAGACCATCAACATGCATAACCATTAACTCAAAAAAATGGTGTAGAGAGGGCGACATGGCACCCCCTTGTGCCCCTTGCACCATTTTAAAAATTTTAATCAAAAGATCAGGGGCGATACGAAGGGGGCCATTTGGCCTGCCATACAAGAATTTGACGTGTGCCAAGCTGCCATACAAGCTGCTAATTCAACCTACCTACCACATCAACTAGCCCACGTCAGCCTCCTTCCATGTAAAACCTTGTGGCACATCACCCTGTCATATCACCTCACCCACTAATCCTTTCCCACCATGTAGCATCACCTGAGGACACGTGGCAGGACCCAATTGTCACACTGATGACATCATGACATACACATGATGTCAACCAAATATCGTGCCTAATAGTTTCCTTCCATGTCTTAATCCAAAAATTTATGAAAAGGGCTCAAGGCTAATTTTTATTTTTGTTATTTTTACTTAAAATTTTATCTGAATCCTTTTTTTGGAAAAAAAAGCTCCAAATGTCATCATCTTTCGATATAAAATTCATAAAAATTTCATAGAATTTTCAATTTTTCCAAATTTTTTATTCTATTTTTTCATAAAAAATATTTTATCTAATATGTCATTTTTAGCGAAAAGGTCCTGAAATACGTATTTCTTTTTTAATTATATCTATATGTAAAGTGTGTATTTTTTGTCGAGTGTTTAAAATTATTATATTTTAGTGACACTTATTTTATGTGTATTGAAGTATTAAATAACAATATATAAATTTATAAAAAAACCTATCCTCAAATATTAATGTTATTACTTTTTTTTTTTTTTTAAACTTTGCAAAAAAAATTAAAAATTTCATTATAAAAAACATTGCAAAGAAAAACAAAAAACACATGTTTGGAAAACCCTTAAAAAACAAACATTTTAGAATAGAAAACAAGAAGAGGAATAAGACAACTTTAAAAATGGTTAAATAATCAGTATTTAAAAGAAATGTGCATACTCAAGACATATATAATTTAAAGTGTAAAAAATATTCCTTAAAAAAATGTTGATGTTTTTCAAAATCTACATGAAAATCACCAACATTTAAATTTTTTTATCCCCTCTTAATATATTAGAAAATTTAAGTGTCAAAATAAACTCTCTAAAAATAAGGGTTGATGGTACATAAACACTTTTCAAAATCAATATGAAAATCAATAACATAAAAAAATATTCATACCTGATACATAAGAAATTTTAAAGTGTAAAAAATAAGCTCTCTAAAAAAAGGGGTTGATGTTGCATCAACACTTTTCAAAATCAACTTGAAAATCACTAACATTTTAAAACAAATGTTCATAGATACATAAGAAAATTTGAAGTGTGAAAAATATGCTCTAAAATAAAATGTGTATCTTGAATCAACACTTTTTAAAATTGGATGATTTTTTCACTACCTCAAAAAAAACAGGTAACCGGAAAAATTCTCGTTTGATGAGTAACTATGTTTTAGCAGAATTGCATGAAAGAGCATGTAAAAACTAGATGTGCAAATAATTAAAGAAGCAACATAAAGGAGACCATAAATACAAATCATATAATGTTTGATAACGAAGTTCATCTAGTGTGGACTATGTCTCCTGGGAGTGACTTGAAATTTGACTGCTCAAATCACAACAATCACAACACTATCAGGTTCATCTCATCCTCCTTAGACTTTTAACTGTAAACATGACTCTACTTCAGAAAATTGCATTGTTGTCTCGAACTTCATGCCCAAAAATTAATGAAAAATTAGGGTTTATGCTATGAACCTTGAAATCCGTTTCTCATATGCAAAAAACTAACTGAACCATTGTGATCCTTGCGAAATTTTGGTTAAAATGATATATACTTGGCTATATTCAACCATTTTCATCCCTGGACCCCCCAAATAATATTCAAGATTCCATTACAATTTTTTTAGAATTTTCTTCTGGAAAATTCCTAGAATATACCACAGAATATTCCCACCTTGGGACCTGTGCATGGGAGAGGTTCCACAAGTTTGTTTCCTCTACGCGCATTTTTCCGAACCTTCGTGGTTCCATGCCTCTGTCTCCCCTCTTTCCATGTAAATGAGATGGGTTTAAAATATATTCGATGGGAAACTTTACAAAGAGATCCCTCGGCTCACATGGTTTTCATAACTATGTTAAGGTGTTTATGGCTAATGGATTCTTGGGGTTGATTTGTTTAAACTGTATAATATATGGTAAATATATGGCTCATGTGATGGAATGACCCCTCATATAATATATACATTATAAAAAACCATTAATGGAGGTTGCACGTTCCGAGGCCACTTGGACTATATGGAGGTGCCACATGGAACCATGTGATTGGGCCACGTGTCATGCTCTCATTGGTCCATAGCTATCTAGTCACCATGTAATAGTGTCACCTTAGTGTCCACTCAGTTGCCACATGTCAAATTCAGGTTGCGCCACCTGTCTAGTGAGCCTTCCAACATGGTGCCCAATTAATACCAATTGTACCTCCCACATCAGCTCCAAGTGTGCCACGTGTCTGCTCCAGATATTGCCACGTCACCTTTTACATTGAGTTTTTACTAGTTTGATCAAAAATTTGACCGACCATAGCTTTCACATACGAACTCAAATTGAGGTGTCATTTGTGCCATTGGAATAAGTTCACTGAGCTTTACAAATTTATGCCATTTCCATAAAATTTTGAGCACTTTGATTTTTTATGTTTTTTGGAACCACTTGGATCATTCCTCCCCACTAAAGGAATTTTGGTCCTCCAAAATTATAAATAATCCTTCAATATTGATCTACATAACAAATATTTTTGACATTCCACCTTTCCTTTCATTCAACTTTGTACCTCGGAACTTGGAATGATGAAGCCAACACTTGTACCCATATGAAAATCTTTAGCTGCAAATACATGTCCAACTTGGAATATTCCAAACAAGACCATACTTGCCAAGATTTTATAACCTACTCATGGTCAAGTTTTAAAACAAAACCCATACCCTTTGCAACTAAAGGCCAAAATATCACCATGTTGCATTCATAAGTGATGTTATACACTTCATCACTTTTATAAGTTTTTTAAAAAGCAACATGTGATTTACAATGGTGGCCATGCTAAACTAATTAAAAATGTTACCCATCGCTTACCTAATTAGGATAATGGGATTTATTTTGTAGTGGCTTCCTTATTGAACTTATTCATCGGTTGGTTCATTCATAAGTGGTTTCACATGCCTCCGGTCCTTATTTGGGCATAGCTCTAGATGGAGCTTCCAACATGTGGATTTATGATTTCCACCCTTGTTGCAATGACTGCATTGGTTTTTATTCCTCCATACTTTCTTGACCTTCATTCTTGAATGGATGTATTTGGTGTGATTTTGGTGAGGAGAGATTTCTTAGCTCTTCCTTTGAAAAGCTCACTATCACTAGAATATCATGATGTTCTCTCAACATTCTGCACTGTCTCAGGCTTGTCACTTGAAGTCTCTTCTGTCTCTTCATTTCTGGCATAACATAGTCCTACATGTCATGGTAATTCCACCACTTGGATGGTATTCACTATTCCCTAGCCATTAAATCCTAGGATGTTGCCTTCATATCCCATCTTCTTCATTAGCTTCAAACAAATAACTGTAGTGTGATTCTCAAATGCACCAAAATCATCATCATAATGATAACATAAAAATAAAGAATCACTGACATTTTTTACCTCAATTTCCAGTTATGAAGTTGGTGATGATGGCTTTTCTAAGCCTTCATTATGCTTCAAATTTTCTAGGGATTATTCTGTGGGTTGTAACTGAATCTGAAATCTTTGTTTCTCCTATTCCACTTCTTGTAGGAGTCTTCTCAATTCAACATTCTCTTCTTTCTCTTCTTTCTTATTTTCCTTCTTTGCTGATTTCTTCTCATAATATGCAAACGATTTGTCTACCTTATTTTCCATGGTTTATAAATCTTTACGAAAATATTGCTCTTCCTCATCATGAACATCATTGTTTTCCATTTTCTTTATTCGTGTTGCATTTCTAATCTTTAGTTATCATTCACACTCACAATTCACATCTGCAACAAGACTGCTTCGATATGAAACTCGATAAAGTATTCCCCTAGTACTAACATATTCCAAGATCTTTACTTCCGTTGATGTTAGAATAATTTCATGAAAGGGCATGTAAAAACTATATGTAAAAATACTTAAATAAGAAGCAACATAAAGCAGACCAAAAATACACTGCACATAATGTTTGACAACAAAGTTCATATAGTGTGGACTATGTCTCTGTGCCTTGGTTCAATTGGGGAGGTTACTTCATTCATCTCAACAAAAAGAAAAGAAAGGAAATGACAAAATACATCATTATACCTCTAATCCTGGGAGTGACTTGAATTTTGATTGCTCAAATCACAACAATCACAATGCCAACAGGTCCATCTCATCCTCCTCATAATTTTGAGTGTAAAATGACCTACTTCTAAAAGGTGCATTACTGTCTCAAACTTCGTTCCTAAAAATTAATGAAAAAGGCGTGTTTCTTCCATCAACCCTATAATTTTCTTCTCACAAAAAAACTGATTCCAACATTGCGATCCTTGCGAAATTATGGTTAAAATGAGTATAAACTTGGCTATATTATGCCACTATCATCCCTAGACCCTCTAAAGAGTATTCAAGGTTCCATATGAATATTTTTGAAATATTCTTCTGGAACAATCATAGAATATACCACAAAATATTCCCACCTTGGGACATGTTCCTGGGAGGGGTTCCATTGGTGGTTCCATGCCTTTGTCTCCCCTATTTGCATGCAAATGAGATGGGTTTAAAAATTATTCAATGGGAAAACTTTACAAAGAGAGCCCTTGGCTCACATGGTTGGCATAACTATGTTAAGGTGCAGGATTTCTCGTGGGTTCTTTGGGTCAAACCTTGTGGACTCCATACTTGGCTTAATTTTTTTATAAAAAATGTTTTTAATTTAAATCAATTGGTTGGATTTGTTTAAACAATATAATATATTGTAAATATATGCCTCACATGATGTAACACCCCCCCATATAATGTATACACTATAACAAACCATTAATGGAGGTTTCACATTCCAAGGCCACTAGACTATATGGAGGTGTCACGTGAAATGCTCTCATTGGTCCATAAGTGTCTAGTCACCATGTCATAGTGTCACCTCAGCATCCACTTAGTTTCCACATGTCACATTTAGGTTGTGCCACTTGTCTAGTGATCTTGCCAACATGGTGCCCAATCAGCATCAATTGCACCTACCATGTCAGCTCCAAGTGTGCCATGTGTCTGCTCTAGAGGCTACCACATCACCTTTGACTTTGACTTTTTACTAGTTTGACCAACATTTTAACTCACCATAACTTTCACATACAAACTCAGATTGAGGTATCATTCATGTTGTTGGAATCAACTCGCCGAGCTCTATGAATTTATGTTGTTTCCATAAAATGTTTAGCACTTTTATTTTTGATGTTTTATGGAGCCAGCTTGTCATTCCTCCCCACTAAAGGACTTTTGGTCCTCAAAAAAGTATAAAAAATATCGCAATATTGATATGTGTAAAAAATGTCTCTGGCATAAAACCTTTCCTTTCCTTCACCTTTGTACTTAGAAACTTGGAATGATGAAGTCGACACCTATATCTATATGAAAATCTGTAGCTGCTAATACATGTCCAACTTGGAAGATTCCAAACAAGACCATACTTTCCAAGAGTTTATAACACACTCATGGTCATGTTTTACAATATAACCCATACCCTTTTATATTAAACCAAAGGCCAAACTATCGCCATATTGCATTCATAAGTGATGTTATACACTTCATCACTGTTATATATTTTTTAAAAAGAAACATGTGATTTAAAATGGTGACCATGCTAAACTACTTAAAATGGCTGCCCATCGATTAGTTCCTTCACAAGTTATTTCAGATGTTTATGGTCCTTCTTTGGGTGTAGCTCTGGATAGAGCTTCCAACATGTGTATTTTTGATGTCCACCCATGTTGAATGGATGCAATGGGTTTTCTTCCTCCATACTTTTTTGACCTTCTTTTTTGAATGGACGTCTTTGGTGCAACTCTGGTGAGGAGAGTTTTCCTTAGCTCTTTATTTGAAAATATCATTATCACTGGAAGATCACGATGTTCTCTCAATATTCTGCATTATCTCATGCTTGTTGCTTGAATACTCTCCTATATCTTCCTTTCTGACATAGCTTAGTCCTGCATATCGTGGCAACTACACCATTTGGATGGGATTCACAGTGCCCTGACCACTAATGCCTAGGACCTTGCCTTTTATCCCATATTCTTCATTATCTTTGAATTAATACTTGTACTGTGCTTCTCAAATGCACCAAAATCATCATCATAATGAGAACATTAAACTGAAGAGTCACTGGCATTGTTTACCTCAGTTGCCGATTCTGAAGCGAGTGATGATGGCTTCGCTAAGCCTTTGTTGCGATTCAACTTTTCCAAGGATTCTTATGTGGCTTGTAGCTGAAGCTACAATCTTTGCGTCTCCTCTTACACTTCTTGTTGAAGTATTCTCAATTCAACATTCTCTAATTTATCTTCTTTCTTCTATTACTTTTTTTCTCCAATTTCTTCTCATAATCTGCAAACAATTTGTTTATATTATTTTCCATGGGGTATAAATCTTTACGAAAATCTTGCTCTTCCTAATCACAGACATCGTTGTCTGCCATTTTCCTTCTTCGTGTTGCACACCCAATATTTAGTTATCATTCACACTCGCAATTCACATATGCAAGAAGAGTACCTTGATACCAAACTTGATCCAATATTCCTACGATACCAAAATATTTTAAGATATTTTCTTCAGTAGTTTTTAGAAGAATTGCATGTAAAAACCATATGTGGAAATAATTAAAGAATAAGAAACATAAAGGAGACCATAAAGACAATGAACATAATGTTTGATAATGGAGTTCATGAAGTGTTGACTATGTCTCTGAGATGTGCTTCAATAATGGGGAGGCTACTTCATTCATCTCAGCAAAAAGAAAAACAAGTACATGGAAAAATACATCATTATACCTCCAATCCTGGGAGTGAATTGAAATTCGACTTCTCAAATCACAATAATAAAAGCACCAATAGGTCTGTCTCGTCCTCCTGAGAATTTTCACTATAAATATGACCTACTTCTAAAAAGTGCATTTCTATCTCGAACTGCGTGCCCAAAAATTAATAAAAAAGGGGGGTTTATGCCATGACCCCTCAAATCCGCTACTCATATTAAAAAAATGACCGCACCATTGTGATCCTTGCGAAATTATGGTTTAAATGAGTATAAAATTGGCTATATTCCATGACTATCATCCCTGGACACCACAAAAGAACCTTCAAGATTCCAAAAGAATATTTTTCATATATTATTTTGGAACATTCTTGGAATACACCACAAAATATTCCCACCTCGGGACCTATGCCTGGGCAAGGTTACGCAGGTCTTTTTCTCCGCGCACACAATTTTGGCCTTTCATGCTTCCATGCCTTTGTCTTCCCTTTTCCCATGCGAATGAGATGGATTTAAAAAATATTCGATAGGAAAACATTACAAAGAGAACCCTTGGCTCACATGGTTGGCATAAATATGTTAAGGTATTGATGACTTGTGGGGTCTTGGGTTAAAACCCTGTGGACTCCGTACTTGGTTTAATTTTGTTATAACAAATGTTTTTAATGTAAATAAATTGGTTGGATTTGTTTAAACCATATAATATATGGTAAATGAATGTCTCACATGATGGAACTACCCCCCCATATAATGCATATAATATAACAAACCATTAATGGATGTTGTGATTTCCAAGGCCACTTAGACTATATGGAGGTACCACGTGGCATGCTCACATTGGTACACAATTGTCCAATCGCCATGTCATAGTGCCACCTCAACATCCACTCAGTTGCCACATGTCACATTCAAATTGCGCCAACTGTCTTGTGAGACTGCCAACATGGTGCTCAATCAACACCAATTGTTCCTACCACATCAACTCCAAGTGTTCCATGTGTCTGCTCTAGAGGCTACCATGTCACCTTTGAATTTGACATTTTATTATTTGACCAAAATTTTGACCCACCATAAATTTCACATATGAACTCAAATTGAGGTTTTGTTATGGGGTTGCAATCAAATCATTGAGGACTTTATGCCGTTTCCATAAAATTTTGAGAAATTTTATTTTTGATGTTTTCTAGAGCCACCTGTATTACTAGCACCACCCTTCTGCCCTTAACATTAAAATATAGAACAATAATCTTAGGCTCCTGTACCAGGGAAATGACCCATTTACAACAATGCTCAATCCTCTTCAACAAATCACTATCATGACACTTTCACTACAGATATGTCATTGAACACTCACTACTTGCATTCATTCATAGTTATGTTGTCACTGCAACTCTTGTTCTTATACCACTTCTACATGCACAAACCAATGTGCCGTTGGTCTACCCCATGAACTGCTTCTTCTTGTCTCAACCTTGATCTCAAAAAACATAGACTCACCACATTTTCATCTTCAACATCAAGTTTTCTCCTTAATTCTTGTTATGTATGTTGTTATAACTATGAATTGTAGAGATCCTAAAAAACACACTTTAAAAAAAATAAGGATTCTAATTTATACCTCCAACACGCCTGATTCAATCCTTAGCAATTATCCTCAAACAAATGGACACATTAATTCAAGATATATTCCATAACAAACTTCATCTAGCCTTAGAGAATATTAAAAGCAAGTTGCATTAGAAAGATTTGTTACAAGACCGAATTGTCTTGCCTCTGAAAGATATTTAGATAAACCTCAGAGCATGCTACAATTAACATTGGTAGGGGCTTTAGAACAACTTCATAAGAGAACCAAGTTGGACCTTAGGTAAGGCCTCAAACATTATGATTTCCTACTTCTGAAATTCAGGTATATCTACCTCAACTATCTTAGATTCAGAGCCGATTCAAGAGCTTTAGACCTTGCCTCAAACTTAGACTAGTTGCACTAAAAATCCACCATAGAAATTCCAAGTTAGACAAATGATGAAATTCATATTGAGACAAGGATTGAGTTAGGGCTTCAAAATAGTCCTAAAAAAGGAGCCTTAAAATATGCTTTAACCAAACTTCCATAGGCTTGAAGTCTTTCTAAGAAAGATGCCTTAGGAGGCCAAAGGTTTTCCTTAGAGACGCTGAAAATTCCTTAGGAAAAGTATGAATGGAGGCCTTAAGAAGGCTGAATTAGGCCTCTATCAAACTTAGATAAGGCCTTAGAACATACCCTCATTTCTCCACAAATTTTCTTGAAAAATCATAAGAAAATTATGCCCATAAACTTCCTTAATTAGAGATTCTTGGTGTACTCCAGGATCAAAAGAATACTCCTTTTATTTACCCTTGGTATCTACCTTTCATTCACCTTCATTCGTTGTTTATGTCGTTTATTTATCAAATGAATTCTAAATTGTTCCTTGCTAATTCAGGTGGCATTTTAATCTCCCATAGGTGGAGTATTTATATTAATTGGAAGGGGGCCCTATGTTGGGTATGACTTGTACTAAAATAAGGATTTTCGTATTGAAACAAAATGTCTATTTGGAGCCAACTTGAAGGAGGAAAACTGACCTGTAAGAGGTAACTTTAATCTACATAAAAATATTAATTTTGGCTTCCTTTCAAGACTGATTTGGTTACTTGAATTTAGGTTAATTCAAATCACAATTTTGACTCTCTTCTAGGGGAAACAATAAATATTAAGGCCATGATTTTTGGGGCAAGATGCTGATGCTAAACACTTCCATTTGGGGCATCAAACTTTAAACTTGAATATCTATCCAACCAAGAAGAACCACATGGTGTACGACTTATCAAATGACATGGTGTGACACGGACTATTAATCCAGAGTGTTCTTGCATCCAAAAGTAACTACCTTGTGCACGCATATCATCAAACAATTGATGGCCAATTCACCCTTTTAACATCAATGACACTTTCTTCCAACACAGTCTTTCTTGAGATGGCTTGATTTGTTGCAGAACGGACATCTTGGTTTTCTCTTTTCCTTTTGACTTTGACCCAGAAGAAACTCTTGAATTCATCTCCTCTTCTTTTGGAGCTACTTCTAGCCACCATTGCTTTTGGCATCAAGTTCCAACACCGATTTACTTATCACTTCTTAGACAATAAAGCTCCAATAACAACATCAAATTCAATGGTTTCGCGTGCCTGCTTCTCGATCGAGGTTACAAAATGGTCCCATGATTAAGTTAGTGAACACAAAAATGTAAGTGACTTATCTTCATTATCAAGTTCACATCTATATTATATAACCGGAAAATAAGACTATAAAAAACATCTAGGGATCCGCAGCCTTTCTCATACCTTCTTTCATATTCAAATTGTAAACCGTCTCGTTTAAGTAGATTATGTTCATCAAGTTTTTCGTCATGAGTATAAACCTTCTAACTTGGTCCACCAGCTTGTTGTTGTCACTTCTTCTACAATGTTAAATAAAACATTATCAGTAAGACACTAATGAATTGTATTGAGGGCTTTGGAATCCAAGTCCTCCCATTCATCATCGATCATTGTCATAGACTTATTATTCCTACCAGCTAATGCCTTATACAACCCTTATTGTACTAGTATACCCCGGTTTTTAATTTCTGCAATTCAAAATTGTTTTTCCCATTAATTTTTTCAACTTCAAATTTTGCAAATTGACATAATTATTTACACATACTCTAAAAAAATTTAAATATGTCTTCAACCTTTTTTAATTAACAAAAAAATATCCAAAAAAAAACCTTGCTTTTCAAAAAAAATCTTCGTTAAATAATGACGAACCATTATTTAAAAAAAAATGGTTACTTGTTTCATAAACCCTACTCCCATATTTTTTTTTCAAAACCCAAAACCTTGGTTCTTTAAAAAATTTGATTCTCAAAATTTTTAATTCCACAAATTTGTCTTAAGGGGTTTTTTTTGTTCTGCAAACAAAACAATTTAAAAAATTGTCGCTAGGGTTTATACTTAGAAAAAAGCCCGGTCTCCTTATGAATTCATTGGTTAGGGTTTGATACAATATTTGGCACACAACTAACTCTTCCTCTGCCTAAAAATATTTTAGCGTGTGGCTAGGGTTTTTGGCCCTGCCTTTGATAAAAATTCTTCGCATGAACACAATACAACGACAACATCAATACAACGACAACATCATCTCTCCAACGCGGGCAGTCCAAAAAATATCGTCCTCTTGGAACCAAAAGTGTTTCTCTTTGCACCAATCGCTCTCTCTTGAGCCTCTAGCAACTACCTCTCTCACCGCACAGTAAAAATAAACGCTCCTTGATCTTGGTCACACCAACATATCTTTTCGGTATTCCAATTTTGTTCAACGAATATTAGACGTACTGGGATTTTCACGCATCTACAACCATTTATCTTCAAATAAATGTAATGATTGATTGCTTTGGATACTTGTTGTTGTTCATAGTCTGTAAAACAAGTTGGATTCACAAAATTTCATAGTTCATAATATAAACTATTATTCTTCTCAGAATATATTTTCAGACTTTATAATATAACACTTTCATATCTTGGAACATATATGAAATAGGCTCCAATATAATAGTCATGGTAATCTAGCAGGTCACATTAATAAATGTGGTTGAAAAAATTTATTAAAACCTAATATTAACCACAATTATAAATACACATCAATATACACAATGTCCATATATTGTATATGAACTTCCATATACAATTCTTTCCACACATATATATGAAATATACATTATTGTGCGTATTAGTATATTAATGTATTTAAATGCACATTAATGTACTTATATATATATATAGTAATGGACTTAACTATATAAACATTAATGTACATATTAATATACTTAACTACATATATGTTACTATTATGCACACAAATGTATATTAATTAAACTACATGGATGTATAGTAAGTTATATTAACGTACATTAATGCACTACCAAAACCACATTAAAAATATTAATGTCCTTGATATAGGGTTTTTAAGTAGGGTTTAATATTATTCCCTTGGGTTTAAATCCCTTGGGGTTTTAATACTAAAAACCCAAGGAAGGATTATAATTGGAAGGGAAACATAAACCCAAGGGGTTAATAAATTTACATTATCAATCCCTTGGGTTACTAAATATATAGTAAATATATTCTACTATTATTGATAAATATTAATATTTTAAACCCAACTGATTAATTCTACAACCCTTAGGTATTGTAAACCCAAGGGAATAATATTATAAAACTAAGGTATATAAACACTTGGATAAATATTATAAACCCAAGAAATAATAAACCCAAGGGATCAATACCAAAAACCCAAGGAATTATAAATCAAAGTGAATAATATTAAACCTAAGGGAAAATTATTATAAACCCAAGATATATAAACCCCAATTTAAATATTATAAACCCTTAAATAAACATGTTTGACCAGAGTTGACCATGATTCATTTTCATATTCGCGCAAGATTTTTTACAATGCAAAGTTGGACTATGGTTGACTAGCTTTGGGACAAGATTTTTCACAATGCAACATGGGACAATGGTCGATTTTGATATTGAGACAATCTATGTCATTATGCGACATTGAACCATGGTTGAGAATGTGACGTTGTACAAAGAGACAATCCTTCTCACAATAAAAAAATGTTGGGTTTATAATCCCTTGGGGTTTTAATACTAAAAACCCAAGGAATTATAAACCAAGGGATTATAATCCAAAGGGAAATATAAACCCAAGGGGTTAATAATAGCTCCTTGGACTTACAATATCAATCCCTTGGGTTACTAAATATCTAGTAAAGATATTGCAACTAATATTAATAAATATTATTATTTTAAACCCAAGTGATTAATTCTAAAACCCCTAGGTATTGCAAACCCAAGGGAATAATGTCATCAAAACAAGGTATATAAAATGATTGGATAAATATTATAGACCGAAAGACATAATAAACCTAAGGGATCAATACCAAAAACCCAAGGGATTGTAAACCCAAGAAAATAATATTAAACCCGAGGGAAAAATATAAAAGACCCAAGGTATATAAACCCCAAGATAAATATTATAAACCATTAAATAAACATATTTAACTAGACTTGACCACAGTTCATTTACAAGATTTTTTACAATGTGAAGTTGGACTATGGTTGACTATGGTTGACCAAATTTGGGACAAGCTTTGTCACAATGCGACATGGGACAATGGTTGACCATGGTTGATTTTTCTATTGAGACAATCCATGTAATTATGCGACAATGAACCATGATTGACCATGGTTGAGAATGTGACGTTGTACGAAGAGACAATCCTTCTCACAATAAAAAATGTTGGGTTTATAATCCCTTGGGGTTTCAACACTAAAAACCCAAGGAATTATAAACCCAAGGGATTATAATCCAAAGGGAAATATAAAACCAAGGGGTTAATAAAAACCCCTTTGGTTTACAATATCAATCCCTTGGGTTACTAAATATCTAGTAAATATATTAAAACTATTATTAATAAATATTATTATTTTAAATCCAACTGATTAATTCTACAACCCATAGGTACTGTAAACCCAAGGGAATAATATTATAAAACCAAGGTATATAAACCCTTGGATAAATATTATAAACCCAAAGAAATAAAAAACCCAAGGGATCAATACCAAAAACCCAAGGGATTATAAATCCAAGAAAATAATATTAAAGCTAAGGGAAAAATATTATAAACCCAAGGTGTAGAAACCCCAAGATAAATATTATAAACCCAAGGAATTAATATTATAAAACCAAGACATCAACCCTAAATGAACATTACAAACCCAAAGAAATAATAAACCGAACAGATCAATACCAAAAACCCAAGGGATTATAAACCCAAGTGAATAATATTAAACACAAGGGATAATATTTTAAACCAAAGGTATATAAACCCCAAGATAAATATTATAAACCCTTAAATAAACAAGTTTGACCACAATTGACCACGGTTGATTTTCATATTCACATAAGCTTTTTTACAATGCGAAGTTAGATTATGGTTGACTAGCTTTGGGACAAGATTTTTCACAATAAGACATGGGACAATGGTTGATTTTTCTATTGAGACAATATATGTCATTATGTGACATTGAACCATGGTTGACCATGGTTGAGAATGCGACGTTGTACAAAGAGTCAATCATTCTCACAATGTGACCACGGTTATTGACAATGGTTGACCATGGTTGATTGTCATATTGAAATAATATTATGAAATAATATTAATGTCAACCATGATTGAACTCATAAAACATGGTTAACCATAATACATATTATAAACCAAAGGGATTAATTCACCGTACAAATCAATTATTCCCTATTTTATAATAAATGCAGTGAACAATACTTGAACCTACGAATATGAACAATTACATTGGTCAACCCAACTAAAAATAAAGTGAGAAAATTACCACAATAGTGCCAATGAACTATAAACAAAAGGGAAAAATTATTAAACCCAAGGGATAGATATTATAAAGCCACGTATACAGACCCAAGGACAAATATAAAAAACCCTCACATATTATAAACCGAAATGCATACAATAATACAGACAAGGAACCCAAATATATCACAAATGCATGAAAAAAATATTGACTACAATGGGGAAGACATATTAAATCTTTATCCAGGCAATTAAAAATGAAAGAAAATTGACAAACAATTTTACACATGATAATAATAATAACAAGAATATTGAATTTCTTGACAATTAAACCGAAGAAAGAAAGATTTTATTGACATATATTATTTAGAGATTTATCTTGGGTCTCTTAACATCCACGAATTGTACAAGAAAATTGAAATTTAAATACTAAACCATAACGCAATTATTTAATGTGACCCTCTTCCAAAACACACCCAGACTAGTGATAAAAGCAACACCAATTCAAATCAATATGATAATGCTCATGATACTTCACACTTTCCAACCAATCCCTTCTTTTTTTCCTCCCAGATTCTCTTTGGTGAAAATGATACAAGGTTTTATATGATTTCATTACATCCAACACACAAATATTCTCATCAATAAAAAAAGGATGGAAGCCATGTTTCCTATTTATCCTTTTGCAAATATAGGAAACAAAACTCATGGTTGCAACAATATATCTTGTCGCTTCAATGTAATAGATGCCATCATTTTTCTCCATATCTGTATTTGAATGAAATAAAAATACAATAAAAATTAGTACATAAAAAAAGAAACAAACAAAAATATACAAACACATATTTTCTTCGTTTTTTTCGCTTTTATATTTTATTTAAAAGCCAAAAAAAAAATATTGGACATAAATGTAATAACATTCAAAAAATGGAGAAAATAAAGCAGAACATGTTAAATTTAACCAATCAAACAACAACAACACCACCAAAAAATTTATGACCCATTCAATTTCTTCCAAATTCTCAATTTACTGACTTTACAAATCAAAAAATCTATTAAAATGATAAAAAATTAGAACAAAAAAATTATCAGTGTGCATCCAAATAAGTGCAAGAAACAACAACAATTATATAGAACTATTCATCTTTTCCTCAAAGGCATGCAAAAACACTAAACCATTTCAACAATATTCTAACCTGCGAATATGAACCATTAGATTAATAAACCCAACATATTGATATTATAAAACCCAAGGGATTAACAAACCCTAAAGGATTATAAACTGAATGGAATAATTTTAACCCAACAGATAATAAACCCAATAGATTAATACTAAAAACCCTACCGTCTATATTCCCTTGTGTTTTTAGTATTAATCCCTTTCGTTGATCATTCCCTGTGTTTATAATTGGTTGGATTTTACTATTCATTCATTGAGTTTATAGTCCATTCGGTTAAAATTATACCCTTGGGTTTATAATCCCAAGGGATTTAGTATTATACCCTCCAAATATGAACCCTTACATTAACAGACCCAATGCATTGATAAAATAGACCAAACAAAATACAAACCTTGGGGTTTATAGTATTAGTACCTTGCATTTATTATCCCTTCGGTTAATATCATTACCTTCAATTTATAATCCCTTAGGGTTTTATAATAAACCACTTGGGTTTATAATACCAATCCCTTGGGTTACTAAATAATAATGATTATTATTATTAAAGAATATTACTAATTTATTAATTACTATTATTATTTTAAACCCAACGGAATAATATTCAACCCAAGTAATTAATATTACAAAACCAAGGTATATAATCTGTATGATAAATATTATAAATGCAAAGAAATAATAACCCCAAGGATTAATACTAAAAACCCAAGGGATTATAAACCCAAGGGAATAATATTAAACCCAAGGGATTATAAACCCAAGGGAATAATATTAAACCCAAGGGATAAATATTATAAACCCAAGGTATATAAACCCTAAGATAAATATTATAAACCTTTTAATAAACATGGTTGACTAGAGTTGTCAATGTTTGATTTTCAAATTCACACAGCCTTTTTCACAATACGAAGTTGGACTATGGTTGACCATATTTCATTTTCATATAAGGATTCATATTCACAGGCTATAATATAATTGAAAAGGTTTGAAATTAATATTAATCCCCATGGTTTGATATTATTCCATGTAGTTTAAAATTTCTTTGCTTTTTAGTATTATACCCAAGGGATCATATGGTTAAGCATGCTTGACCATGGTTGATTTTCAAATCGAGAAAATATTTCTTGCAATGTGACTTTGCACCATGGTTGACCATCTTTGATTCTCATATTGAGACAAAACATGTCACAATGCGACGTTGGACCATGTTCGACCATGATTGAATCCATAAAACATGATTGACCATAACGTGACCATAACTGACCAAATTTAGTATGGACGTGTTGAGGCCTCGGAATTCCGTTGCAACAACATGGGGGAAAACCACCCGGTCCGGACCTTAGAGTAAGTCCTTTTCCGTTTGGTGTAGTGGCTCCATCTGGGGATAAAGGGACTAGTTTCCCAATAAGGATAATGAGGGTGTGTTTGCTTATAACATGCAAATGGAAAAATGATTTAATCTATCATATGCAGTGACTAAATATCTATTCTACTATATATCCGAGAGTATTCATTCTTCAATGCGGTCTAGAA
The DNA here is from genome assembly GCA_034641835.2 of Pinus albicaulis. Classification (NCBI taxonomy): domain Eukaryota; kingdom Viridiplantae; phylum Streptophyta; class Pinopsida; order Pinales; family Pinaceae; genus Pinus; species Pinus albicaulis. The sequence continues at coordinate 1,649,946,393 of CM076579.1, forward strand.
GGATATCTTTGAATAATTGGTAATGAAGATTATTCAATAGTTTAAAGATATGAAAATTATGTAAAAATAATTATTTTGAAAAAATTGTTTAATCAAAACAATTGTGAAATATATATCACATTCATAAGTTTGATCATATATGAGATAAGTAACCATAGATAAATATCAGTAAAAAAGTGCATTTAACATTTACTTATGATTACAACTTTCATATATAATACAAATAAAAGATGGCTATCAATTCAAGAAGTGAAACTTAATATAATGTGTAGAAATACCATATATACGAGGTTATACTCATTCAAACTGAAAATATTATTCTACTCCTCTTCACATTAACGCAATTAAATGAGTACAAAATTGCAACTTCAGTTAAACAACTTCAATATCAAAAGAAAACAGAATCTGTTCCATTAATTCATCAAGGCATTCACAAACATACAGAAGTGAATTCCTTTGCAAATGTTTTTTTGACAAATTTGTGGACCCTTCTCTAAATGCATGAGAAGGGTTTAAATACTAAACTAAATATGTCAAAAATAGATTATTACATAAAAATTTGAGGAGGTTTAAAACAACTTTCCTCGTAATGAGTAAACTAAACTACAATATAGAAATAAAGATAACAATATTCTTAAGTGGGCTGATCTTCTTTTCTCCTTTGATCTTTGAGGTGGAAAATATCTACCATCGGCTTCAAATGAGCTAGCTATGTGATCCTGGATCTAAATTGGCCTTTAAACAAGACATTTGAAAGTGTTGGCAACGTTTTCTTAGTGCAATCAGTTAAGGTTTGTAGATTCATGCACTGATGATGTGGTTTGATTAGAAAGTTCCAGTAATTTTCTTGATCTAAGTTATCTTTTTGATAGCTTCTGCCAGTGTCTCTTTGATTTCCTTCCTCTATGTTTCCAATAGTTTAAGCTCTGGGATCACTTCGGTTGTATATTATTTGATAAGTTCAACATTTAGAAGTTGTCCATTAATAGACTCGATGATATCATTTGTTAGATTTGCTGCCTTTGATATTACATTCTCTGCTTGTCTTAACTACACTTCCCAGTCTTTAAATAAAACATCTTTGTGAAACTTATCAATTTTCGGGAGATCAACTTTCTTTCCTATATTAGATTCTTGCCATAGGATGAACTCCAAAATTTTCTTTTGAACCATTTCATTGTAATCTTCTATTCACCACTTGTTGAAATGTAATTTTGCTTGTCTCTAAAATGAGCTTGGTAGCTGAGATTTGTTGACAAAAATTCTCTTGTTGCTGCTTAAATTTTGTATTCCATTCAAGTGCCTCTTTTATAAATTTTTCTATTTGAGGCTAGCTTTTCAACTTATCCATCAGTGCCTCTATCTATGTTTCCTTCTTTGAAATTTGTACTTGGTGCTGCAACTTTAATCTTTCAAAGTATTTCTGGAATTGTGAAATTTTCATCTCAATTTTCTTATTGGCATTAAGATTTTCATGTGCCAGTTGTCTTTCCAATTCTTGAACTTTATCTTATTTTTGTTTGAGCAGACGTTTCACTTCTGCTTCTTAATCAATTGTGGCAGTTGCATATGCACCTGCAAACCGTGACAGTTTAGTTAGGTGTTCTTCAGGATTGGAAAAAGAGTCTTTCCAGAAAACATTCACTGATTCATTATTGAGAGCAGTCACTATTTCATCAATTATTCTTCTTTTCCTTCTCTTGAATACAACTTTGTGATTTTGGCTATAGACTCAACATCTAGTGGAGGTGTTTCCTCAATCTTCAAAATGATTCCTTTTGTTGGGTAGGCCAGGATGATCTCTTGTTCATAAACCTCTGGTACTTGTTGAAGTGGCACTGCAGTTTCTACTATATTCTGAGTTTTCTCAGGAGTTATAAAGCTTGTTGATCCTTCTGGATTATGATTTGGTTGTGTCTCTAGTGCTTTAGTAAAATTTTTCCATTCTTTCTTTAAATCATGTGCTTGAGGTTTTACTGTTTGCTCAAGTGTAGTTTGAACATGTTGAACTTATTTTGAAGATGATTAAGCTCCACAAGTTTCTTCCTCAGTTTTCATATCAATTACTTTAATTACTTTTTCAATTATCTTCTCAGGGCTTTCATTTTTTCTTTCAAATTCATTATCAGAATGATCTGAACTCTGAGACTAATGTTGTGAATGCTTTTAATCTTGAATTTATTTTTGTAGAAAATCATATAACCGATATGTTATATATCCGAGATTCTCCTGATCACACACTATTTGACTTCATGCACAATACAAAATCTCTTCTACCATTGATCATTAATTGCGGAAATAAAATCAATTGCATGCGCACATTAAAACCATAAACATTCACACATATGAACACAATATTTTATGGGAAAGCTTAAAGATGAAAAACCCCAACTATATGTATATTATATGTCATAGAGATCATGTAACAATCATCATACAAAGCTCCTCACAAGCTCTCAATACAATCTCCAATTGCTACACACTAATCAGGTCCGATCTAGCACATCACATGCTCCAATCTATGCCACCTGCTAGCTTGCCTCTACTGTGCAATCACTGCTGAAGAATGGCTCTGAATGAACTCGAATTGGTCCAACCTTGCTCACACAATCCTCATTGGCATCTCCAACCACTATGTGTTGCAAATCATGCAACACTATAGTCACAACTGATAGTCACACTGCTCTTTCACCTACCTCTTCATTGGTCTCCAGTGAAACTGTCCATGCACTGTAGTTAACTGATGTATTCTTTAGTTAATTAATGAGTTAATAATTAGTGAATTAATTAATAATTAATTCACACCACTCTCACTAGTGTATCAATCAGTTAGACTAGATACAACTAGCTCAACTATGTTTAACTCAGTTAAATTGAACACAACTCCACCAACTACTTCAATAACTCCACCAAACTCTGTCACATGAGTTCTAACTAAAGTATCCATGCAATAGCTCCACTTAACCCTCAGGAATAGCATAATTCCTTATGTCAGCTCCTGTGCCACATCTGTGCACTTAACTGAAGTGCTCCAAGAGAATAAGATAATGTTTATAGTCCAAATATTATTAAGAGCTAATAATATTCGACATATCTATTTTTAGTCTGGCAATCTAAAAATAGATTCCGCCCAATATGTCTAAAAATAGAAGTCCATCTATTTTTCCAACTTGACCAACCATCCACAAATAACATCCTGCAACTCATATAATATGATCGACATGTCTAAAAATAGACATAGTCTAAAAATAGACTTGCGCCAAAAATAGCCTGCGGGCCCACTTAGTGAAGGTGACTCTTTTCACTAAGCTCATCATCTTGTTGCAATCTCAACACTCCCTCTCAACAAGATAGGGATTATCTTCCACCCCGATCCTGCCTCTGTGGTATTCGAATTTGCTCCTGGTGAGCGCCTTCGTCAAGATATCAACATCCTGATCCTCCGTGGGAATGTATGAAAGTAACATGATATTTCATTGCACACAATCTCTAATATGATGATACCGAATGTCAATGTGTTTAGATCTATCATGAAATACTGGATTAACCGAGAGTTTGATGCAACTCTGATTATCACAATATATCACAGTAGGATCTAAGTGTGAACAGAACAACCCGACTAGGATCTTCCTCATCCATGTAGCCTTGCATGGAGCCAAACTCGCTGCCATATACTTGGCCTCTGCTGAACTGAGTGCCACGGATCTCTGCTTCCTGATGTACCAAGAAACTGCTGTCGACCCGATACTGAAAATCCCTCCAGATGTGCTCTTTTTGTTCGTTGGGCTCCCTGCCCAATCTGCATCTGTGAATCCACACAGCTTCACCTCATTCGACTGTCTATACCATAAACCATATCCCTATGTGCCTCTGAGATATCTCAATACATGCTTGCCTGCCTTCCAAAAGAGCTTGGTAGGCTTAACCATAGCTTGTGAAAGCTGGTTAACAACGTAGCATATGTCGTGTCGTGTATTGACTAGATACATAATCGACCCCACCAACTGTTGGTAAACAGTGGCATCCACTACCTCTACCGACGTAGCATCCTCTTTCCTCCATCCACCAGGAAGAGGAGTGTCGATAGGCTTGCAGCCATGCATGTTGAACTTCTCCAGTATCTCTTGGGCATACTTGCCTTGAGACACAAACAATCCATCACTGCACTGCCAAATTTCCAATCCCAAGAAATAACTTTAATCTACATAAAAATATTAATTTTGGCTTCCTTTCAAGACTGATTTGGTTACTTGAATTTAGGTTAATTCAAATCACAATTTTGACTCTCTTCTAGGGGAAACAATAAATATTAAGGCCATGATTTTTGGGCAAGATGTTGATGCTAAACACTTCCATTTGGGGCATCAAACTTTAAACTTGAATATCTATCCAACCAAAAAGAACCACATGGTGTACGACTTATCAAATGAAATGATGTGACAAGGACTATTAATCCAGAGTGTTCTTGCATCCAAAAGTAACTACCTTGTGCACACATATCATCAAACAATTGATGGCCAATTCACCCTTTTAACATCAATGACACTTTCTTCCAACACAGTCTTTCTTGAGATGGCTTGATTTGTTGCAGAACGGACATCTTGGTTTTCTCTTTTGTCCTTTTGACTTTGACCTAGAAGAAACTCTTGAATTATCTCCTCTTTCTTTGGAGCTACTTCTAGCCACCATTGCTTTTGGCATTGAGGTTCCAACACCTGATTTACTTCTCACTTATTTAGACAATAAAGGTCCAATAACAACCTCAAATTCAATGGTTTCTGTTGTGCTCAAGCTGACTGAGGTTACAAAATGGTCCCATGATTAAGTTAGTGAACACAAAAATGTAAGTGACTTATCTTCATTATCAAGTTTGACATCTATATTGTTTAACTGGAAAATAAGACTATTAAAAACATCTAGGTGATCTGCGGTTTTCATACCTTCTTTCATATTCAAATTGTAAAACTGTCTGTTTAAGTAGATTATGTTCATCAAGTTTTTGGTCATGTATAAACCTTCCAACTTGGTCCACCAGCTTGTTGTTGTCACTTCTTCTACAATGTTAAATAAAACATTATCAGTAAGACACTAATGAATTGTATTGAGGGCTTTGGAATCCAAGTCCTCCCATTCATCATCGATCATTGTCATAGACTTATTATTCCTACCAGCTAATGCCTTATGCAGCCCTTATTGTACTAGTATACCCCGTTTTTAATTTTTGCAATTCAAAATTGCTTTTCCCATTAATTTTTTCAACTTCAAATTTTGCAAATTGACATAATTATTTACACATACTCTAAAAAAATTTAAATATGTCTTCAACCTTTTTTTATTAACAAAAGAATATCCAAAAAAAACCTTGCTTTTCAAAAAAAATCTTCGTTCTTTAAGTAATTACGAACCATTATTTAAAAAAAAAATGGTTACTTGTTTCATAAACCCTACTCCCATATTTTTTTTTCAAAACCCAAAACCTTGGTTCTTTAAAAAATTTGATTCTCAAAATTTTTAATTCCACAAATTTGTCTTAAGGGGTTTTTTTTGTTCTGCAAACAAAACAATTTAAAAAATTGTCGCTAGGGTTTATACTTTGAAAAAAGCCCGGTCTCCTTATGAATTCATTGATTAGGGTTTGATACAATATTTGGTACACAACTAACTCTTCCTCTGCCTAAAAATATTTTAGCGTGTGGCTAGGGTTTTTGGCCCTGCCTTTGATAAAAATTCTTCAACGTGCAACTAAGGTTTCTAGCTTGGGTCTGTTGATGGCTAAGCCTGACTTCCACTGACGACTACCCTTTTCTCTCAGTGGCAAAATCTCTTTGGGCTTTGCTTGAATTCCACCGATGATTGTTCTTTTCTCTCTGCGGCAAAATATCTTCAGGATTTGCTTCATTTCCACAGGTAACAGCTATTTTATCTCTGCGACACAATATCTTCAGACTTTTCTTGACTTCCACCGATAACTACTCTTTTCTCTCTGCAACACAATCTCTTAGGGTGTCCGTAGAAGTGGCTCAATTTATCACGAACAACAAGCAACTTAATCAAGTTTTCTCTAACTCTGTACACTATTTGTCTTGTGAACCATGTTTGTCGCGTGAACAATGGCGTAGGTTCTCCTTTTCGCATGAAGACAATACAACGACAACATCATCTCTCCAACGCGGGCAGTCCAAAAAATATCGTCCTCTTGGAACCAAAAGTGTTTCTCTTTGCACCAATCGCTCTCTCTTGAGACTCTAGCAACTACCTCTCTCACCACACAGTAAAAATAAACGCTCCTTGATCTTGGTCACACCAACATATCTTTTCGGTATTCCAATTTTGTTCAACGAATATTAGACGTACTGGGATTTTCACGCATCTACAACCATTTATCTCTTTCACAAATAATAAATACCATTTGCTTTGATACTTGTTGTTGTTCATAGTCTGTAAACAAATGGATTCACACAAAATTTTACATAGTTCACATTACAACTATTATTCTTATGGTTTTATTCTTCCCTAGAATTATTACTTTCAGACTTACAATATAACATCTTCATCTCTTGGAACATATATGAAATAGGCTCCAATATAATAGTCATGGTAACTAGCAGAGTCACATCAATAAATGTGGTTGAGAAAATCTAATAAACCCATATCAACCACAATTATAAATACACATCAATATACAATAATGTCCATATATTGTATATGAACTTCCATATACAATACTCTCCATATATAAATGTACATTATTGTGCATATTAGTATATGAATATATTTTAATGTAATTTAGTATATTAATGCATTCTAATTTACATTAATGTACTTAACTATATATATTAATGTGCATATTAATGTGCTTAATTACATTGTGCACACAAATGTATATTAATTAAACTAAATTGATGTATAGTAATGTATATTAACGTTCATTAATGTACTACCAAAACCACATTAAAAATATTAATGTAGTTGATATAGGGTTTTTAAGTAGGGTTTAATATTATTCCCTTAGGTTTATAATCCCTTGGGGTTTTAATACTAAAAACCCAAGGAATTATAATCCAAAGGAAAATATAAACACAAGAGGTTAATAAATTTACATTATCAATCCCTTGGGTTACTAAATATATAGTAAATATATTCTACTATTATTGATAAATATTAATATTTTAAACCCAACTGATTAATTCTACAACCCTTAGGTATTGTAAACCCAAGGGAATAATATTATAAAACTAAGGTATATAAACACTTGGATAAATATTATAAACCCAAGAAATAATAAACCCAAGGGATCAATACCAAAAACCCAAGGAATTATAAATCAAAGTGAATAATATTAAACCTAAGGGAAAATTATTATAAACCCAAGATATATAAACCCCAATTTAAATATTATAAACCCTTAAATAAACATGTTTGACCAGAGTTGACCATGATTCATTTTCATATTCGCGCAAGATTTTTTACAATGCAAAGTTGGACTATGGTTGACTAGCTTTGGGACAAGATTTTTCACAATGCAACATGGGACAATGGTCGATTTTGATATTGAGACAATCTATGTCATTATGCGACATTGAACCATGGTTGAGAATGTGACGTTGTACAAAGAGACAATCCTTCTCACAATAAAAAAATGTTGGGTTTATAATCCCTTGGGGTTTTAATACTAAAAACCCAAGGAATTATAAACCAAGGGATTATAATCCAAAGGGAAATATAAACCCAAGGGGTTAATAATAGATCCTTGGACTTACAATATCAATCCCTTGGGTTACTAAATATCTAGTAAAGATATTGCAACTAATATTAATAAATATTATTATTTTAAACCCAAGTGATTAATTCTAAAACCCCTAGGTATTGCAAACCCAAGGGAATAATGTCATCAAAACAAGGTATATAAAATGATTGGATAAATATTATAGACCGAAAGACATAATAAACCTAAGGGATCAATACCAAAAACCCAAGGGATTGTAAACCCAAGAAAATAATATTAAACCCGAGGGAAAAATATAAAAGACCCAAGGTATATAAACCCCAAGATAAATATTATAAACCATTAAATAAACATATTTAACTAGACTTGACCACAGTTCATTTACAAGATTTTTTACAATGTGAAGTTGGACTATGGTTGACTATGGTTGACCAAATTTGGGACAAGCTTTGTCACAATGCGACATGGGACAATGGTTGACCATGGTTGATTTTTCTATTGAGACAATCCATGTAATTATGCGACAATGAACCATGATTGACCATGGTTGAGAATGCGTACGTTGTACGAAGAGCATCCTTCTCACAATAACAATGTCAAGCTTATAATCCCACGCCACTTACACTAAAAACCCAAGGAATTATAAACCAAGGGATTATAATCCAAAGGGAAATATAAAACCAAGGGGTTAATACAAACCCCTTTGGTTTACAATATCAATCCCTTGGGTTACTAAATATCTAGTAAATATATTAAAACTATTATTAATAAATATTATTATTTTAAATCCAACTGATTAATTCTACAACCCATAGGTACTGTAAACCCAAGGGAATAATATTATAAAACCAAGGTATATAAGCCCTTGGATAAATATTATAAACCCAAAGAAATAAAAAACCCAAGGGATCAATACCAAAAACCCAAGGGATTATAAATCCAAGAAAATAATATTAAAGCTAAGGGAAAAATATTATAAACCCAAGGTGTAGAAACCCCAAGATAAATATTATAAACCCAAGGAATTAATATTATAAAACCAAGACATCAACCCTAAATGAACATTACAAACCCAAAGAAATAATAAACCGAACAGATCAATACCAAAAACCCAAGGGATTATAAACCCAAGTGAATAATATTAAACACAAGGGATAATATTTTAAACCAAAGGTATATAAACCCTAAGATAAATATTATAAACCCTTAAATAAACAAGTTTGACCACAATTTACCACGGTTGATTTTCATATTCACATAAGCTTTTTTACAATGCGAAGTTAGATTATGGTTGACTAGCTTTGGGACAAGATTTTTCACAATAAGACATGGGACAATGGTTGATTTTTCTATTGAGACAATATATGTCATTATGTGACATTGAACCATGGTTGACCATGGTTGAGAATGCGACGTTGTACAAAGAGTCAATCATTCTCACAATGTGACCACGGTTATTGACAATGGTTGACCATGGTTGATTGTCATATTGAAATAATATTATGAAATAATATTAATGTCAACCATGATTGAACTCATAAAACATGGTTAACCATAATACATATTATAAACCAAAGGGATTAATTCACCGTACAAATCAATTATTCCCTATTTTATAATAAATGCAGTGAACAATACTTGAACCTACGAATATGAACAATTACATTGGTCAACCCAACTAAAAATAAAGTGAAAAAATTACCACAATAGTGCCAATGAACTATAAACAAAAGGGAAAAATTATTAAACCCAAGGGATAGATATTATAAAGCCACGTATACAGACCCAAGGACAAATATAAAAAACCCTCACATATTATAAACCGAAATGCATACAATAATACAGACAAGGAACCCAAATATATCACAAATGCATGAAAAAAATATTGACTACAATGGAAGAATATTAAATGCTATCACACAATTAAAAATGGAAGAAAATTGACAAACAATTTTACACATGATAATAATAATAACAAGAATATTGAATTTCTTGACAATTAAACCGAAGAAAGAAATATTTTATTGACATATATTATTTAGAGATTTATCTTGGGTCTCTTAACATCCACGAATTGTACAAGAAAATTGAAATTTAAATACTAAACCATAACGCAATTATTTAATGTGACCCTCTTCCAAAACACACCTAGACTAGTGATAAAAGCAACACCAATTCAAATCAATATGATAATGCTCATGATACTTCACACTTTCCAACCAATCCCTTCTTTTTTTCCTCCCAGATTCTCTTTGGTGAAAATGATACAAGGTTTTATATGATTTCATTACATCCAACACACGAATATTCTCATCAATAAAAAAAGGATGGAAGCCATGTTTCCTATTTATCCTTTTGCAAATATAGGAACAAAACTCATGGTTACCCAACAATATATCTTTTAATAGAAGCTTCAATGTAATAGATGCCATCATTTTTCTCCATATACGTATTTGAATGGAAATAAAAAATACAAAAAAAGTGGTACATAAAAAAAGAAACAAACAAAAATATACAAACACATATTTTCTTCGTTTTTTTCGCTTTTATATTTTATTTAAAAGCCAAAAAAAAAATATTGGACATAAATGTAATAACATTCAAAAAATGGAGAAAATAAAGCAGAACATGTTAAATTTAACCAATCAAACAACAACAACACCACCAAAAAATTTATGACCCATTCAATTTCTTCCAAATTCTCAATTTACTGACTTTACAAATCAAAAAATCTATTAAAATGATAAAAAATTAGAACAAAAAAATTATCAGTGTGCATCCAAATAAGTGCAAGAAACAACAACAATTATATAGAACTATTCATCTTTTCCTCAAAGGCATGCAAAAACACTAAACCATTTCAACAATATTCTAACCTGCGAATATGAACCATTAGATTAATAAACCCAACATATTGATATTATAAAACCCAAGGGATTAACAAACCCTAAAGGATTATAAACTGAATGGAATAATTTTAACCCAACAGATAATAAACCCAATAGATTAATACTAAAAACCCTACCGTCTATATTCCCTTGTGTTTTTAGTATTAATCCCTTTCGTTGATCATTCCCTGTGTTTATAATTGGTTGGATTTTACTATTCATTCATTGAGTTTATAGTCCATTCGGTTAAAATTATACCCTTGGGTTTATAATCCCAAGGGATTTAGTATTATACCCTCCAAATATGAACCCTTACATTAACAGACCCAATGCATTGATAAAATAGACCAAACAAAATACAAACCTTGGGGTTTATAGTATTAGTACCTTGCATTTATTATCCCTTCGGTTAATATCATTACCTTCAATTTATAATCCCTTAGGGTTTTATAATAAACCACTTGGGTTTATAATACCAATCCTTGGGTTACTAAATAATAATGATTATTATTAAAGAATATTACTAATTTATTAATTACTATTATTATTTTAAACCTTGAATAATATTCAATAGTAATTATTATTTATGAAAACAAATTATATAATACTATTGTAATAATATAGTGCAGAAATAATAACTAAGTTAATATAAGGAAGCCCAAGGGATTATAATCCAAAGGAATAATCAACAAACTTAAGTTTATAAAACCAGGAGATAAGCAAATTGGATAAATATTATAAACCCAAGGTATATAAACCCTAAGATAAATATTATAAACCTTTTAATAAACATGGTTGACTAGAGTTGTCAATGTTTGATTTTCAAATTCACACAGCCTTTTTCACAATATGAAGTTGGACTATGGTTGACCATATTTCATTTTCATATAAGGATTCATATTCACAGGCTATAATATAATTGAAAAGGTTTGAAATTAATATTAATCCCCATGGTTTGATATTATTCCATGTAGTTTAAAATTTCTTTGCTTTTTAGTATTATACCCAAGGGATCATATGGTTAAGCATGCTTGACCATGGTTGATTTTCAAATCGAGAAAATATTTCTTGCAATGTGACTTTGCACCATGGTTGACCATCTTTGATTCTCATATTGAGACAAAACATGTCACAATGCGACGTTGGACCATGTTCGACCATGATTGAATCCATAAAACATGATTGACCATAACGTGACCATAACTGACCAAATTTAGTATGGACGTGTTGAGGCCTCGGAATTCCGTTGCAACAACATGGGGGAAAACCACCCGGTCCGGACCTTAGAGTAAGTCCTAATGATTGGATAAATATTATAGACCGAAAGACATAATAAACCTAAGGGATCAATACCAAAAACCCAAGGGATTGTAAACCCAAGAAAATAATATTAAACCCGAGGGAAAAATATAAAAGACCCAAGGTATATAAACCCCAAGATAAATATTATAAACCATTAAATAAACATATTTAACTAGACTTGACCACAGTTCATTTACAAGATTTTTTACAATGTGAAGTTGGATTATGGTTGACTATGGTTGACCAAATTTGGGACAAGCTTTGTCACAATGCGACATGGGACAATGGTTGACCATGGTTGATTTTTCTATTGAGACAATCCATGTAATTATGCGACAATGAACCATGATTGACCATGGTTGAGAATGTGACGTTGTACGAAGAGACAATCCTTCTCACAATAAAAAATGTTGGGTTTATAATCCCTTGGGGTTTCAACACTAAAAACCCAAGGAATTATAAACCCAAGGGATTATAATCCAAAGGGAAATATAAAACCAAGGGGTTAATAAAAACCCCTTTGGTTTACAATATCAATCCCTTGGGTTACTAAATATCTAGTAAATATATTAAAACTATTATTAATAAATATTATTATTTTAAATCCAACTGATTAATTCTACAACCCATAGGTACTGTAAACCCAAGGGAATAATATTATAAAACCAAGGTATATAAGCCCTTGGATAAATATTATAAACCCAAAGAAATAAAAAACCCAAGGGATCAATACCAAAAACCCAAGGGATTATAAATCCAAGAAAATAATATTAAAGCTAAGGGAAAAATATTATAAACCCAAGGTGTAGAAACCCCAAGATAAATATTATAAACCCAAGGAATTAATATTATAAAACCAAGACATCAACCCTAAATGAATATTATGACCAAAGAAATAATAAATAGAACGGATCAACACCAAAAACCCAAGGGATTATAAGCCCAAGTGGGGAATAATATTAAGCACGAGGGATAAAACTATTATAAATCCAAGGTACATAAACCCCAAGATAAATATTATAAACCCTTAAATAAACATGTTTGACAAGAGTTGACCACAGTTGATTTTCATATTCGCACAAGATATTTTACAATGCGAAGTTGAGATATGGTTGACCAGATTTGGGACAAACTTTGTCACAATGCGACATGGGACAATGGTTGACCATGGTTTATTTTTCTGTTGATATAGTCTATGTCATTATGTGACAATGAACCGTGGTTGAACATGGTTGAGAATGTGATGTTGTATTAAGAGACAATCCTTCTCACAATGTGACCATGGTTATTGACCATGCTTGACCATGCTTGAACATGTTTGGTTCTCATATTGGAACAATCTTAATGTTCAACGATGATTTAATTCATAAAACATGGTTGACCATAATAGATATTATAAACCAAAAGGAATAATTAATCGTGCGGATCAATTATTTCCATGTTTATAAGAAACACAACGAACAATACTTGAACCTACGAGTATGAAAAATTACATTGGTCAACCCAACTAAAAATAAAGTGAAGAAATTACCACAATAGTTCCAATGAACTATAAACAAAAGGGAAAAATATAAAACCCAAGGGATACATATTATAAAAAGAAGCCCACGCTATCTGAGACATTGGACAAAAATATAAAAAACCCTCACATATTATAAACCGAAATGCATACAATAATACAGACAAGGAACCCAAATATATCACAAATGCATGAAAAAAATATTGACTACAATGGAAGAATATTAAATGCTATCAGACAATTAAAAATGAAATAAAATTGACAAACAATTTTACACATGATAATAATAATAACAAGAATATTGAATTTCTTGACAATTAAACCGAAGAAAGAAAGATTTTATTGACATATATTATTTAGAGATTTATCTTGGGTCTCTTAACATCCACGAATTGTACAAGAAAATTGAAATTTAAATACTAAACCATAACGCAATTATTTAATGTGACCCTCTTCCAAAACACACCCAGACTAGTGATAAAAGCAACACCAATTCAAATCAATATGATAATGCTCATGATACTTCACACTTTCCAACCAATCCCTTCTTTTTTTCCTCCCAGATTCTCTTTGGTGAAAATGATACAAGGTTTTATATGATTTCATTACATCCAACACACAAATATTCTCATCAATAAAAAAAGGATGGAAGCCATGTTTCCTATTTATCCTTTTGCAAATATAGGAAACAAAACTCATGGTTGCAACAATATATCTTGTCGCTTCAATGTAATAGATGCCATCATTTTTCTCCATATCTGTATTTGAATGAAATAAAAATACAATAAAAATTAGTACATAAAAAAAGAAACAAACAAAAATATACAAACACATATTTTCTTCGTTTTTTTCGCTTTTATATTTTATTTAAAAGCCAAAAAAAAATATTGGACATAAATGTAATAACATTAAAAAAATGGAGAAAATAAAGCAGAACATGTTAAATTTAACCAATCAAGCAACAACAACACCACCAAAAAATTTATGACCCATTCAATTTCTTCCAAATTCTCAATTTACTGACTTTAGAAATCAACAAATCTATTAAAATGATAAAAAATTAGAACAAAAAAATTATTAGTGTGCATCCAAATAAGTGCAAGAAACAACAACAATTATATAGAACTATTCATCTTTTCCTCAAAGGCATGCAAAAACACTAAACCATTTCAACAATATTCTAACCTGCGAATATGAACCATTAGATTAATAAACCCAACATATTGATATTATAAAACCCAAGGGATTAACAAACCCTAAAGGATTATAAACCGAATGGAATAATTTTAACCCAACAGATTAATACTAAAAACCCTACCGTCTATATTCCCTTGTGTTTTTAGTATTAATCCCTTTGGTTGATCATTCCCTGTGTTTATAATTGGTTGGATTTTACTATTCATTCATTGAGTTTATAGTCCATTCGGTTAAAATTATACCCTTGGGTTTATAATCCCAAGGGATTTAGTATTATACCCTCCAAATATGAACCCTTACATTAACAGACCCAATGCATTGATAAAATAGACCAAACAAAATACAAACCTTGGGGTTTATAGTATTAGTACCTTGCATTTATTATCCCTTCGGTTAATATCATTACCTTCAGTTTATAATCCCTTAGGGTTTTATAATAAACCACTTGGGTTTATAATACCAATCCCTTGGGTTACTAAATAATAATGATTATTATTATTAATGAATATTACTAATTTATTAATTAATATTATTATTTTAAACCCAACGGAATAATATTCAACCCAAGTAATTAATATTACAAAACCAAGGTATATAATCTGTATGATAAATATTATAAATGCAAAGAAATAATAACCCCAAGGATTAATACTAAAAACCCAAGGGATTATAAACCCAAGGGAATAATATTAAACCCAAGGGATTATAAACCCAAGGGAATAATATTAAACCCAAGGGATAAATATTATAAACCCAAGGTATATAAACCCTAAGATAAATATTATAAACCTTTTAATAAACATGGTTGACTAGAGTTGTCAATGTTTGATTTTCAAATTCACACAGCCTTTTTCACAATACGAAGTTGGACTATGGTTGACCATATTTCATTTTCATATAAGGATTCATATTCACAGGCTATAATATAATTGAAAAGGTTTGAAATTAATATTAATCCCCATGGTTTGATATTATTCCATGTAGTTTAAAATTTCTTTGCTTTTTAGTATTATACCCAAGGGATCATATGGTTAAGCATGCTTGACCATGGTTGATTTTCAAATCGAGAAAATATTTCTTGCAATGTGACTTTGCACCATGGTTGACCATCTTTGATTCTCATATTGAGACAAAACATGTCACAATGCGACATTGGACCATGTTCGACCATGATTGAATCCATAAAACATGATTGACCATAACTTGACCATAACTGACCAAATTTAGTATGGACGTGTTGAGGCCTCGGAATTCCGTTGCAACAACATGGGGGAAAACCACCCGGTCCGGACCTTAGAGTAAGTCCTTTTCCGTTTGGTGTAGTGGCTCCATATGGGGATAAAGGGACTAGTTTCCCAATAAGGATAATGAGGGTGTGTTTGCTTATAACATGCAAATGGAAAAATGATTTAATCTATCATATGCAGTGACTAAATATCTATTCTACTATATATCCGAGAGTATTCATTCTTCAATCCGGTCTAGAAGGATATCTTTGAATAATTGGTAATGAAGATTATTCAATAGTTTAAAGATATGAAAATTATGTAAAAATAATTATTTTGAAAAAATTGTTTAATCAAAACAATTGTGAAATATATATCACATTCATAAGTTTGATCATATATGAGATAAGTAACCATAGATAAATATCAGTAAAAAAGTGCATTTAATATTTACTTATGATTACAACTTTCATATATAATACAAATAAAAGATGGCTATCAATTCAAGAAGTGAAACTTAATATAATGTGTAGAAATACCATATATACGAGGTTATACTCATTCAAACTGAAAATATTATTCTACTCCTCTTCACATTAACGCAATTAAATGAGTACAAAATTGCAACTTCAGTTAAACAACTTCAATATCAAAAGAAAACAGAATCTGTTCCATTAATTCATCAAGGCATTCACAAACATACAGAAGTGAATTCCTTTGCAAATGTTTTTTTGAAAAATTTGTGGACCCTTCTCTAAATGCATGAGAAGGGTTTACATACTAAACTAAATATGTCAAAAATAGATTATTACATAAAAATTTGAGGAGGTTTAAAACAACCTTCCTTGTAATGAGTAAACTAAACTACAATATAGAAATAAAGATAACAATATTCTTAAGTGGGCTGATCTTCTTTTCTCCTTTGATCTTTGAGGTGGAAAATATCTACCATCGGCTTCAAATGAGCTAGCTATGTGATCCCGGATCTAAATTGGCCTTTAAACAAGACATTTGAAAGTATTGTAGCGTTTGCATAGTGGAATCAGTTAAGGTTTGTAGATTCATGCACTGATGATGTGGTTTGATTAGAAAGTTCCAGTAATTTTCTTGATCTAAGTTATCTTTTTGATAGCTTCTGCCAGTGTCTCTTTGATTTCCTTCCTCTATGTTTCCAATAGTTTAAGCTCTGGGATCACTTCGGCTGTATATTATTTGATAAGTTCAACATTTAGAAGTTGTCCATTAACAGACTCGATGATATCATTTGTTAGATTTGCTGCCTTTGATATTACATTCTCTGCTTGTCTTAACTACACTTCCCAGTCTTTAAATAAAACATCTTTGTGAAACTTATCAATTTTCGGGAGATCAACTTTCTGTCCTATATTGGATTCTTGCCATAGGATGAACTCAAAAATTTTCTTTTGAACCATTTCACATTGTAATCTTCTATTCACCACTTGTTGAATCAAAATTTTGCTTGTCTCACAATATGAATTGGTAGCTGAGATTTGTTGACAAAAATTCTCTTGTTGCTGCTTAAATTTTGTATTCCATTCAAGTGCCTCTTTTATAAATTTTTCTATTTGAGGCTAGCTTTTCAACTTATCCATCAGTGCCTCTATCTATGTTTCCTTCTTTGAAATTTGTACTTGGTGCTGCAACTTTAATCTTTCAAAGTATTTCTGGAATTGTGAAATTTTCATCTCAATTTTCTTATTGGCATTAAGATTTTCATGTGCCAGTTGTCTTTCCAATTCTTGAACTTTATCTTATTTTTGTTTGAGCAGACGTTTCACTTCTGCTTCTTAATCAATTGTGGCAGTTGCATATGCACTTGCAAACCGTGACAGTTTAGTTAGGTGTTCTTCAGGATTGGAAAAAGAGTCTTTCCAAAAAACATCTACTGATTCATTATTGAGAGCAGTCACTATTTCATCAATTATTCTTCTTTTCCTTCTCTTGAATACAACTTTGTGATTTTGGCTATAGACTCAACATCTAGTGGAGGTGTTTCCTCAATCTTCAAAATGATTCCTTTTGTTGGGTAGGCCAGGATGATCTCTTGTTCCTAAACCTCTGGTACTTGTTGAAGTGGCACTGCAGTTTCTACTATATTCTGATTTTTCTCAGGAGTTAGAAAGCTTGTTGATCCTTCTGGATTATGATTTGGTTGTGTCTCTAGTGCTTTAGTAAAATTTTTCCATTCTTTCTTTAAATCATGTGCTTGAGGTTTTACTGTTTGCTCAAGTGTAGTTTGAACATGTTGAACTTATTTTGAAGATGATTAAGCTCCACAAGTTTCTTCCTCAGTTTTCATATCAATTACTTTAATTACTTTTTCAATTATCTTCTCAGGGCTTTCATTTTTTCTTTCAGATTCATTATCAGAATGATCTGAACTCTGAGACTAATGTTGTGAATGCTTTTAATCTTAAATTTATTTTTGTAGAAAATCATATAACTGATATGTTATATATCCGAGATTCTCCTGATCACACACTATTTGACTTCATGCACAATACAAAATCTCTTCTACCATTGATCATTAATTGCGGAAATAAAATCAATTGCATGCGCACATTAAAACCATAAACATTCACACATATGAACACAATATTTTATGGGAAAGCTTAAAGATGAAAAACCCCAACTATATGTATATTATATGTCATAGAGATCATGTAACAATCATCATACAAAGCTCCTCACAAGCTCTCAATACAATCTCCAATTGCTACACACTAATCAGGTCCGATCTAGCACATCACATGCTCCAATCTATGCCACCTGCTAGCTTGCCTCTACTGTGCAATCACTGCTGAAGAATGGCTCTGAATGAACTCGAATTGGTCCAACCTTGCTCACACAATCCTCATTGGCATCTCCAACCACTATGTGTTGCAATCAATGCATCACTATAGTCACAACTGATAGTCAACCTGCTCTTTCACCTACCTCTCCATTGGTCTCCACTGAAATTTTCCATGCACTGTAGTTAACTGATGTATTCTTCAGTTGATTAATGAGTTAATATTTAGTGAATTAATTATTAATTAATTCACACAACTCTCACTAGTGTATCGATCAGTTAGAATAGATACAACTAGCTCAACTGTGTCTAATTGAGTTAAACTGAACACAACTCCACCAAATAGTTCTACAACTCCACCAAACTCTGTCACATGAGTTCTAACTAAACTCTCCATGCAATGGCTCCACTTAACCCTCAGGAATAGCGTAATTCCTTTTGTCAGCTCCTGTGCCACATCTGTGCACTTAACTGAAGTGCTCCAAGAGAATAAGATAATGTTTAGAGTCCAAATATTATTAAGAGCTAATAATATTTGACATATCTATTTTTAGAATTTGTGATCTAAAAATAGATTTTTAATATGTCTAAAAAATATAAGTCCATATATTTTTCCAACCCGTCCAATATCCACAAATAGCATTGTTGGAATCCTACTGACTCATAGAATATGATCGACATGTCTAAAAATAGACATAGTCTAAAAATAGACTTGCGCCAAAATATTTGCGGGCCCATAGTGAAATTTGACTCTTTTCACTAAGCTCATCATCTTGTTGCAATCTCAACACTCCCTCTCAACAAGATAGGGATTATCTGCCACCCCGATCCTGCCTCTGTGGTATTCGAATTTGCTCTTGGTGAGCGCCTTCGTCAAGATATCAACATCCTGATCCTCCATGGGAATGTATGAAAGTAACATGATATTTCGCTGCACACAATCTCTAATATGATGATACCGAATGTAAATGTGTTTAGATCTATCATGAAATACTGGATTAACTGAGAGTTTGATGCAACTCTGATTATCACAATATATCACAGTAGGATCTAAGTGTGAACAGAACAACCCGACTAGGATCTTCCTCATCCATGTAGCCTTGCATGGAGCCAAACTCGCTACCATATACTTGGCCTCTGCTGAACTGAGTGCCACAGATCTCTGCTTCCTGCTGTACCAAGAAACTGCTGTCGACCCGATATTGAAAATCCCTCCAGATGTGCTCTTTTTGTTCGTTGGGCTCCCTGCCCAATCTGCATCTGTGAATCCACACAGCTTCACCTCATTCGACTGTCTGTACCATAAACCATATCCCTATGTGCCTCTGAGATATCTCAATACATGCTTGCCTGCCTTCCAAAAGAGCTTGGTAGGCTTAACCATAGCTTGTGAAAGCTGGTTAACAACGTAGCATATGTCAGGTCGTGTATTAACTAGATACATAATCGACCCCACCAACTGTCGGTAAACAGTGGCATCCACTACCTCTACCGACGTAGCATCCTCTTTCCTCCATCCACCAGGAAGAGGAGCGTCGATAGGCTTGCAGCCATGCATGTTGAACTTCTCCAGTATCTCTTGGGCATACTGGCCTTGAGACACAAACAATCCATCACTGCACTGCCAAATTTCCAATCCCAAGAAATAATGAAGGAGGCCCAAGTCCTTCATCGCAAACTCCTTCGCAAGATCAACCTTGCATGAGTGTATCAACAGTTCATCACCTGTCAGAATAAAATCATCTACATAAAGTACAATGATTAGAAAATTACCCTCCACCACAATCTGGTATAGGTTCGGATCCGCCTCACTCTTGGAGAATCCGAGTCTGGTGAAATAACTATCTGTTTGTGTGTACCAAGCACGAGGTGCTTGTTTCAACCCATACAACGCTCTTTTGAGCCTGCACACATGCAACTCGCTGCTAAAGATCTCGAAACCTTCGGGCTGCTCTATGTACACCTCCTCCTCAATCACTCCATTGAGGAATGCAGTCTTCACATCCATCTGATGAATGTGCCACCCCATCTGTGCTGAGAGAGCAAGAATAGTCCGTATGGAAGAATACCTTGCGACAGGTGCAAAGGTTTCCTCATAATTGATCCCCTCAATCTGTGAGAAGCCTCGAGCAAAAAATCTTTCCTTTTACTTCTCCACACTCTCTTCAGCTGCTTACTTCACTTTGTAGATCCATCTCGAACCTACCAATGATTTCCCTTCCAGCCTTGGGACAATCTCCCATGCACTGTTTCTAACAATCGAATCATACTCTTCCACCATGGCATCTACCCATGCGGGGTCCTCCATAGCTTCGTCGAAAGAGGATGGCTTTGTCACGATACACTTTCTCATAAGAGCCATGTATCCAGTATACTGATCAGGTGACTGTCTTTGTCTGCGCTATGATGTAGGTGCTCCTACAATCTTCTTTGCATCCTGAATCAGTCGCTCAGCTTCTGTAGTTCACTTCCACCCTCTGATGGTTGGCGCTACATGAGTGGTATCTTCCACTCCATGAACCTCCTCTTGTGGCTGGTCCACATCCTGAGGCTTATCCTTAGGAACCAATAGCTTCTCATCTGCATGCAAGTGTGGCTCCCTCTCAAGCGAACACTTCATGGTTTTCTCCTCATGAAATTTGATATCCCGTCGCACAACAGTCTTTCGACTGTCTGGAAAATACACACGATAGTTGTGGGGTGTATCAGTGTACCCCAAAAATATCCCAACCTCTGTAGTTGGCTCCAGCTTCTTCCTGGCATCCTTCGTCACATGAATGTAAACAAGTGAACCAAAAACCTTCAAATGAGAAATATCAGGCTTCTTACCAGAAAACGCCTCCTCGGGTGTACTCATGCCAAGTATCCTGTGAGGACAATGGTTTTGCACATAAACCGTAGTATTGCATGCCTTAGCCCACAAGTGTATGGGAAGGCCCTGATCATGCAACATCGTCGGTGTAGCACCCACAATCGTTCTGTTCTTTCGCTCAGAGACCCCATTCTGCTGTGGGTTATGAGGCGCTATGAGCTCTCTTCGAATTCCTTCTGCGCTGCAAAAGTCCTTGAATTCACCAGAGATGAATTCACCACCATTGTAGCTCCTAAGAGCCTTCACCTGCTTCCCCGATTCTTTCTCAACCAGTGCCTTGAACTCACAGAACTTTGAGTATGTCTCGCTCTTCTTCTGCATGAAGAAGATCCAGCACTTCCGAGAAAAATCATCAACAAAGATCACATAGTACCTGTGCTTTGCTGTCGAAGCTACAGAGAAAGGTCCACACACGTCTGTGTGAATTCTCTCAAGGATCATCATGGCGTGACTATCCTTCTCGTGAAAGGTGGCTTTCACAAATTTTCCCAAAGTACATCCCTTGCACTGATCTGACTATGCAAGTGTACCTTTGGGAAGCCCGGTAGAAATCTGCTACAAAATTTTCAAAGCACCATGGTGAAGGTGGCCCAATCTTCTGTGCCATAGCTTGCCCTCATACCGGCTCACCAATCCTTCTACCTTTCCTGCCATTGCTACGTATCCATCTACCTGTAATTGATAAAGGTTCTTAACTCAAACCCCTGTCCTCCAGGTTTCACCAGTTGCCTTACTGCGCAGGAAATCCTTTCCCTCGCTAAAGACAACATCATATCCCTTGTCTTCCAACATAGCCACAGAGATAAGATTATTCTTCAATCCTGGAACATGCATCACTTCCTTCAATACGAAGGGTTTACCAGACTCCCTCTCAAAGGAAATTGTACCGATACAGGTTGCACTGTATCTACCATAATCACCCATCTTGATGTGCACTCCAATATCTTTCTCATCCAGATCAGTAAACAAATCTGTCTCCGGTCATGTGAAAAGATGCACCACTGTCAAGAAACCATACTGAACCCATCACACTTGAGACCAAGCATGCGATTAGCGAAAAATCCAGCTCAAACTGCAAGGCTAAGGCCTCTCTAGCTGCAGATCCAGCAGCCTGCTTATTTTTCTTCTTCTGTGGACAATTAGTGGCGTAATTTCCATGTTGGTGATAGTGAAAGCACTTCACCTTGGACATGTCTTGCTTCTTGACTTTCACACCGGATTGAGAAGCATTCTTCTTGCTCTTCCCCTTCCTTACTTTGGCAGCCAAAGCGCAATTTTCTTCATCTGCACTCTTCGATGAATATTCTTCCTTGGTACTCCGCCTTAGCTCCTCTTGCACAAGATCTGACCAAAGTCACTCCCATCCTGGCAATTTCTCCCGAACATTGACAGAGTCCTGATAGGAATGCCAACTCTTCGGAAGCTCAAGGAGAGCCAAGCTCACCAAGTCCTCGTCATCTACAGTAACCCCCACACTTCCCAGCTCATCCCTGCACTGGAAAAAATTCATGAGGTACTTGGGTATACTATCGCCTTTCTCCATTTTGATGTTCCTGAGTTTATCCTTGAGAGCCAACTTCCTCTGGTCGCTCTTGCTTTGGAATAAATTGGTCAAATATTTCCACATCAAGAATGGAGAAGATTTACCATGAAGGCTGGACACTATGTGGTCCTTCACACCTTCCAACAAAATCCTTCGACACTTTGCTATCTTCTTTTTCCATGCGTCAAGTGCGGCAACATCGCTAGAAGCAGGTTTTGGAATTTCTGCATCTATGAATTCCTTCAACCCATTGTCATCCAGTACCGCCTCCATCCTGCCTTCCATGCAATATAATTCGAGCTTCCCTCAAGGGCATACTCCAGTCGCAATCCGTTGAAAGACATCTCAACTTCGACACCAAGAAAACACTGCTGCAAATTCGAATTCCACCAGCACAAAACTCAACCGCTTCAATGTTTTGCAATTGCTCCAATGATCAATATCAATTTGATAACATGTAGAAAATCATATAACTGATATGTTATACATCTAAGATTCTCTTGATCACACACTATTTGACTTCATGCACAATACAAAATCTCTTCTACCATTGATCATTAATTTCGGAAATAAAATCAATTGCATGCACACATTAAAACCATACACATTCACACATATGAACACAATATTTTATGGGAAATATTAAAGATGAAAACCCCCAAATATCTATATATTATATGTCATAGAGATCATGTAACAATAATCATATAAAGCTCCTCACAATCTCTCAGTACAATCTCCAATTGCTACACACTAATCAGTTCTGATCTAGCATGCATACTCCCAGCTCTACAGATACACTTCTTTTGCCTCTCTGCCTGCATCCACTGCTGAAGAATGGCTGAATGGGCTGGCTGAGGTGGCATACATACGTCCTACATTCAGGACATTACCACTATGTGTTGCAAATCATGCAACACTATAGTCACAACTGATAGTCACACTGCTCTTTCACCTACCTCTTCACTGGTCTCCACTGAAACTGTCCATGCACTGTAGTTAACTGATGTATTATTTAGTTGATTAATGAGTTAATAATTAGTGAATTAATTAAAAATTAATTCACACCACTCTCACTAGTGTACCAATCAGTTAGACTAGATACAATTAGCTCAATTATGTTTAACTCAGTTAAACTGAACACAACTTCACCAACTACCTCAATAACTCCACCAAACTCTGTCACATGAGTTCTAACTGAAGTCTCCATGAAATATATCCACTTAAACCTCAGGAATAGCGTAATTCCTTTTGTCAGCTCCTGTGCCACATCTGTGCACTTAACTAAAGTGCTCCAAGAGAATAAGATAATGTTTATAGTCCAAATATTATTAAGAGCTAATAATATTCGACATATCTATTTTTAGACTGACAATTAAATAGTTAAACTAATATATGTCTAAAAATAGAAGTCCATCTATTTTTCCAACTTGACCAACCATCCACAAATAGCATCCTGCAACTCATAGAATATGATCGACATGTCTAAAAATAGAGATAGTCTAAAAATAGGCTTGCGCCAAAAATAGCCTGCGGGCCCACTTAGTGAAGTCGACTCTTTTCACTAAGCTCATCATCTTGTTGCAATCTCAACAATTTTTCTTGTGATACATATTATGACATATATTTTTCTTCATCATCTAAACTGATGTTGGGAGATGTCCTTCTGACATCTTCCATTAGTAACAAGTCCAATGGGACTATTTCTAACATCTTGTTTCTGTATTGATGAGAAGCTTTAAGGTATGCTACACCGAGATTATTGGATGCATTTTTTAACACATATGAAAAATTCTCTACACCTTCAAATAAATCATCAAACATATCCTTTTCATTCATGAATGGTTTGAGTTTAAGACTAGTGGTAAAATTCTGGACCACATCATTTGGATCATACTATCTTCCTGGAATTAAAGACAGATTCAATGAAGTAATGTTTGGAATTTCTTTAGTTGCATGACCTATGTCAAAAAGGGTGAAGGTACCACAATTTAATGGGAAGGTAGGCCAGATGGCTTTCTTGGAATCTCTCAGTTGCTTGATTATACCATTTACAAGAGTTTGGCTTGTAATTTCTCTAGCCAAGAGTTTATCTGGAACATAATAGGGTAGGGCGTGAGGGGAAGAAAGATTCCCAAAAATTCTGACATTAGTAAAATTTTCCTCACCAAACCATCCGGTCACAGGTAAAATAGTGACACTGGCTTCTTTAGAAATTATAGGATCTCTCCATTAAAAATAATCTGATAAATGGGAAACTTAACTCCATGAAAAATCTTGTAGAAATGTAAATGAAATTCAGACTCCCATAGGGCTCTATGATAAATATGAATAGGGTTATGGTCTTGGCTAGTCCACTTCCAACCCATAATAGGAAAAATTGAGTAGAAACATATATCATCCATGATATATGCACTCATGTAAAAAGGAGGAATTGTCCTAGTGGAAAAGACTCTATTGGTTTTGTAATCCATAATGATTTTGGCCAAATTATCAGATAAAATGTTTTCCCAATTCATGATAGTGGAATTGACGACTGTGTCAATTAAAGGAACCCACTCAATGGATAATTTAGTGGTATCAGGTATAGCAAATAATCTACACATCATTCCTGCTACAAAACTGTAAGGTGATGGAGATTGTGTTATTGGGTACATACCAAGTTTACCCTGCTTTATCTTGCCTTGATATTCCTTCCATCCTTTCACCACCTTCATTAGGTATGAATTATTTCTTTTAAAGATTTCCAAGAAAGCTTTATCATAAATCTTTTATGGCATAGGAAAATGATACATTGTTTTCAAATCCTCGGCGGTGAATGAACCCATGTTCTCTAGTTTGGGATTCTTGAATGTCCTGTCTGCAATGTTGAGATTGTCAATGACCCATTTTATCATATCAGTGTATGGTAAGATCTTCGGCCTCGTAGCTATCTTATGTAGAAATGAACATGCAACTTCAAAGTAATAAGGTTATGATGAAACAACCTTATCCTTTGGTTCTATTTTCTTTAGTTGTTTTGGATGTTCTTCTTCAAACAGGTTATACATGGCTTCCCATGAAGAAACTCCACTATCCTTATTGCACTTAGTGTTTGAAAATAATGGAGGCATGTCTGTAGTTTCAGAAATGGACACTTGGGCAACTGATTTTCCTTTCTTTGTCATTCCTCTTGATATTGCTTCCTTAGGTGGTTTCCTGAATTAAAGAAAAATGAGTAAATTCAGATTTGAGATGAATAGAAAAAAGGACAGAGAATAGAGTTAAATCAACATAAATCAAAATCCAGTGCTTTAAATTTAAAACACGCTTCAAGTAAGATATCGATCTTTTGAACCTTGTACCCATTGAATTCCGTTAATAACCCTTTAATCGTTTATCAAATCTCTTACATACCTTACGCAATATTTATAATCTAGCGATCTAATTCATTAGATCTTATAACAGATTGATTGATTAAGGATCACTTCAAGCGCTTAAACAATACATGTTATTCACAAATCACAAATTTTAACAGAGACCAATACTATATGTTTTTATCGCCGGTGAAATGAGAAATACGATCTGCGCAAATCACACATCGCACTTTATTATGATAGATATAACTTTCCATTTGGTTTAACGTTGTGGAATGTGATATGTGCTAAAAACTCAAAGTATTGCACTTTTTTGGATTTTATGGATATGTTTCATTGTTCATTATTGTCTTATCAGGTTCGACTTATCACAATTTCTTTTGAAATGATATAACTTTGTCTTTTAAAGGAGGCGTGACGCGATTTATAACTTTAAAGTTTTTCTAAGCTTTTCAACTGGGAATTTCATATAATTCAAAAAGTTTGAAGCGCTTATCACAATTCACAATTTTTAAATGTATTTTAAATTTGTTAACTTGTAAGATTTGTGATTTGCACTAAGAGCAATGAAATCAAAGCGAAAAGAAAAAGCCTTTTATTTTGAAATTTTAAAAACTTAACGCTAAAACAAAATAATGTTTCTCAAATTATATTTATTTTTCAAAAGGTCTCCATTTATTATTAAAATAAATGGGGGGTGTTGTATAGTACAAAAAATGGCGATTCACTTGGGAGAACTAATTATCTCTGATGAGTTTTTTGAAATTTCTAAAACTTTTCAATGTAAAAATAGTTGCAGGAATGAATTTCAATACAAATAATATTTCACTAAGCAATAAAATCTCACTTGATTATAATCCATAAGATTTCCTCTTTAAAATGAAAATATGAGTATCTATATCAGTCTTTACTAAGTTCAAAAAGATAAAGTAGGTGGCTCATTCATATTAGCTTTATATATATATACTCATTTATCACAGGTAGAGCCTCTGATACCAGTAGGCAGTTTTAGCCTTGGCAGGGTTACCTTTTACCCGACAATGATTCATTGTCCCATCTAACTACTATTACAATGTTCCAAAATAAGTTCAATATTATATAATTTATCTATTTGGAAACTTGTTTTCTTTTTTGTAAATATTTTCTATGTATTTT
Organism: Pinus albicaulis; assembly: GCA_034641835.2. Lineage (NCBI taxonomy): Eukaryota > Viridiplantae > Streptophyta > Pinopsida > Pinales > Pinaceae > Pinus > Pinus albicaulis. The sequence goes on from CM076579.1 coordinate 1,649,973,989, forward strand.
TTATCACTTAAAATCCATTTACTTGGCTTGGTAACCAAATATTGAAAATTCCATTCATTGGTTGTAACTAAACTGATAAAGCTGGCTCTTGATGAGATCCCTTGACTTTTGATATAATCTCAAGTCATTACCATGTTTTGGTAGGCAGTATTGGTAATTTCAGTTGAACTATTTTCCTATGAACATGGTAAACAAGCTCGTGATGAGACTTATTATCTTATAAGATTTAGCATATTTTTTGAATTACATTCTACAAGTTGAAAATTTTTCCGAATGGGGTGAATCATTGGCCCTTTTGAGGGTTCTGTTTGATAATTTTAGAGTTTAAGATTGCTTATTTGTAAAGAGTCTTTACTATGTTAAAGATTCTTTTCTTGACTGATAGTAGAGTAACCATACTTAATAAAAGTTAGAGTTTATCAAAGAATAAATAACTTTAGTGAAATTAAAATTTTTAGCAAAATAAAATCTATTTGAGATTCTAATTTTACAATTATGTCCTTAACAATTCTTATTTATAGGAGTGATAAATAAAAAATATTCTCTGATATTTTTATTTGAAAAGCCAAAAATAAATACCATTCAACTTTTATTTTCCTAAGAAAAGAAAATACAATAATATACAAGGAATAGAAGGGTTTACCTCCTATGAAAAACATTTCTTTAAAATTTCCCCATTAACAGGAAAATAATCTTTTTTTCCTGATAGATCTTGCAATAAAAATGCCGATGAGCCTATTTCTTCTATGATTTGAAATGGTAGAAGCCACAGTCTTTGGAATTTGGTATGTTTACCTTTTTCCTCGTGTTCTTTATCCCATTTTAGTACCAGATCACCAATTTGAAATGTTTTTGGAGTGACAAAAGTTATATCAAATGAAGTTTTAACTAACTCTTGAAGATGTGCATGAGTAACTTTAGATTTTTCTCTTTCCTCTTTGAGTTTAAGGATTTGGAATTGTCTTACTTGAAAAGAAGAAGAAGGTGATTCATCAATAAATTGGACCAGGGCAAGAGAAGGAATAACTACATTAGTAGGAAAAATGACTTCTTTCCCATAGACAAGATTAAATGTTGAAGTGCCAATGGAGGCCTTCTGAGTTATTCGATCTACCCAAAAGGCAAATGTTAATAATTTGTGCCAATTTCTTTGATTCTGGTCAACAATTCATTTAATGATTCTAATAAGGTTTTTATTTGTTGATTCTGGTAAACCATTTCCTTGAGGATAATAGTTAGCAGAATATTTGAGTTTAAAACCTCTTTTAATGGAAAATTATATCATAGCATCTCTTGAGAAATAAGATGCATTGTCAAATATCAAATCAGTGGGTAAACCAAATCTAGTTATGATAAACTGATCAATGAATTCAATAATATTCTTTGAGTTGGCTACTTTTAGTGGCATTTCTTCCACCCATTTAGTAAAATAATCGGTAGCTGTGAGGATGTATTTATGATGTCTGGAAGAGTTAGGAATGATCTCACCGATTATATCTAATCCCCATTGCTCAAATGGTTGTTCGATATTAACTGGTTGTAATGGAAAAACTGGTTTTCGTTGTCTTGCAGATGCACTTTGGCAGACTATGTTTCCTCGCATAATCATGAGCATCTCTGAAAAGTGTTGGGTAATAGTAACCTGCATGCTGGATTTTATGTGTTGTTGTATTTCCTAGAAAATTTCCTCCAGCTAGTCCATCCTGGAGTTCCTGCAAAACTTTCTCTACTTCAGTTTTCTCTAAGCATCATAATAACATGGAATCGAAGTTTCTTCTAAACAATACATCATTAACCATTTCGTATTGCTTAGCTTTCAATCTTAAAGCACACTTTGTTTTATAACTGAGCTACGTGGGGGCATATCCATTTTTCAAATAAAACTTAAGATCATCATATTGAGACTGAGCATTGTTGAGGTTTACCTCAGACACTTGTACATTATTACCTAGATCTTCTTCTGATGATAGATGGGATGCTCCTGTAAAGGAGTTACCCAGTTAGGCCTTTTCTCTTATACTTCTCTTTGCATCAGTAACTGCCTTACTGCAGAGAATGGAGCTATTATCTTGGTATGATTTTTGAGGAGAAATGGCTTAAAATTCTTTATATATTTGAAGACAACAAATGCTTGTTTCTCAACAGATGAATAGTTTAGTTCTACACCTTTCAAACTGGAACTGAAAAATGATATTGCTACTTCAATTTGCTGGTCATTGAGATGTGTCAAAACAACAACATATGATGTATCTGATGAGAATGTATATACAGTGAAAGGATTAAGAAAATTGGGAGTAGTCAAGAATAGAGCATTTGATGATAGATTGTTTGATTAAATCAAATGCTTCCATTTCATTATGTCCCCACTTGAAGACTGAATCTTTCTTAATAATTGTTTGTAAAGGTAAAACTATCGGCGAAAAGGCAGGGACAAATCTCTTTACAAAATTTATCTATCCAAGAAATGACTGCATGGTTTTCCTATTACGAGGGAAAGGAATCCTTTTAATTTCTTCGATTCTTGCATGATCGATATAAATTCCCTTTTTGGACACAATGAATCCTATAAGTTTTCTTTCATCTAAAGAAAAATAGGACTTCTTCGGGTTAAGTGAGATTCCATACTATTGACATCGCTCAAAGACTTGTTTTAGGTCATTTGCATGATTGGTTCTTTTTCTAGAAAAGATTGTGATGTCATCTAGATAAATAACCACTGATTTGTTAATGAGTCTTCTAAAATTTGTGTCCATGGCTCTTTGGAAAGTGGCACCTACATTGATTAACCTGAATGGCATCTTATGATAGGCATTAGTTCCCCACTTAGACCTGAATGTGGTCTTAAATATGTCATCTGGGTGTACCAGGTTTTGGTTATATCTTGAAAACCCATCTAGAAAATACATAAGTTCAGAACCAGATACAGTTTGCAGTAATTGTTCCATGGTTGGTAATGGAATCATTCTAACATGGTTTATTTAAATTCTTAAAATCAACGCAAATCCTAATGTCACCATTTTTCTTCCTGACAGGAACCAAATTTGATACCCATTTTGAATTTCTAACTGGAAAGATGATCTTAGCTTTGAGGAGCTTATTCAACTCTGTTTTAATTTGAATTTCAAGACTAGGATGAATTTTCCTTAACTTTTTTTGTATTAGTTTCTCATCTGAAATCATAGGAATAGTGTGTTGAATAACATAGGTGTCATATGTTTTGAGATCAATATAATCCCAAGCAAAAAAAATTTTGTAGGTCCTTAATAACTTGACAAAGGATAATCTTTCTTCAGAAGACAGACCAAGACCTAAGTTGAAATTTTTTGGTTTATCATTGGTTCCAAGATTTACTAACTCAAATATTAAAGTTGAACTTTAAGTTTTAGAATTAGTAAATCTTTGGAATGGTATCTTTTAAATTGTAAAGGTCTTCTAGTTTGACAACTGACTTTGGTATTGGATTTTCATATTGTTATTCCTTTACCTGAATGTCATGTTCATGCTCATCTAAAATTTGATTATCATAAGATCCTTCAGATGTGAGGAAATATATGATATCACAATCATGATTAAAGGCTCTCCAATTAGTATTATTATCAGGAATAGATGGTCTAAAAACCAACTCAATAGGAAACCTATCAGGACTAAATTCTTGAGATGGAATTAATTTCGATGCTACATTGGCCAATAAATCTTCACTAGCATTTTTTATTCTAGGCACAAATGAGATATTAAAATCTAAGAAATGAGAAGTCAAATCCTGGACTAATGACTAATAATGTTTAAGATGTCCAGAATGACAATGGATAGTATTTCTTACTTGTTTGATAATGATTTCTGAATCTCCAAGTACTTACAGATATTGTTAAACACACACATCGTGTATGGAGAAAACTAAACACACACATAGAAAGATACACATTCGTTGCATCTTCTATACACATAGATGTACATTTATATTGCATTAAAGTGACTCTTGGATTCATCTTCCAAGGTCACTTGGGATCCTTTGTGACTTTTCTCCTTCCGCACCTACCCATGGAGGATTAGGTGTTCAACTTTCCCCCCCTTAATCCGAAGGGGTATGTGTGAGTCCAAAAAGAGAGTTGTAATACAAATCTGTAAAATATGCATGGCAGCACTTAGGCTGAATCAGCTCTCTGAAATGTTGTCATAAAGTGGTGGTTTAAGGATGACCACCAACACTGGAGCACAACGCTTATTGCAGTTCCCAGAACTCTTCCAAATCTGGCAAGAAGCTAAGGGCTTCTGCTAGAGGAATTATCCCTCATATTTGAAAAGGGAGACCTTAAACCTAAAAGAAGGGAAGTCTACAACCTGTGATGGTTTAAGGATGACCACCAACATTGGAATGCTTGATGCATTTCCTGGAACTCAACCCAAACTGGAAATAAGCTGAAGTCTTCTGCTAGAGGAAGTGTTCTGAAAGAGGAAGAATATCAACCTCACATAGATGGTTTAAGGCTGTCCACCAACCAAAGGCATGCTCATGGGCATCCGTGTCTCTGGCTACAACTCTGAATTTGGAATGACGAATTGTGGCTCAGGCTCGCTTGAACTGCTATGTCTCTGGCTACAACTCTGAATATGTAATGACAGGTTGTGACTCAGCTTGCTTGATCTGACTTCGAAGCTTGTAGATGACCACCATTTTCCCCCTTGTCAGGTACAAGGTGAGATGATGGAAAAAAATCAACTGCAAGTTTGTTCGATATTCGAGAACAAGTTTTGACATGTGACTTAAACATCTTCTTAGCTGTCGATGCCCATTGCCAAGAAGCGATCCATCCAAGATGAATCTTTTTTCTTGCAGGAGGATTATTTCTGAAGCATCTGTGTGAAGAATGGGTGTGCCAACCACAGTGCTTGCATGGATGCAGATCAAAACAATGATATTTCATATGGCCAACTCGATCAAAGTGTTGGCATTTCACAATCTGTTGTTGTTGTTGTGGAAGTGGAGTAGGATCTGAAACAACTGCATGTGAATTGTCATAAATAAATCCAACACTCTAAAATTTGATGGGCTTGGAGTAGTCTGAAATATGAAAGGACACATCCTTGTCATATCCAAGACCAGTTCTATGCTTGTTATGGACAAGCTCTTCCCAAGGTCTGATGATGAGCTTGGGAAGTGCAGGCTAAGCTGTTGTATCTGCATGTAAATTTGCTCTTGTACAAGGAACTGAATGTGAATCAATTGCAGCTTTATATTCTTGCTGCTGATGGGAGTCCTTCTCAATGTTTTGAATAGAAACAGGTTCAAAATGATGACTCTTTTGCTGAAGTTCATCTTGCTGAAGTTGAGACTCCAACTGCAAAAACTCAATCTTGTCTTGTGCATATTGCAAGCAAGTTTGAATATTAAAGAGAGCATTCTTGCTCATTTTTACCATATCATGAACACTGGAATGAATGAGGTTATTTAACAACTCTAATCCATCATTTATTTTAGCCATTTTTCTCAACAATTTAGGCTTCAAGAAATAAAGGGTGTCAGCTTCAACCGATAATGCACCCATTTACAATGTGATTCAACTTACTTTCAAAAGAATACAAATGACTTCAAAGAAGTATACAACAATTTCTCAATAACTCAAGGTTATACTTCAAACACTGATTGCAACTATGAAGAAGCAATATCCACTCACAATGTTAGTACAATACAATGTCACTGCAAATATTTTTGTAAATGTGCATCAAAAACTACTGTGCAATAACCCTTTAAGGTAGATGATTTCTCTTTTCTTCAAAGAACTATTTTACACTAAAACTCTAATTCAACAAAAATATGTTCAAAATCTTGGATGCTTCACTATCTGAGCAGATGGTATTGAGCTTGCTATGTTACCTCACAATAAAGAGGAAGGAAAATTCCAAAAACTGAGTAAGTTTTATGATGCCACCAATTTTCAACATTTGCCTTCACATTGTCATGCGACACATCTTGGTCACGTTTTCATAATAGAGAAATATACAACAAAAAATTTACTCTTTACTATAGAAAATCCATATCTCCATTTACCATCTCCTCTCTCTCTTCTTCTTCTGCTGTTTTTTTTTTTGTTTAAGGGAAATTTTTTTTTTAGGGAAAAACAAATGTGAAATCTGGGGGAGGTTTTTACTGGGAGAGGTGAAATCTAGGGGAGGTGTTTACTGGGGGAGGTATTAACTGGGGGATTTTCTAACTAGGGGAGGTGAAATCTGTAAAAAAAATTTAAAAATAAATCAAAAAAGGGTAGGGGATTAATTAAAAAAATGGGAGGGAATTAATTACAAGTGGGTGGGAGGGACGGAAGGCCGAGCGACCGAGCAAGGGGGATGGGTCGAGAGGGGTTAGGGAGAGGCCGAGGGAGCGATGGCAGGGCTGAGAGGGGGAGCGTGGGATAGTGAGAGGGGTCGGGTGAGGGGAGGTGGGGAGGGGCCGTAAGGGCTCGAGGAGGCAGTGAAGGGGAAGGGGTAAGTGCAGAGGGATGGGGGTAAGTGTAAGGGGATCGAGTGGGAAGAGAGGCCGAGAGGAGTGAAGGGGGAATGACCAGCTGAGGGGGATGGGATTGGGCAGAGGGCAGAGAGGTGGTGAGGGGGTCGGGTGGGGAGAGTGCTGTGAGAGCGGGGGGCCGGGAGTTGGGGAACAGAGAGAGGCCGAGAGATGGGAGTGAGGTGGGAAGAATGCAAGGGGGAGGTTGCGAGAGGGGTGAAGAGAGAGGCTGAGAGCTGGGGGAGGAGAGAGGGGTAGGGTGAGGGGGTGCGGATGGGAGGGCCAAGGGCCGTGTGTAGAGTAGAGGGCTGAGTGGGTTTGCGCAGGGTTGGGAGTGAGTTTGTGAGTGGAGAAGGAGGTAGGGCCGTGAGGGATTAGTGTGAGGGGGTGGGCTGGGTGAGTGTGAGAGGAAGCGTTGGGATGAGGAGCGATGAGCGATGGGATGAGCGGTGGAGTGATGGGGGAGTTGGGTTGTGCAAGGGCCAAGAGAAGAAATTTTACAGTGGTAGGGAAGGCCGTGAGGGCCGAGTGCTAAAAAATTATTGTTTTTATTTTTTATTTTTTATTGTTTTTATTTTTATTTTTTAATAGAAGGAAGGAGTAGGTGTATAAAATAGTAGAATATTTTTCACAGCAGAGAACTAGAGAAGTTGTAGAAATTTGCAGAAATTGCAAAAATTTCACATTAACAGAAATTTGCAGAAATTTGTAGAATTGTCAGGAAAACTCAGAATTTCAGAGACCCACTTTGAACAGTAGTAGACAATATTTTTCCAGTAGCTCTCCAACTCAATCCTTTTTCAAAATTTAGAGATTTCACAGTAAAGAGTAGGTAGAAAGTGAAGAAAAATTGCAGAATTTGTAGTAAAAACTGAATGCAGTAGGGAGCAGTGAGAAAACCTGCAGACTTCTGAATGAACCCAACAAAATAATTTCTGAATGCTGCAGAAAATTTTTGAATGCTACAAAAATGACCAGAATTTTTGCAGATTTACACAGGCCACAAAAACAAACGTCTCACACAAGGTTGAGCTAGTTATGAACATATCAGATTTGATACCATGTTAAACACACATGTGGTGTATGGATAAAACTAAACACACACATAGAAATATAGGCATTCGTTGCATCTTCTATTACACATAGATGTACATTTATATTACATTAATGTGACTCTTGGATTCATCTTCCAAGGTCACTTGGACTCCTTTGTGACTTTTCACCTTCCACACCTACCCATGGAGGATTAGGTGTTCAACATATATTTAATGTCATGGTTGATTGCTTTATACAAACCTTGAATTAGTGCTTCATATTATGTTGTGTTGTTTGTGCAATTGAATTCAAGTCTGTAGGCTAGCATGGTATTTTCTCCTTCAGGACTTATCAAAATACAACCATCTCCTGCACCATCTTCTGATTTAGAACCATCAAAATAAAGAATCCAAAATAAAGAATTAACTGCTCGTTTATTTAAATTTTTTTTACATTTAGAAGTGTTTGTTTGGGAAAAAAATCAATTTGAGAGATAAATGCATTATCGAAGAAAGGTGACGGTTGGGCATTAAATTTTCCAAGAAATTATTCTGTCGAGTAATTTCCAATAATATTATTATTGAATGCTACTGGCTCATTTATTCCTTCAAGATTAGTAACTGTATGTTTCATGAATTTCTCACAGTCTACTAGAATTTGGTTTGGATTTCCGTTGTAGGGTAGCCACATGTGCGACCAGGCTGTTGCGAAATATCCATGAAGTTTTTTAGACCAGTCCCCGATCAATACTAACCATAGAATTTAGGAATGTCAACTACTTAAATATCAATTATCTGGGCAACCTTAGGGCTTGATGATAATATAATGGAAACTGAAATTATTTCTCCTACAACCTCTACTTTTGTTCTATCGAGTTGTACTATATGAACAACAGAGTTTTGAGGAGTTATGTTTAATTTAGCACATACTAATTTCAACATGATATTAGAGGAAGCCCCTGAATCAATTAAGCAATTATGGACATTCTTATAAAATATCTAATAGTTCAACAATAATGGAGGAGAATGAGAGATGTATCAAACTCCTATCATAATAAGATCTTTGGCATCTATTTTAGTTGAAGGATAAGGAGGTTTATCCATATGATTTTCAACTTGAACTACTACTGGAGAAGGTATGGACAAAGGAAGAATTGCATTCAAATCTCTAAATAAAATCTTTTGTTGTTGTTTCAATTTAGTAAGTTCATGGATTGAGATATTAGCCCTAGTCTTTTTCATATCTTCCACTATATTATATTCAATGATGTTAGAGGCTACCATTGTCTTTGATGTAGATGGAAAATCTGAAGGAGACGGGTTAGTCTATGTAGCTTTAGATGTAGACTTCTTACTTACTGTTTTTTCTTTAACAAGAGTTAAATTCTTCTGTTTTCGATTAGGCTGCATTACATCAGTGGTATTCTTGCTTCTTGTATTAATGGGTAAAGCTTTATGTTGTTCATCATTTATTAGGATGAAATCCCACACACCATTTAGTTCAACTTCTTCAACTTTAGTTTCTTCTTCTTCTGTTTGATCCTCATTTGTGTCTTGATTAGACTCATCATTAGATATAATGTTGGGCGGCTGAGAAGTAGAAGACTGATTTTTCTTGAAGGGCCTGAAAGTCTTCTTTGTACTGGAACTTTTGGCAACTATTTTTTTGATGCCTACCATTTCATTTGTCATGGTTTTTAGTAGTTTTTGAAGACCTTCTACATCAAAAGGATATTTTGGTGGCTTTTTCTTTGAATCATCTTTGAAAGAAAATTTCTTGGATTTCCTAGTCTTCCTGAGAATTCTTCTTTTCAAGAGCTATAATACATTTCTCTACAGACAAAGCTTCCTTCATATTTTTTTTCCAATGTAGCTAACTTCGCTCTATCAACAAAAATGGCTATGTTAGATGGGAGAGAAGAAATATACCACTAAATTTGAACCTCACCACCAGGATCTGATGTAGCAAGGATTTTATTGAGTAATTTATTAAATCTAGAATTGAAGTCTTTTATTTTCTCTCGAGTTTTAGCCTTGAGATTTGATAGGTCGTTCAATCATCTCCAAACTTAGCTAAGAATTGTTCTTTAAACATATTCTAGCTAGTTATAGAGTGAGTAGGTAATGAAAAATACCAGGATCCTGCAGATCCTGTAAGAGTATATGGAAATAACCTGACTACAACGTCTTCTTCAATTGCCTCTTTTAAATTGATGGCTAACATATAATTATGGATGTGTTCGTCAGTTGGGAGACCATCATTTGGATTAAATTTAGGTAGCCATTTTTCAGGGTATTTAGGAAGAGGATGAAGAGGAGAAAACATTTGTGCAACACCTGGATTATTCCATGGTTGGCCTGCCATTGGACCTTGGGTGGAGGTGATGAATGGAGTTTGAGTTGAAGAAGAGGCAGGCTGAGTGCTAGAACTAGTTGAAGGTGAAGTAGTTTGGGTACTGGAAGTAGTTGTACTAACACTGATGGTTGGAGTAGAAGTTTTTGAAATGAGTGGAGGTAATGGAGGTGAATGAGGTGGATTATTGGATAAGACATCGTTGGTGGTTGACTGTGACTCAGTCTTCTTTATTTTCTTTCGAGAAATATCAATAGGAAATTCAAAAGTAGGAAATCCTGTCTTTTGAGTTTCGGATCGAGTTAATATTCATCTTGGTTGTAAAGAAGATGAAACACTAGTTTCAGATGTTTGAGAAGATTCAGGCATTTCAGCAGAAATTGATACTCTAAATTTTCGATCAAAGACTGAACTTCTGGGTAGTTATGGTGATAATCTGTAGATAGTATTGGTTTAGTTTCAATAGGAGACTTAGGAGAAAGATGTTCAACTTCAGATCATAAGGATTTATATCTAGATAATGGTATAAAAGTTGAAGGGGATCTAGAGAGAGAGAGACTCTTAGATTGGAGTTTAGATTGATCAAACCTTTTTTCCATTCACGATGGCCCTCCTTCTAGCGCCAAAATTTTGAGGCCTCAGAATTGCGTTGCAACAACATGGGGGAAAACCACCCAGTCTGGACCTTAGAGCAAGTCATTTTCCATTTGGCATAGTGGCTCTGACTGGGAATAAAGGGACCAGTTTCCCAATAAGGATAATGAGGGTGTGTTTGTTTATAACATGCAAATGGAAAAATGATTTAATCTATCATATGCAATGACTAAATATATATTCTATTATATACCTGTGAGTATTCATTCTTCAATGTGATCTAGAAGGATATATTTCAACAATTGGTAATGAAGATTATTTAATAGTTGAAAGAGATGAAAATTATGTACAAATAATTATTTTGACAAAATAGTTTAATCAAAACAATTGTGAAATATATATTGCATTCATAAGTTTGATCATATATGAGATAAGTAACCATAGATAAATATTAGTACAAAAGTGCATTTAACATTTACTTATGATAACTGCTTTCATATATAATACAGATAAAAGATGGTTGCCAATTCAAGAAGTAAAACTTAATATAATGTGTAGAAATACCATATATACGAGGTTCTACTCATTCAAACCGATAATAGTATTATTCTCATCTTCACGTTAAAGCAATTAAATGAGTACAAAAGTGAAACTTCTGTTAAACAACTTCAATATCAAAATAAAACAGACTCTATTCCATTAATTCATCAAGGCATTCACAAACATACAAAAGTGCATTCCTTTGAAAATGTTTTTTTGACAAATTTCTGGACCCTTCTCTAAATGCATGAGAAGGGTTTAAATACTAAACTAAATATTTAAAAAATTGTTATATTCCTAAATTTTCACATGATATTTGGAATATTAGAGTTCTTATTAAACCTAATAAATTAAGTAAACAAAAGGGTGGAGGGACCCACAAACATCAAAGATGAATAAAATCCAATTTTAATGTGTGTATGTGGATATTCTAGATCTAGATCTAAAATCATGGAGTAGTGGAGTAGCTCCATTAATGGAGATCATGTCTCATTTATGAGATAGATCATGGAGGGTGAAACAGTCAAATAAGATCATGGATCTTAAATGTAAAATCATGAGGATCTTGAAGAGGTCAACTGAGATCATAGTGCATTAAAAGTAAGATAATAAAGCACTTATGATAGTTAGTGGAGGAAGTGATGCATTTAATGCACACATGATGCAGAGGGTGATCACCCCATGTGAACATGATGGAGGACACAGAGAAACAACATTGTCAACCATGGAGACTTATGTCCACATGTACAACACAGTTTTGGAGTGGGCCTAGGCTATGGAAGGCTCATGATCTATATAATGAAGGTGAAGGCGCAATAGAAGGAATATTTGGATACTTGGATTTTCTTGATCTGTTTAGATCTGGATTTTTCAGGTGACAATTCCATGCACTCTTATGTTGTTTAGCTAAGTTTGCAGTTTTTTTTAGCACAGGGTGTTCTCGAGCAGGAATCCCACCCTTACCCATAGAGGACTTGTGTGCCTACTCTGGGAAGGTCTTCTATTGAGCTCTATTCCTTATCAGGCATTGGTGCCATCTTCAGGAGGTTGTTTCTAGCATTAAGCTAGGAAACCGATGGAGGATTCGTCCTACCACTTTGTTCTTCACATTCAGTCTTCCAAGAGCATCATATATATATTTGACATTCAGGCCATTGGGTTTTACCTCCATGTAGCAGTATTCCCTTCAAGGATTGCACAGTCCAGTCCTGTAGATCTATTGGAGGAAGGACGTTTCCATTATTTCAGCTGGAAATCCTGTGAAGGATCATCTCCTCACATTGGATCTATTGTTTCCATCACTTAGGAGTTTATTTGACATATCTAGCAGCAGGCTATTGAGGCTCCCTCTCTTACAGTGCAGTTTTCTGAAGCTATTGTTCATGCAAAAAATATTTTGAGTGGAGAATATTGGAGGAGCTAGATCTTGAGCTTTCAACATGAGGATATAGTAAAAGGGATCATCCCTTATTGCATATATCTGATTGTGCATCATTGTAGCCATCATATCATAAGTTTATGCAGTAGATCTGCATACCCAATAGTATATTGGTGAAGCCCTAAGAGGGAGGTTTTCTTAGATTGACAGTTCTGAGAAACCCTCTCTAGGTTATCTTGGGTATCCCTCATAGTGCCCAGATCTAAACTTTCAGCATCATTGGAGCTCCCAAACTGCCTAGATCTAACTTCGAATTTTCTGGCAGTTGTTGTCTAGCTATTTTCCAGCAGGGACCTCGGAGTTTACCTTCTTACAGTTCAGTAGTTACGCAGTCCCTCTTCAAGGATCATTTCAGGGTCATTCTAGGCCATCCTTTTGGCTTGAGTGTCTCATATTTTGAGCACCGTTGTACTGGTTTTTCCACCTCCATATAATAAAATGGCTCAACTATTTCTATGCATTTTGATGCGTATATAGATTTATTGTTCAATTTTCTTTAGTTCTTATATTGTGTTTTAGTATTACTGCATTCTCCCATTTGGGAATATTACAGTGGTATCAGAGCTTGATCTTTGGCTCAGCTTGTGGACACTTCATCTTTTTCATCAAAATAAGAAGTATATAGATGAGATCTATCATGAAGGAGGATTGTAGTTTTTCCACTCTTCTCTTTAGATCCATGCAAGATCTCTCCAAAGCAGTTAGAAAAATGAAAAGGGAAAGGAAAAAGGAGGATCCAAGAAGAATATTTGATGAGGAAGGTCCAAGCAACAAAGAAAATAGGAGAATCATAGATCTCCTCATGGATCTACTATGTCCACTTTATTTGGAGAAGGTGAATGGTATAGTCATGAAGCAGGAAAAGAGTCTGAGACTCATGAGACTCTCATTTTATATCTTGAATAGTACAAAGCACAGTCTAGAGCATTCAAGGAGAAAATAAATCTCCAACAATTCTTCAAAATCAAAGAAGGAAGAGGGTCCTGTAGCAGTAATAGAAGAAAGAGGCACAATAGATTCTATTTACCTACATTTGATGGTTCTTCCTCAAGTACTTTTAAGGTTTGGAGGAAAGAGTTAGATACATTTTTCAGGCTACATCCTATATCTGAAGGAGAGGTTGTTCAGATTACAACACTTCATAATTATGGTGAAGCTAATGATTGGTGGTTTGGTCACATGGAGCATGCAAAGGTGACTAAATATTCAGATTTCTTTCACAATTTGAGAAGGAATTTTGATGTGAGAAAACTAGAGATGTGTCACAAAGAGACATTTCCTAAGGAAACAAAGGAGGATTTCATTCTTGTCACTCTGGACAAGGGGTCACTACATTCACCACTAGCTGCAGAAGTCTTGGATCCGGAGAAGAGACACTTGCAACTTTGCAAGATAATCTTGAGCTCTTGACACATATAGTCCCACGAATGATTCAAGAGATGCATGAGGAAGAGGAGGTATATTCCAGCGCTGGTACACTTGGAGAAGAGCAGCCATCACTCTTACCAGCAGTTGGAGACACCATTGTCCTAGTTGGAGGAACTCTTGTGATCTTACAAGAGGTTCCCAGACATCATTTGATCTAAGGTATGCATACATATTCATCTCATATTGTTTTAGTACCTCTTATTGAAACTTATGGGGACATGCCAGCAGGACCAATGCATAACCAAGGGTTAGAACAAAATGATGATTTGAAGAAGAAACGTATCACAATGCAGAGGAACCTTGATCTAATCAAGGAGGAGATGAAGAGCTATCCCAGTTCATCATTTTTGAGCTACATTCAACCCTTTGAGTTGAAGTATAGAGTTTCAGAAGATGGGATGAGCATGGTCCTATGTACAATGGTTGGCTATGAGTTCAACATTGTGCCTTGCCATGAGACAACATATGTATCACCATGCAGATCTACATCGTTGTCACTTAGTAGCAGTGATGATGAGTGGGCCCCATCATTCTTGGAGCATTTTGAAGGTAGCTTCAATCATGAAGAATTGGAGGTTAAGATGATAGATGGTAGACATATTGAGATGAGGAATATTTTCTCCTTTATAGATGACACTTTCTCAATGAGCATCTCACAACCCAAAGAGAATATTCTAACTGCAGAAGATCCAGAACATCACTGGTTTTGGAGGGCCATTGATGAGAAGAAGGTCTCATTAAGAGATATCATTGGAGGTGCACTTCAAAATTTCATGGAGTGCAAAGTTCTTCATCAGTTTGAGGAGAATGGTGTTCTACAAAGGGAGGATACCATGTTTATGCAAAAAAAATTCATCATCCACATGGGGATGAGTGAGTGAGGATGATAAGCAAGGGGTTGCATGACCACTTGCAGATATATGACATGGGCCATCAATAATCTTGGTTACGCTGGTTGCTCTTGGGTGAGTTTGGTTACTACCAAAAGGCTCTTATTTCTTTAATCCATGCCTTGAAAACACTCATGAAATGAAGGAGGCATGGCTTCTGTTAGGCCCTAAATCTAACTCAGGCTGAGAAAGGCAGAATCTAGGGTAACATCAAACCATGCTTAACCTGGTAGCTAGCCCTACCAGGTCGGGAGAGGGCTCTCTCCTTGTCAATCTCAACAAAAAATGATCAATGAGGCTTGAGATGACTTGAATGAAGACTGATTTTAGGCTAGGTATGTGTGAAAAAGAGCTTGATTGAATTTGATGATGTTTTGTTGGCTCAAATGGAAAGGCAGATTTTGGGTCTGGGAATAAGGCTCAGTTTTGCAGAGATCTCAATGGGGCAAGGTAGGCGATTGATTTGACACTTCAAATTGAATGAAATGGAGAGATTTAGACAGGTGAGGAGTTGAAGAGGGCAAGAAACCTTCAGGGATCCTCTTCAAACAACTGAAAACATAGATAACTAAGCAAACCCTAGGTAGAGCACTGCAATTTCAATGGATTCTACCTTTATCCTTGTTTGTTTTAGTTAAGAAGAAATAAGAGAGAGAATGGCATACATAAAACACAAGTAAACTTACATTTACAGAGAGAAACACAATATCGAAGCAAGATGCCACATGAATCCCATAGAGTGTTGCAAACCCTAGTCTATTCCTTAGCCAAACTGCTGAAATGAGTATACAATAAGCTCCAAGCTTTCCCAAAAATCCAACCATGCTAATGACTGAAAAAACATAAGATATAGGCAAAAACAACTCATCCTAGCCTCTAGGGGTCGAGCTCATGAGTTTAGGAGCTGTTCCAACAAATTCTAAACTGAGAAACTAAAAAGTAGGCAGTGGAACAGCTTGCCTCTAAAAACTAGGGAACTGATTCATTCAGTTACAAACTACTTTTCCATGGATGAATCTACCTATATGAGTGAAAATTTAGCATAATTATGTCAATATCTATCAAATTACATTCAATTACATCATGATTTTGAAATTTAGAAGGATAAAATTCAAACTATGAAAAATTTAGGCGAAAAACAGAGTTTTTGACCAAAAATAAGCAAAATTCCTCCAATGCGTCGCGCTGATTTCCCTATGCGTAGTGCCTTTTTGCAGCTGCTTTTGGAGGCCTTCCTGGTGTCCAAATTTTCTCCAAGTGGGCTTGTTGGAAAGGTATGCCTATTGATTTTCCTGCATAAGTGGAATTTTTGAATTTGGCCTACATTTTCCCCTCCAAAAGTGAGTTCTCCCAACACTGCTTCCTGTGTGACCAAAAAGGGGCAGAAAGGTCATTTTTGGGGTGTTTTTGACCTTTTTGGGGGCTCAAAACCTATCAAAATTTCTTGGCCATTTGTGAGCATGCATATTTTTTCATTAAAAATCCAAATATGCTGAGTTTTACTCAAAAGGAGGTCTCCATCAAAAGCGAGCACCAGGTGGCGCGGCGCATTGGGCAGGAAACTCTATTTTTTGAGGCAAAATTTCCAAAATTCATCTCAATGCGTAGCGCCTTTTTGTAGGATAATTTTGGAGGTCTTCTCGGTGTCCAAATTGGGCATGGGATAGCTCATTGGAAATATTATTTAGTCTACTTTCCAACCCAACTATAATTTTTCAATTTGGAGTTTATTTGTCCTGTCAAAAATCAAATCTCCCAAGACTGGTCAAAAAGTGCAAAATGAGGCTGCCTAAAGGCAGAGTGCTGTTGCAGTCAACTTTTGAAGGTCTTACTCAACCCAAAATTGAGATCATGATAGCTCATTGGAAATATATCTGTGTCTAGTTCTCATTTAACTTATCAAGCAAGTCATCAGGCCAAACAATATAGGATAAATCTTGATTTTCCCAAGGTCACTTCAGAGGTGCATCAATTCTTCTGAGGCAACTTTATTTTTGAAACTTATCTAAAACCATGACACCCGTGTAAAAAGTGAAGGAGGGTTTTCTTCCTGGGCCTATTTTGGACAAATACCTCTCTCTGTTTTCCCAAATTCATCTTTTATTGCTCAGAAACATCATTGGAGTAAAACCTATCCCGATGTGTGGAACAAGGGATTTGTCGAAATGAAGTGAAATGAAGGGGATAAGGGGCTTATAAATTCTTGAGAAAATTTTGGGAAGTAGGGAGGGATGTTAGGAAGTAGGGGAAAGTTGAATTTAAAATATTGAGTGAGGGGAAGGGGTCCAAAAGGGAAAAACATAGGCCTAGCCTAGAAAATTGCCAAGTTGTAACAAGAAACTAGTGTTTGTGTGAAAATGAGGAATTTGGGGGATCTTAGTGATGGGAAGTGTTTAATAAGGTACATTAAGGATAGAGGAAGGTGTATGAACATCAGGATACAAGTTTTGTTGATGATTTTACCATCCAAGAGAAATTACCTCCAAAACCCTATGAGAGGGAAATGAACCTTACCTAGGCACAACTGAAGCATGAACAAGGTGGAAAATGACCCATTGGAACCTGACATGATGATGAAAGCCTCTGAATGATGGTACACTCATATGAATGGTGACATGGACCGACATTTGGACAACTTTGAAAGGAGTGTTAGCAAACCCTAGACCTAATACCTAGTGACCAAATTTTGCTTGAAGACTCACTAAAATGACAAAATTTGACCTTGACACCTTAAAATCACCTTGTAAGAGCATGTTTTATCACTGGAGGAAGGATGAAAAGACTGACACTAACAACTGCACTGGCTGCTCTTGGGTGAGTATGGTTACCATCCAAAAGCTCATATTTTCTTGACTCATACCTTGTGTATCAATGATAGTATGCAGCAGAAGAAGGCATGTTCACTTGGATTGACCATGAGAGAGTTTGGCCATCACATGAAATTTCTATGTCTATGTGTTTTGTATTATGTAGAACTTGGCATGATGCTCTCATGATGTGTATTGATGGTGCTTGCTTGTTTTGGGCTGATGTGATATTCCACATGTCTATCAGTATTTTTTTTCTCCATGATACACATAAGGAGGTGAAAAGGCATCAAGATATCTTGTTGCTTTGGTTGTTGTTGGGGGAGTTTGGCTTGTCCATCTTGCATGGTGGAGATGGAGGATGGTAGCAAGAATCTTTACTCCGGTGGCTACTATTGGGAGAATATGGTTTGACACTTTGGTCTACCCATATGTCTCTATTTCTTCTTTTGCATAATGTTGGATGATGCTTGGAACCAATAAGGCCAACAGGGCTAAAGATGAGGGAATGCCAATGCTCAATGTACTTCATGAAACATGGGATGTAGAAATTCTGTGAGATGGGAATTTTCCTTTGTGAGAAGAACCACTTTATTTTATGTATCTCATGTATTGATGATGTTGGACAGCTTATGGTTGTCACTTGGTACTTCATGGAGAAAGGAGGAAATCTAACCATACAGTTGGAGGTCATTCTATGCATTCTTGAGAGACAAATTTGGAACCAAACATGCATAACACATTGCAGAAAATGGAGGAGGCCTTCCTTATGTGGATGCCATTTGGAGGGGGATAGATGGCTTTGCATCTACTTTTTGCAATTGCTTGAGGAAAAGCAACATTTTACCAAGGAGGACTGTAATATTCCTAATTTTTCACATGATATTTGGAATATTAGAGTTCTTAATAAACTTAATAAATTAAGTAAATAAAATGGTGGAGGGACCCACCAACATCAAAGATGAATAAAATCTACTTTAATGTGTGTATGTGGATATTCTAGATCTAGATCTAAAATCATGGAGTAGTGGAGAAACTCCATTAATGGAGATCATGTCTCATTTATGAGATAGATCATGGACGATGAAAGAGTCAAATAAGATCATGGATATTGTTGAAAATGCAGCAATATGATGGAGCTTAGTGAAATGAAGTCGCCTTCACTAAGTGGGCCCGCACGCAAATTCTGGCGCAAAGTCTATTTTTAGACTATGTCTATTTTTAGACATATGGAGCATGGTCCGGGGATTGCAGTATGTTATTCTTGGAGCATTGGTCATGTTGGTAAAAATAGATGGGACTCTATTTTTTTGACCTACAGGTAAATAGGTCGAAGTCTATTTTTAGACTGCCTATCCTAAAAATAGGGAAGTCAAATATTATTTACCCTTAATAATATTTGGACTATAAACAACAGTTTACTCTCTTGGAGAACTTCAGTTCGAGCCTTGGAAGTGGCTCATGCATATGACAGAGGAATTACGCTATTCCAAGGGTTTGGTGAGCCCATGCATGGTTGACTTCAGTTAGGACTTCAGTGGCAGAAGTTTGGTGGAGTTAATGAGACAGCTAGTGGAGTTGTGTTCTGTTTATTTTAGTTGAACTGGTTGAGATTAGTTTAACTAGCTAATCAATTAGTTATGAGTGGAGTGAATTAAATATTATTTAATTCATTATTTAGTAACTCATTATTCAACTCAAGAACACATCATTTCACTACAGTGCATGATCAGTTCAGTGGAGACCAGTGAAAGAGGTAGATGAAAGGGTGGAGTTAGCTATCAGTGGCGACATCAGTTGTGCATGAGATTTGCACCACACTTGGAGGAATTGCCCATGATGATTGCGCTGTCAAGCCAAGGAGATTCGAACCTTGGATCTCTATATAGACAGACCATGATTGCGCAATAGAGGCAAGGCAATTAGTGGTGAGTTTTGAACCAGTAACCTGTTCAAAACCAAGCTAGTTTGTGTGTAACTTTATGAGAAAGTACTGAGTACTTGTGAGGAGTATTGTACTGAGTTTGTTACATGATTTCTCCATTATAATATACACAATAGCTACGGGGTTTTCAGCTATAACCTTTCCCCATACATACTGTGTTAATGTGTATGATGAATTGATGTGCTATCGCTTGTTTTATTTCCGCATGTTTGATGATCTGAATGGAAGAGATTATGTGTTGCATATGAACTCGAATTGTATGTGATCAGGATAGTCTCGATGGATAATTAATCATTATTCAGAAAATTTCTACAGATCTTAAATGTAAAAGCATGAGGATCTTGAAGAGGTCAACTGAGATCATAGTGCATTCAAAGTAAGATCATAAAGCACTTATGATAAGTTAGTGGAGGAAGATGCATTTAATGCACACATGATGGAGAGGGTGATCACCCCATGTGAACACGATGGAGGACATGGAGAAACAACACAGTCAACCATGGAGACTTATGTCCACATGTACAGTGCAGTTTTGGAGTGGGCCTAGGCTATGGAAGGCTCATGATCTATATAATGAAGGTGAAGGCACAATAGAAGGCATATTTCAATACTTGGATTTTCTTGATTTGTTTAGATTTGGATTTGTCAGGTGACAATTCCATGCACTCTTATGTTGTTTAGCTAAGTTTGCAATGTTGTTTAGCACAGGGTGTTCCTGAGCGGGAATCCCACCCTTACCCATAGAGGACTTGTGCGCCTACTTTGGGAAGGACTTCTATTGAGCTCTATTCCTTATCAGGCATTGGTGCCATCTTTAGGAGGTTGTTTCTAAAATTCAACTAGGAAACTGGTGGAGGATTAATCCTACCACTTTATTCTTCACATTCAGTCTTTGAGGAGCAGCAGATCTATATCCGGAATTCAGGCCATTGGGTTTTACCTCCATGCAGCAGCAGTCCCTTCAAGGATTGCGTAGTCCAGTCCTATAGATCTATTAGAGGAAGGAAGTTTCTAGTATTTCAGCTGGAAAACCTGTGAGGGATCGTCTCCTGACATTTTATCTATTGTTTCCATCACTTAGGAGCTGATTTTCCATATCTAGCAGTAGGCTATTGAGCCTCCCTCTCTTACAACACAGTTTTCTCAAGCTATTGTTCATGCAACAACTATTTTCAGTGGAGGATATTGGAGGAGCTAGATCTTGAGCTTTATACCCAAGGATCTATTAAAAGGGATCACCCCTTCTTGCATATATCTGATTGTGCATCATTGTAGCCATCACATCATCAGATTATGTAGCAGATATGCTTACCTAGTAGTATATTAGTGAAGCCCTAAGAGGGAGGTTTTCTTAGATTGACAGATCTAAGAAACCCTTTCTGGGTTATCTTGGGTATCCATCATTGAGCCCGAATCTAAAGTTTCAGCATCATCGAATCTCCCAAACTACCTAGATCTAACTTCCTATTTTATGGCAGTTGTTGTCTAGCTATATTATAGTAGGGACAACATAGTTTACCTTCTAACAGTTCAAAAATTACGCAGTCCCTCTTGTGGGATCATTTCAGGGTCATTCTAGGCCATCCTTTTTGCTTAAGTGTCTCATATTTTGAGCACTACTGTATTGGTTTTTCCACCTCCATATAATAAAATGGATCAGCTATTTCTGTGCATTCTGATGTGTATATATATTTATTATTTACTTTTTTTTAGTTCTTATATTGTGCTTTAGTATTATTGCATTCTCCCATTTAGGAATATTACAAAAATAGATTATTACATAAAAATTTGAGGAGGTTTCAAACAACCTTCCTTGTAATGAGTAAACTAAACTAAAATCTAGAAATAAAGATAACAATATGCTTAAGTGGGTTGATATTCTTTTCTCATTTGATCTTTGAGGTGGAAAATATATACCATCGGCTTCAACTGAGTTGGCTATGTGATCCCAGATCTGACCTGGCTTTTAAACATGACATTTGAAAGTGCTGGAAATGATTTATTAGTGGAATCAGTTAAGGATTGTAGGTTCATTCACTGATGATGTGGTTTGATAAGAAAGTTCCAATAATTTTCTTGATCTAACTTAGTTATCTTTTTGATAGCTTCTGCCTCTGTCTCTGTGCTTCACTTCCACTATGTTTCCAATAGTTTAAGCTCTGTGATCACTTCGGCTGTATATTATTCGATAAGTTTAGCATTTAGAAGTTGTCATTAGCAGACTCGATGATCTCATTTGTTAGATTTGCTACCTTTGATGTTTCCTTCTCTGCCCGTCTTAACTGCATTTCCCAATCTTTAAATAAAATATATTTGTGAAATTATCAATTTTCGGAGATCAACTTTCTTTCCTATATTAGATTCTTGTGTAGAAATTTTCGGAATAATGATTAATTATCCACCGAGACTATCCTGATCACATACAATTCGAATTTATATGCAACACATAATCTCTTCCACTCAGATCATCACACATGCGGAAATAAAACAAACGATAGCACATCAAATCATCATACACATTAACACAGTATGTATGGGGAAAGATTATAGCTGAAAACCCCGCAGCTATTGTGTATATTATAATGGAGAAAACATGTAACAAAATCAGTACAATACTCCTCACAAGTACTCAGTACTTTCTCATAAAGTTACACACAAACTAGCTTGGTTTTGAACAGGTTACTGGTTCAAAACACATCCACTAATTGCCTTGCCTCTATTGCGCAATCATGGTCTATCTAAATAGAGATCCAAGGTTTGAATCTCCTTGGCTTGAAAACGCAATCATCATGGGCAATTCCTCCAAGTGTGGTGCAAATCTCATGCACAACTGAGGTCGCCACTAATAGCTAACTCCACCCTTTCATCTACCTCTTTCACTGGTCTCCACTGAACTGTCCATGCACTGTAGTGAACTGATGTGTTCTTGAGTTGAATAATGAGTTACTAATTAATGAATTAAATAATATTTAATTCACTCCACTCATTACTAGTTAATTAGCTAGTTAAACTAATCTCAACTAGTTCAACTAAGTTAAACCGAACACAACTCCACCAACTGTCTCATCAACTCCACCAAACTTCTGCCACTGAAGTCCTAACTGAATTCAACCATGCATGAGCTCACCAAACCCTTAGGAATAGCGTAATTCCTCTGTCGGATGCATGAGCCACTTCTGTAGCTCGAACTGAAGTGCTCCAAGAGAGTAAACTGAAGTTTAGAGTCCAAATATTATTAAGGGTAAATAATATTTGACTTCCCTATTTTAGGATAGGCAGTCTAAAAATAGACTTCGACCTATAGGTCCAAAAATAGAGGTCCATCTATTTTTACCAACATGACCAATACTCCAAGAATAACATACTGCAACCCCTGGACCATGCTCCATATGTCTAAAAATAGACTTTGCGCCAGAATTTGCCTGCGGGCCCACTTAGTGAAAGCGACTTCATTTCACTAAGCTCCATCATCTTGCTGCATTCTCAACACTCCCTCTCAGCAAGATATGGATTATCTGCAATCCCTATCCTGCCTCTGTGGAATTCGAACTTGCTCATAGTGAGCGCCTTCGTCAGGATGTCGGCATCCTGATCCTCCGTGGGAACATATGAAAGCATCATGGAGTTCTTGTTGAACACAATCTACGTGCCAGTGATACTGTCCAGTGAAGCCATGCCACACTCCAACTAATCCTCCCTCTGTACCATGATCCATATCCCCGATGTGCCTCTAATATAGCGCGACGCCTTTACTGCCTTCCGAAGCTTATTGGCTCCTTGTAACTCGCGAAAATTTCGGTTATTGCATAGCATATATTGAATTGATGTGTGACAGATACTTGGCGACCTGGCCCAATGATAAGCAGTGGCATCCACTACCTCCGCTGAAGTAGCATCATCCTTCCTCCAACCACCAGGAAGAGGAGTGTCAACAGGCTTGCAGCCTTGCATGTTGAACCTCTCCAGAATCTCCCGGGCATACTTGCCCTGAGAAACAAACAGTCCTCCGCTGCGCTGCCAAATCTCCAATCCCAGGAAATAATGAAGGATGCCCAAGTCCTTCATCTCAAACTCTCATGCAAGATCCTCCTTGCATGAAAGTATCAACTACTCATCGCCAGTCAAAATCAGATCATCTACATACAGTACGATGATCAACAGCTTCCCCTCCACCACAATCTGGTACAGGTTTGGATCCGCCTCACTCTTGGAGAATCCAAGCCCGGTGAAGTAGCTGTCTATCCGAGTGTACCAAGCACGAGGTGCTTGCTTCAGCCCATATAGTGCTCTCTTGAGTCGGCACACATGCGACTCACTGCTGAAGATCTCAAAACCTTCAGGTTGCTCTATGTACACCTCTTCCTCAATAACTCCATTGAGGAACGCAGTCTTCACATCCATCTGATGAATGTGCCACCCCATCTGCGCTGAGAGAGCAAGGATCGTCCGTATGGAAGAGTACCTTGCGACAGGTGCAAAAGTCTCCTCATAGTCAATCCCCTCGATCTGTGAGAAGCCACGGGCGACAAATCTCGCCTTGTACTTCTCCACACTCCCGTCAGCCGCCTGCTTCACTTTGTAGATCCATCGCGAACCCACCACTGATTTCCCCACTGGTCTTGGGACAATCTCCCATGCACTGTTCCTGACGATAAAATCATATTCTTCGATCATGGCATCAACCCATGCGGGTTCCTCCACAGCTTCCTCAAAAGAGGATGGCTCCGTCACGACACATTGAATCACAAGAGCCATGTATCCAGTGTACCGATCCGGTGACTGTCTCTGTCTGCACTGTGTTGTAGGTGGTCCTACAACCTTCTCTGCATCCCGAGCCAGTCGCTCAGCTTCTGTAGTGCGCATGCGCCCTCTGATGGTTGGCGCTGCATGGGTGGTTTCTTCCACCTCCTGAACCTCCTCTTGTGGCTGATCCACATCCGGAAGCTCCTCCTTGGGAACCAACAGCTCCTCATCTGCATGCAAGTGTAGCTCCCTCTCAAGCGAACACTGCATGGCTTTCTCCTCCTGAAATTTTATATCCCGTCGCACAACAGTCTTACGAATGTCTGGCACATACACTCGATAGTTATGAGGTGTATCGGTGTACCCCACAAATATTCCAACTTCAGCAGTTGGATCCAGCTTCCTTCTTGCATCCTTCGTCACATGCATGTAGACAGGAGATCCGAAAATCCGCAAATGGGAAATATCAGGCCTCTTGCCAGAATAAGCCTCCTCTGGTGTACTCATGCCAAGAAACTTGTGAGGACAACGGTTCTGCACATACACTGTTGTATTGCATGCCTCAGCCCACAAGTGAAGGGGTAGGCCCTGATCATGCAACATCGCCCGTGCAGCACCCATGATCGTTCTGTTCTTCCGCTCAGCCACCCCGTTCTGCTGTGGGTTATGGGGTGTGATGAGCTCTCTCCGAATCCCTTCTGCGCTGCAGAACTCCTTGAATTCAGTCGAGATGAATTCACCACCGTTATCACTCCTTAGAGCAATCACCTTCTTCCCCGACTCCTTCTCAACCAGTGCTTTAAACTCACAAAACTTCGCGAATGTATCGCTCTTCTTCTGCATGAAGAAGATCCAGCACTTTCGAGAGAAATCATCAACAAAGATCACATAATACTTGTGATTTTCTATCGAAGCAACTGAGAAAGGACCACACACGTCTGTGTGAACTCTCTCAAGGATCGTCGTGGCGCGACTATCCTTCTCGTGAAAGGTGGCTTTCACATACTTCCCTAAAGTACACCCCTTGCACTGATCTGACTGCGCAAGAGTGCCCTTAGGAAGCCCAGTAGAAATCTGCTGCAAGATCTTCAAAGCTCCATGGTGAAGGTGGCCCAATCTCCTGTGCCACAGTTCGCCCTCATCATCTCGGCTCACCACTTCTCCCGCCTTGCATGCCATAGCTGCGCAGCCATCTACCTGCAGCTGATAAAGGTTCTTGGTTCGAACCCCTATCTTCCGGGTCTCTCCAGTAGTCTTACTGCGCAGGAAGGCTTTTCCTTCACTGAAGACCACATCATACCCCTTATCCTCCAACATCGCCATAGAGATCAAGTTCTTCTTCAATCCAGGTACATGCATGACATCCCTCAATACAAAGGGTTTACCAGAATCCCTCTGAAAGGATATGGTACCGATACCAGTCGCACTGTATCTACCATCATCACCCATCTCGATGTGCACACCCAAATCTTTGTCCTCCAGATCTGAGAACAAATCCCGATCTCCCGTCATATGAAATGACGCACCGCTGTCCAAGAACCACACCGATTCCATCACACTTGAAACCAAGCATGCGATCGGTGAAAAGTCAAGCTCGAACTGTGAAGCCAAAGCTTCTCCATCTGCAGATCTTCCCGCTTGCTTGTTCTTCTTCTTCTTTGGAAAATTGGTAGCATAATGTCCGTGATCATGGCAGTGAAAACACTTCACTTTCGCCATATCCTGCTTCTTGCCCTTTGCACCAGAATGAGAGATTTTCTTACCCTTCCCCTTCTTTTCTTTGGCCACCAAAGCGCAGTTTTCTTCATCAGCTCCCTTTGATGAAGATCCATCTCGAGTAGTCCTCCTTATCTCCTCCTGCATGAGATCCGCCCAAAGGCGCTCCCATCCCGGCAGCTTCTCCCGACCATTGATACTATCTTGATATGAGTGCCAAGCCTTCGGAAGACCAAGGAGAGCCAGGTCGACCATGTCCTCATCTTCGACAGTCACCCCCACACTTCCCAGCTCATCTCTGCATTGAGTGAACTTCGTGAGGTATTTGGCGATACTGTTGCCTTTCTGCATCTTTATGTTTCTGAGCTTATCTTTGAGCGCCAACTTCCTTTGGTCGTTCTTACTATGGATAGATCCGTCAAAGCTTTCCACATTAAATATGGAGAAGCCTTTCCATGCAGGCTGGATACAATATGATCCTTGACGCCCTCCAACAGGATCCTTCGACATTTCACCATCTTCTTTTGCCATGCTTCGACTTCAGCAGGATCAGTGGGCTTTTAGACATCCGTATCTACAAACTCCTTCAGACCATTATCTTCTAATACTGCCTCCATGCGATCCTTCCATGCAACATAATTCGAACTGCCTTCAAGAGCATATTCGAGTCGCAAACCGTTGAAAGACATTTTCAACACCGGCACCAAGAAAACAAAACTGCTGCAAAATTTCGAATTCCACCTCAAAGCTCAGCCACTCTAGATCTGTGAGAAAAAATTATTTCTAGCACAGAGATTGACTGCAAGGGGCATTTACCAGACCTTTCACTTTCCGAAGAAAGATGAATCCAGAGGCTACCTGGCCCGCATGCAGACTCTGTCTACCGAAATAAGTTTGTAATCAATGTGATGATCAATCTCTGCTTCAATAGCTCCGATACCATGTAGAAATTTGCTAAATAATGATTAATTATCCACCGAGACTATCCTGATCACATACAATTCAAATTTATATGCAACACATAATCTCTTCCACTCTGATCATCAAACATGCGGAAATAAAATCAAGCGATAACACATCAAATCATCATACACATTAACACAGTATGTATGGGGAAAGCTTATAGCTGAAAACCCCACAGCTATTGTGTATATTATAATGGAGAAATCATGTAACAAAATCAATACAATACTCCTCACAAGTACTCAGTACTATCTCATGAAGTTACACACAAACTAGCTTGGTTTTGAACAGGTTACTGGTTCAAAACTCACCACTAATTGCCTTGCCTCTATTGCGAAATCATGGCCTGTCTAAATAGAGATCCAAGGTTAAAATCTCCTTGGCTTGAAAGAGCAATCATCATGGGAAATTCCTCCAAGTGTGGTGCAAATCTCATGCACAACTGATGTCGCCACTGATAGCTAACTCCACCCTTTCATCTACCTCTTTCACTGGTCTCCACTGAACTGTCCATGCACTGTAGTGAACTGATGTGTTCTTGAGTTGAATAATGAGTTACTAATTAATTAATTAATTAATATTTAATTCACTCCACTCATTACTAGTTGATTAGCTAGTTAAACTAATCTCAACTAGTTCAACTAAGTTAAACCGAACACAACTCCACTAGCTGTCTCATTAACTCCACCAAACTTCTGCCACTGAAGTCCTAAATGAAGTCAACCATGCATGTGCTCACCAAACCCTTAGGAATAGCGTAATTCCTCTGTCAGATGCATGAGCCACTTCCAAGGCTCGAACTGAAGTGCTCCAAGAGAGTAAACTGAAGTTTATAGTCCAAATATTATTAAAGGTAAATAATATTTGACTTCCCTATTTTTAGGATAGGCAGTCTAAATATAGACTTCGACCTATAGGTCAAAAAATTGAGGTCCATCTATTTTTACCAACATGACCAATACTCCAAGAATAACATACTGCAACCCCTGGACCATGCTTCATATGTCTAAAAATAGACTTTGCGCCAGAATTTGCCTGCGGGCCCACTTAGTGAAGGCGACTTCATTTCACTAAGCTCCATCATCTTGCTGCATTTTCAACATCTTACCATAGGATGAACTAAAAAATTTTCTTTTGAACATTTTCACATTTCATTCATCTGTTTGCCACTTGTTGAATCAAAAATTTTCTTGTCTCACAATATGAACTGGTAGCTGATATTTTCTGACAAAAAGTCTCTTGCTGCTGCTTCAATTTTGTATTCCATTCAAGTGCCTCTTTTATAAACTGTTATGTTTGAGGCTGGCTTTTCAACTTATCCATCATTGCCTCTATCTATTTTTCCTTCTTTGAAAATTGTACTTGGTGCTGTAACTTTAATATTTCAAAGTCTTTCTGGAATTGTGACTTTTTCATCTTAATTTGCTTATTGGCATTACACTTTTCCTGTTCCAGTTGTCTTTCCAATTCTTGAACTTTATCTTTTTTTTGTTTGAGCAGACATTTCACTTTTGCTATGTTATAAATTGTGATAGTTGCATAAGCACCTGCAAACTATGACAGTTTAGTCAGATGTTCTGTAGGATTGACAAAAGAGTCTTTCCAGACAACATCTACTGATTCATTATTGAGAACAGTCACTGTTTCATCAATTCTTCTTCTTTTCCTTCTCTTGACTATAGATTTGTGATTTGGGCTGTAGAAAAAATCTAGTGGAGGTATTTCCTCAATATTCAAAATGATGTCTTCTATTGAGTAGGCCGGGATGATCTCTTTTTCCTGAAACTTTGGTACCTGCTGAAATGGCACTGCAGTTTCTACTATATTCTGAGTTTTCTCAAGAGTTAGAAAAATTGTTGATCCTTCTGGATTAGGATTTGGTGGTGTCTCCAATGCTTTAGTAAAATTTGTCCATTCTGTCTTTAAACCCCGTGCTTGAGGTTTTACTGTATGCTTAGGTGTAGTTTGAACATGTTGAACTTCTTTTGAAGATGATTCAGCTCCACAAGTTTCTTCCTCAGTTTGCATATCGAATCCTTTAATTACTTTTTCAATTATCTTCTTAGGGATTTCATTTTTGCTTTCAGATTCATTATCAGAATGATCTAAACTCTGAGACTGATGTTGTGAATACTCCGAATCTCGAATTTATTTTTCTTGTGACTCATCTTCTGACATATATTTTTATTCATCATCTAAATTGATGCTGGGATTTTTCCTTCTAAAATCTTCCATGAGTAACAAGTCCAATGGGACTGTTTCTAACCTCTTGTTTCTATATTGATGAAAATATTTAAGGTCTGCTACATTGAGCTTATTTAATGTAGTTTTTAACACATCTGCAAACTTCTCTACACCTTCAAATAAATCATCAAACATATCATTTTCATTCATGAAAGGTCTGAGTTTAAGACTAGTGGTAAAATTATGGACCACATCATTTCAATTATATTGCCTTCCTGGCATTAAAGCCAGATTCAATGAAACAATGTTTGGATTTTCTTTATCTGCATGACTTATGTCAAAAAGGGCGAAGGTACCACACTGTAATGGGAAGGTAGGCCAGATGGCTTTCATGGAATTTGTCAATTCTTGGTTATACTGTTTACAAGAGTTTGGTATGCAATTTCACTAGCCAAGAGTTTATCTAGAACATAGTAGGGTATAACATGAGGGGAAGAAAGACTCCCAAAAACTTTGACATAATTAAAATTTTCCTCATCAAACTATCTAGCCACAAGTAAAATATCAACATTGGCTTCTTTGGAAATTCTAGGAGCTCTCTCACTAAAAATAATCTGATAAATGGGCAACATAACTCCATGACAAATCTTGTAGAAATGTAAATGAAATTTAGACTCCCATAGGGCTCTATGATAAATATGAATAGGGTTAGGGTCTTGTCTAGTCCACTTCCAACCCATAATAGGAAAACTCGAGCAGAAACATATAACATCCATGATATATGCGCTCATGTACAAAGGAGGAATTTTCCTAGGGGACAAGACTCTATTGGTTCTGTAATCCATAACGATTTTGGCCAAATTATCATAAAAAATGTTTTCCCAATTTATGATAGTGGAATTGGCGACTGGATCAATTAAAGGAACCCACTCAATGGAGAATCTAGTGGTATCAGGTCTAGCAAATAATCTACACAACATTCCTGCTACAAAACAGTAAGGTGATGGAGATTGTGTTATTGGGTACATAGCAAGTTTATCCCACTTTATCTTGCCTTGATCTTCCTTCCATCCTTTCACCACCTTCATTAGGTATAAATTATTTCTTGTAAAGCTTTCCAAGAAAACTTTATCATAAATTTTTTGTGGCATAGGCAAATGATACATTGTTCACAAATCCTCATCGGTGAATGAACCCATGTTCTCTAGTTTGGGATTCTTGAATGTCATGTCTGCAATGTTGAGATTATCAATGACCCATTTTACCATTTTGTCCGGTGAAATGTGAGATGTGATCTACGCAAATCGCACATCGGAATTTATTACATCGGATATAACTTTCCATTGGTTTAACATTGCATAATGCGATATGCATTAAAAACTCAAAGTATTGCGCTTTTTCGGATTTTATGGATACATTTCATTGTTCATTTATTGTCTTATCAGGTCCGAATTATTGCAATTTATTTTGAAATGATATAAGTTTTCCTTTTAAAGGAGGTGCGACGTGATATAACTTTAAAGGTTTTCTAAGCTTTTCAATGGGGAATTTCATATAATTCAAAAAGTTTGAAGCGCTTATCACAATTCACAATTTTTAAATGTGTTTTATCTTTGTTAACTTGTAAGCTTTTTGATTTGCGCTAAGCGCAATGAAATCAAAGTGAAAAGAAAAAAAACATTTTATTCCTAAAGTTTAAAAACTTAACGCTAAAACGAAATAATGTTTCTAAAATTCTATTTATTTTTTAAAGGGTCTCCATTTATTATTGAAATAAATGGGGGGTGTTGTATAGTACAACAGGACGAGAAGAAAAAAAAAAAAATAGTAGGTGTTGGGTTCCAGTTTTGTACTTATTTCCTACATCTATTTCTCCCATTGTTACCTTGTGACTACAACCATTGGGGCTATCTTTGCCTCTTTTCTATCTTAAATAGTGTTGTTTTACCTTATTTTCATTATCTTTCCATTTCATCGATTATTATGATGTATCATGTTTTTTTTAATGACAAACTAGGATAAATGTTGGAAGAAGTTCTCTGGTCTTTTGCTGTCCTTCCAGATGTTATTCTTAGCAAAAAATATCTAGAGCATAAGGCGTACAAAAACAGTGAAAGTGTGTTGTTACACCACAATGCTATTACATCACGGTTCTATTACAAACCCGCTATATAAACTACTGTTACTGTTGTATTGCTGACTGGATATTGTCAACTCTTGAATGTCGACCTGCCCTCGATTGTTTCTATGCTACAACTATCATTTTCCACGACAGTTGTATAGAAGTCACTACATATTATATTTTAGGATGACAACTTTTGGGCAGTTTCGATTGTAATCTATATTCTTCCAGTCATACTTTTTATTAAGAAGTGGTTGTAACTATATGTATCTTATTTTTATCAGCATGAGAATCATAGGAGTCTCATGACTGATATGTTCCTCATTTTTTTGAACATGTAAAAATTATATAACTTTCGATCCTTGAGGTCAAGGGGCTAGCGGAGAACAATATTAATTTTGGCTCTATAATTTTGGTCACATTAATACAAAGATATCACGTTGCTCTTTTCACATGTGTTTAGTTTCCATTTAAATTTATATCTCTTCCTGTGCCCTACTAGGGAGGAAGGGCCCTCCTCTTTTGTAGGGACTGCAGTGGTTAAGGTAGTTGTACCATATTTCTTATTTTATTTACGTATTGGTGGAAGTTTTTTTGTTGTTGTTCTTACAGTTAGTAGATATGATTTGATTTTGATATTATTATGCTGTTACACAGATGCGATTAGAGATACCAGTTGGTGTAATTGTGTGTTGTGCACTAGGTACAGTTAATTGAGGCATGATTACATTCTTGTAGATTTTTTTTATTCCTACATGAGTGATTTCTTTCAGCATTTGATTCAACAACGATTTCTCTTTACTTGATTTGCTTCTGGTTTGATGTATCAGCACATACAGTGCAACTGTCATTGAAATAAAATATGTCCCTGGATTGATAATTTATGTCTTCATCTATATAGTTGTTGGGCGGTAAGACAAGAGGTAAGAACCTACACATTGCTCTAATACACTTGGGTGGTCTCATCGTTGTAGGAACTGAAGCACTTGTAGGAAGGATTAATACACATAGGGTCCATGTGTGCTAGTAGAACAATAGAGAAATCCAGAACACCCCCCACTCTAACTAACTACAGGAAATACATGTCGTAAAAAGGAAAAGAAGAGTGCAGACTTGGGAAGAAAGACATTATTTGGAGATTTGGTCTCAAAAGCAGAAAAGGAACAGTCTACTTCATATAGAAACAATAGGAAGATGGGACCATAGAAAGCTGCTACTATATCAAAGCCTAAGGCATCAGTAACTTCTGTGTATGGACCTCATCACCCTTCAAACAACATATCCACTCTTGAAATCAAAACTCCATATCTGAAATAGCAGTGGAAAGCCATTGATCAAAATCTAAAAATTGAAGGACAAGGGGAGACCAGTGGGGAGCATCAGGGGCCTGAGGAACAACATTTAGTTGATCATAATTTGGATGTGGGTAGTGCAGTGAAACAACTAATCCTGGAACATCCTGATCCTTTATTTATTTGTCAATCTCCTGCATATTCTGAGGTCAGTTCATCCCATCAGGAAGTATCAACCATGGGGTACGAGAATGTTAAGACATATGGTTCTGTTACTTTTTAATTCCCGATAGTGGCGACACATGATGAAGCTCTTATGAAAAATAATACTTTATCATCTCTATCGTCCTTTTAGGGGATGAATGTTCAGGATCCTGATAATTTTATGTTCGAGTTTGATGTGTTGTGTAGGAGTTATGACTACACTTCAGATGCCCAAAAGTTGAAATTGTTTCCTGTTACTCTGAAAGGGGTAGCATTAAGATGGTTCATGAGATTGGGTATTAGCACTATCCGAACATGGAATGACATGAGGGAGGCATTCCTCTTTAAGTATCAATATTACTGTTGAACTAGGGATATGAAGGAAGAGATCTTCAAAATTGCACAGAAGGAGGAGGAAAGCTTGGAATACTACATGGAACGATTCCATTATAATTTAAAAGCGTATAATTTTGGTAACTTAGCCCCGTAAAAGCTAAAACCTATATTCTTAAGAGGTATAAGAGATGACTGTCTGGAGCATTTGAATCTGTTGGGAAAAGGAGACATATTGCAAGAACCACTTGAAGAAATAATGAAGCTTTGTCTGCGGAGTTCAATAGGATTGGTCAAAGGGAGAATTTTAGTTCAGGACCCTTCAGTTCAGATACAGAAGTCCACAAGTGGAGGAGTAACCAAAGAAAATATTGGGAATCTATTTGAGGATTTTAAAACCGACCTCCTCAGTACTCTCTCTGCTCAGATCACTATGGTACAAGTTAAGAAAGCATAAGGAGAAGCTAAAGTAGATTTGGAAATATTCTGTCCTTGATGCAAAAAGAAACATTTAGAAAGAGAATGTGGACTGAATAGCGCCAACTTGTGCAACATATATGATTTGGCACATTCTACTAGTCAATGCTCGGAACTACCCAGATTGAAAGCAGTACTTCAAGAATCAAGCTGGATGTCCAGTATTCCTACTTCATTGGATCAAAGAGACCATGGGAGCCATGACCTATAGGTATGCCTCGAATTTTTTCCTCTTTTAATCCTTGGAATAATGTTTATAATAGTCAACAATTTCCATGATTGTATCCTACTCCTTCCTCAACACAATTTCCTTCACCATGGAACCAGTGGCCTTCCCCTCCACCAATGCAATATCCTCCATCGCAATATCATCCTTGGATTCAAAAATGGAGAGGTAATGGCCAAGGTCCAGCACCCCCTACACTATCGATGCAGCAGCAGCTACAACTACCTCCTCTTCAAACTCCTGCACCTCATGTCCAACCCCAATTACCTATGCAACCTAACCCCAATCTGAATAATAAGGAATCTCAAAGCATAGGAACCTCTGTTACTTTCTAGACTTATCTTATCACTCCTATTGGGCTTAACAAGGTTCAGCTTCGATCAGGAAAATTAATCAGACCTGGACATACTCCCATTATTACCGAGGAAGAATGTGAGTCATCTAGAAAGGATATAGTCGATTATGAAATAGTTGTTACACCAGTAACAAGTGATACAACACCTGTTGTTACACCTGTAGCAGCAAAATTGGGAAATCTTGTTGTTTCTACATCAGCAAACCTAATAAGGGCTGGTGCATCTTTGACAACTGACTCAACTATTAAAATTCAGGATCCTCCATACCCTCAATGATTAATTAAAACCGAGCTAGCCTCACAAACTAAATCTGAGTTCCTCTAGGAATTACAGAATTTGTATGTGTGGATTCCACTGTTACAAGCTCTTAAGGAAGTACCTATCTATGCCAAAACAGTGAGAGATATGTGTGTCAAAAAGCCTAGAAGGAAACCAAAATACCCTGCTACTATCCATATTATGGGGAAACTGTCCGAACTTATGATTGATCAGCCTTTTTTGACTAAAATATAATGATCCAGGGAATCCTACAATGACTGTCCATATTGATGACCAGGCCATAACTAACACTCTGACTGATTTGGGGGCAGCCATTAATGTAATGACCAAAGATATTTTTATTTCCCTAGGACTTCATGGACTCATACCTACACCTATAATGCTTGAATTAGCAGATAGGTACCATGTCAAGCTTGAGGGAGTGATAGAATATGTGGTGATCACTGTAGCTTCTTGGAATTACTCGGCTGATTTTCTCATTTTACAAAATAAATACAACCTGGGGGGTCATCCTTTAATCTTGGGGAGACCGTGGCTGGCCACTGCAGAAAAATATATTGGATGTAGATCTGGATCTATGGTGATCTCCGATGGGCAGGCCACTAAGAACTTGAACCTTTACCCCCAAGCGAAACCACATATGGATGTGAATAGTCCCTAGTGGGACGAATTTGAACCTGAATCTGATTTTTCCCTACCTTTCCTCATGCTTGGAAAAGCACAATATTTTAAGGATGAAATAGAGGATGACATTATTAATGGTTTTATTATAAATTCACTCTCTGTTTCCTCTATTAAAGATCTAGGGTAAGAAGATGAGGTAGATGATGCAATTATTGAACATTTGAAAACTACTCCGCATACTGCTAGTAGTCCTGTTGAAATTGAGCCAGGGAAGTATTTAAACGTTAATCCTAACTTAAATGTTGAACATAACAGATTGATGATACAACTGTTACAGAAATATAAAAACGAATTTGCATGGGACTATAACGATATGAAAGGAATTCATCCTGGCCTATGCACTCACTGCATCTACCTTAAGGAGGGCTGCAAACCGGTTAGACAATCGCAACATCGAATGAATCCCACACTTAAGGAGATAGAGAAAGATGAATTACAGAAAATCCTTAATGCTAATTTCATTTACCCCATTTCTGACAGTCAATGGGTGTCTCTACTTGTCATCATTCCAAAAAAGAACAACAAGTGGAGATTTTGTGTAGACTATAGAGAACTTAACAAGGCCACCCAAAAGGACCATTTCCCTTTACAATTCATTGACCAGGTCCTAGATACTCTCTTTGGGATTTTTTTTTTTAATTCCTGGATGGGTTCAATGGCTATAATCAAATACAGATTGCCCCAGAAGACCAAGACATGACAACCTTTACCTGCTTGTGGGGTACTTTCGCATATAGAGTCCTTCCTTTTGGCCTCTGCAATGCGCCATCAAATTTTCAAAGGGAAATATTGGGTATATTTTTGGATCTCTTGAATGATTGTCTCAGAATTTTCATGGATGAATTTACACCCTACAAGGATGCCTTTGAAACGCCATTAGTTAATTTTGAAAAGGTACTGGAATTTTGTGAACAAATTAATGTTGCTTTGAGCACAGAGAAATGCCACATGATGATGACCGAGGGGATCATGCTGGGAAATTTCATTTCGGCAGATGGAATCAAGGTAGACCTTGCAAAAATTGAGGTAATCTCAAGAATCCCAACTCCTATAACTCAAAAATAGGTACGTAGTTTTTTGGGACATGTAGGGTACTACAAGAGATTTATAGAAATTTTTTCAAAGATTGCATCTTCTTTGTTTTATTTTCTCATGAAAGATGTGGAATTTGTGTGGACAAGGAAGTGTGAGCAAGCCATTTTGAAGTTAAATAACTGTGTAACAACAAAACTTGTTTTGCAAGGACCAAACTATATACTTCCATTCCATATCGCTACAGATGCATCTGACATAGTTGTGGGTGTTGTTTTGGAGTAGCTGGAGGAAAATAAACCTTATGCCATTTATTACATCAACAAGAATTTAACTCTAGCTAAACTCAACTATACAGTGATTGAGAAGGAATTCCAGCGGTAGTGCATGCTATCAAAAAATTTCAGCACTACATCACTGGGTATCAAGTATTTGTACACACTGACCATGTTGCAATTCAATTTTTAATGAATAAAAATGTTACCAATGGTAGAGTTACATGATGGTTATTGCTGTTACAGGAATTTGATATCAGTATTTTTGATAAACCTGGAAAAGATAATGTGGTTGCTGATTTTATTTCTAGATTAACTATAGGTGATGACTGCACTCCTACTGAGGATTCTTTTCCAGATGAATATCTTTTTTCCATATCTACTCACTCACCATGGTATGCAAATATAGCTAATTATCTTGCTGCAGGAAAATTTCCACACCATTTATCTTCCAAAGATAAGAGGAAGATCATAAAACATAGTGCTACCTACTCCTGCATAGAGGGAAATATCTATTACACCAGACCATACTTTCAAATTAGGTGTTGTGTTAGAGAAGATGAGGTTTTTGATATCTTGAAAGCTTTTCATGAGGAACCCTATGGATGGCACTTTGTTGACAAAAGTACAAAATATAAAGTACTCTCAATAGGGTACTACTGGCCAACTATATTCCAGGATGCCAAGAAGTTTGTGAAGGGATGTGATAGCTTCCAAAGGATGGGCCAGCCTCAGAAATCAGATGAAATGCTATTACAGCCTAAGATAGTGATAAAGCCATTTGAGAAATGGGTCCTCGATTTTGTAGGGCCAATTAATCCTTCATAAAAAAAAAAATAATACATATTGGTCTACACCGACTATGTCGCAAAGTGGGTCAAAGCAAAGGTACTAACTAGAGCTATGGAGCAGGTTGTTTCAGACTTCTTGTTCAAAGATATTTTTGTTCGCTTCAGGATACCCAAGGAGATAGTGACGGATGGAGGGCCTCAGTTCACATCTTGTTTGATCCAGAAACTGGTTGAGATGTATGGAATTCATCACAAGATCACTTCACCTTATCACCCACAATAAAATGGTCAAGTGGAGAGAACCAATAAAATCATTGAGGGAATCTCAACAAAGGCAGTAGCCAGCCACCGAAGAATTGGGTCGAAAAATTCCCGGAGGTGCTGTGGGCTTACAGAAAAACATGGAGGAATATTACAGACTTCTCACCATATGAATTGGTGTATGGTAAGAATCCTTTATTCCCCATAGAGTTTGAAATAAAGACATTGAGAACAACATTACAGGTCAATCTAGATTTAAGCACAATGCAAACACAAATATTGAACCAACTCAATGACTTGGAAGAGAAATGGCCGACTTCCATTCAAAAGACAAAGATCATTCAGCAGCAAAGAGATAGATGGCATGACAGGTTCATTAAGAAGAAGAAATTTCAAAAAGGAGATTGGGCTCTCTTGTATGATTCAAGATTCAAGGATTTCAAAGTCAAGATATGCACCAGATGGCTAGGTCCTTACAAAGTAGACATGGTATTTGACAATGGGACTATACAATTGGTTACCATAGACAATGCCAAGACACCATTACTGGTTAATGGGCACCGTCATAGACTCTGAACTTTATGTTACAACAGTAGGGGAGCGCTCCCCTGTGCAGCCTAAAATTTGAAATTCCAATAAGTGAAAAAACTAAAAACCACTCTTGTGGCGGCTTTTACACCTGTTTATATATAATAATAATAATAATAATAAAAATCTGATTGTGAAAACCTCTTTTCGGGGCGCAGTTAGACAATTTGTAATAGTTGAAAACCACTTCTATGGCGGCTGTTACACCCAATTTTTTTTTTCTTTCCCTTTTCCAAAACATCATCCTTCCTTCTCGATATATTTTACAAGATGATGTTACTTATTTGTTTCTTTTCTGTATATTTTTTTCCTAATCATCATGTTTTCTGAAGAATAACACAAAGGTTGTCTTGGCTGTTACACATGTAACAATCGACAACCATGAACAGTGTTTCCTATTTCGTTGCGTGCATAAATAATTACAACAGTGAAGCATGACCACCACAATCACTGGAAGTTGTTACACCATCAATTAAAATTCCTTTTCCACATCGTTTCAGGTGCGTCATTCAAAAAGGTAACGTCATCATTTAATAGTTTGGTGATTAATGGAAAGTGATGATATTCCCATGACGGCCGTGGGCGACCGTCACCATTAAAGAAGGGGGGGTAAATCTCATAATCATTGCAAGAAATACATAGTCATGAAACCATTATTAACCCTGCATGCATCAAATTAAATAGCACTATAGCCAATTATGACCAAATTCGGCCAGAAAAGACATTTGTACTTAAAGCCCGTTACCTTCCATAATTAGACATTTATGTAGCAATGTGCAAAGTAAAATTTGGTAATTCACAAATCCTATCACCTCCAATCACCCTCCTTAGCAGAAGTCTTGTATCCTCGTTCAAAACTCTTCATCTAGGATAAGCAGAGTAGTGTGTCGATAGGAAACAAGCAGTGTGAAGATATTATGGTTGGTCGAGTTTAAGGACTGAGTTAGAATAATAGAAATATGGGAGGAGCCGTAGTAAGGCATGAGCCAGACTCCATGGAAGTGTTGCATAACTGTCCGGAAGCTTACCAGGTATTTAGGGATGCCAGGTGGATTGAATATTTTCAGAAATTGGAAGGCTCAGACGAGGCTATTGCAATTGAATTCACTTAGAATTTGAATAACCACCAGACCCAAGTCAGGGGCCTGTAAATTGATGTGACAAAAGAAGTGATTTCCCAAGTGACCAAATTTCTAGCAGAAGGATAAAGATGGTTCAACAGGAAAATTAATGACCCTTCTTCGAAGGAGGATTTTCTTGAAGGAGAGGAAAAGCTCAAAAATAAGGGGAGAGGAGTTGACAAATTATCATTGCCCTAGCCATGGGGAGATGTCGCCCTGGGTATAATCAAGTACATTACTTGTGAGGGAAGATCCATAATCGTCTTCAATTACCACTTCCCTCTACTAAATAATCTTCGGCATCAATAGAAGATCAACCTCCCATTTTTCCTATTGGGGAACATTAAGCATATGGCTACGGTGGTTAAGATGGCAGCACATCTTGAAGCCTGTGTGACCAATCATGGACTTATTAAATTAATCATTTTGTATGCTCTAAGCCAGCAGGGAAGGAGTTGGAAAGAATTTAAATGAAAAAGGCTGAGGAAAAACCAGCGAAAACAGGCTGCGACTTTGGAAGGAAGTCATGTAGAAGCTGAAGTCCAGACTCGGCCCGTCAGTGTCAGAATTGGAAAAGAACCTAGTGATGAGCCAATTGGGGACAGATGACTACAACATAGGGTGAGATTTAGCTTGCTAGAAAAACCATTTCCCACAACTGAGAAGCAGAAAGAGGCAGAAGGATCAAAAGAAGAAGGAAAAGAACCCTCCTCATCAGGTAAGGACGAAACTCATGTTTTGCTTTTAGAACTTGAAAATTTAAGAAAGGAAATTGAACACTTGAAACAAATACTAGTTGAGGGGAAGGAAATTTTAGTATCTATATGCACATCATGTTCTCAAGGACTAACAGCAGTAGGGTATAAGGTATGTGGGGAAAACATTGACTCAATGGAAACATAAAAAAAAGTTTGGGAGGTTGTTACACAAGAACCTGCTAAGGATATTGTTGTTTCAGAAGAACCAATAGTTAAAGTAGAGCCTCCCATAGTAATTGA
Source organism: Pinus albicaulis (assembly GCA_034641835.2). Taxonomy (NCBI): domain Eukaryota; kingdom Viridiplantae; phylum Streptophyta; class Pinopsida; order Pinales; family Pinaceae; genus Pinus; species Pinus albicaulis. The sequence continues at coordinate 1,650,014,162 of CM076579.1, forward strand.
CCTAGAGGTCGATAGAAAACAACCTATGGAAGCCACTACTGTTACAGAAGAACCAGCAGTGGGTACAAAGGCTACCCTAGGCGAAAATGAAGGGGCTGATACACAATAACCCATTGATGAAGTTTTTGTTACACACGAACCAACAGTAGAGGTGGAGAAGACCCATCCAAAAGAGGTTGTTACAACCACTATTGATGTTGATATTCAATGCAGAAGAACATCGAGTCCTATCACGGGATAGAGTTCCGAGAAAATTTTGTTGATTTCCGAATTGTAGAAGTGGAAACATGAAGCAATCTCCCTTTGGGAGGGGGTGATATTGTTGAAAGAACATTAGAAAAAGATAAGTTCTTTACAGGAAAAATGGATGAAAGAAAATTTGAAGAAATTTTGGGCAGAATGTAAGCGGAAAGAAGCCGTAAAGAAGAAGAAGGATGATCTGAAATTGTGTGAACAAAATATTTCTTATACAGAGATAGACAATAGGGGATTTTACTGGTTATTTCACCTTTAATAGAAAGGATGAAACCAGAAGCTTCTGGACCTCTTACTGGCTCTGCCTAAAGAAATATGAAGTTAACACTAACTCGATCTGGCAATGAAAGTATTTGTTTATGTTTGCAAAGTATTCATTAACCAAATTTTATGTGAGAATAAGCAAGTTCAAGTATTCTGCATTGGAAGTAATGTGGTTTGAAGTGAAGCAAATGAGTTTTGATCACTGTATTAGTCTCATTGTGAAAAGTGGACTTATTAAAAATTACTGTTTAATGTAGTAAAATCTGGAAAATAGTAGCAAAAATGCACAACATAACAGTAAGCATTTGTTTAAGAAGTTCACCCCTATCTTGGGCTACCTCTGCTGGGTCCAAAAGCCTCCAAATAGGATTTTCCCTCTTTCATTAATGGTCAAAATAAGTATTACATTTTGAAGAAAGCCTCAAAAGGCTAAAATAGCTGCAAATTTAGAAAACGAGGACTGAAAATAGTAAAAATCGACTATTCATTCACCTCAAATGGATGAGTATAGTCCAATACAGCTGATCTTTCACTAAGCCCTGGTGGCTCCACAAAAAAATTCACTGATAAAATCGCTAACAGAGTGCCCTGATGGCTCTGCAACCTATCCCAATAGCTCCAGAATGCTTCAATACCCCCAAATAAAAAAAATTATCTTCAAAAGGCCTTTCCTAGCCAAAGTTATGACTAACTGAAGTTTGCCTAGTGTCACCTTGAAAAAATCCACTAAATGTGGAGTAACTCCAGATAAGTCTGCTATATTTGGGGTCGGCACCGAAATAGGTGGACTTCGCCAAGTTGTGGTGCTAAGAAGTAGGGCCACGTGACCTTGACCATTCGAAAATCGGTTGAAAAAACTAAAGTTTTCCACACCTTTCGGCATGTAATGTGACCACGTCCAAAGGTTATGCACACCGCCCATACACATTCAAATTTAAATAAAATTTTGTGCACATACTTTAATAAGAACACGTTTGGCACGACGGTTGGGCTGCTCGGCTTTGACCGCGCCCACTCGGGTTCGAATCCCGCCGCGTATAATAAAATTTTGAAACACAATGAAATTTCGTTTGAACTTGGGGCCACGTGTCGGCCTCCAGGCTGGCCACGTGGCACCCTTTGATTGGCCGCCTGTGAAATATTCCACAGAATATTCTGTGAAATATTCCATGGAATATTCCCAAAATATTCTGTGGAATATTCTTTTTTTAATAAATTTTTTTGTAAGGTCAATTTTGGCCATTTTTTAACTGAAATTGGCAAACTTCAAAGCTGAATAAATTTCCCATACAACGTCAGTTTTCAATGCCATTCACGTCTAAAGGATCATTTTTCCGAGCTCTTTCCAGTCATTCTGGTTTGGACCAATTTTGAGCAACTTCATTTTTGAGCATTTTTCTACAAGAGACTTGATCTCCTGATCACACCTCCCAAATGGGAAGCTTTTGGACCCCAAAATCTCTTTGATTAGTGAAACTGATAATGTGGAGACTGATTCTCCACTCTTCCACCCTTGAATAACTGAAATCTACCTGATTTCATCAAATGAAGCTTTTGAGAAAATGATAAATTGTCTCTGGAATCAACTGATCGACCCTTGCTAAGATTGACGGAGTCATGATGCAAATTATTAAAATTTGCAGAACAACAATTGTAATTTGCAGAAAACAAACTTTTTCTACACTAATCAAACTTCCTAGAAGACTTAAAATAACTTTCACCTTGCAAATTGTTTCCATGGTGAATTCTACCATTCTGAAACCAACCTTTTCCCATGCTGAATTGTGTGTCCTTCTTGCTTGCATTGCTTTGCTTTGACACTTCATTCACTGCATTGGCTGACCCAAAAGGTAATTTTTGCAACATAACATCATCTTCTTTCAAAGATAAACTGTTATCAAACTGAGACAAATCATTAGCAACATCATAAAAAGGTGAATGCTCAAAATCTGGTCGTTTCAACATTAACAAAGTTAGACTTTGACTTGCATTAACCAGTATTTTCAATTGACTTGCATGGAGTAAAGAATATTCTAGCTTCTTCTTGTGTGCTCTCACAATGTACTCTTTACCATATTTGAACAAGTGATACTTAGTTTCATGGCGATGAAAGATAGCCTTCCTGTCAAATAAATAAGGACTTCCCAAAACAATACCTGAGATATCAAGTGGCACCACATCAAGTTCAACTGTGTCAATAAAGTGTGCAGTTATTGCAAAGCACAATATGCACTTGAAATCTGAAAATTACATCCATATCCATCCAAGTGATGGTGCTTCGATGTGAATTGCATCTTTGTTGGTTGCCACTGTAAGTCTCTAGATATAAGATATTATCAATCTACCATTGAAATAGGGTGGTTTGACTTGGCATGTTTTGAAATTACCTTCATGATGGAAAAGCTCTATCCTCATTTCATGCTAATGCCATGAGTATCTTTACATTAATTCAAAGAGCTAGAACTCTAGAGCTGTGTCTGTGATCACTTTTCCTTAATATTCTTTTGTGAACGTGCTATAAGCTGTCTCATCTCCTAGGTTTGGACCTGAGTCTGCCCAAATCTACAGTTTTCTCCTTTTCTTTGGTCTTGTTTTTGTTCTTGAATTTTTCTGGTTTCAGTTCAGGATGAAGCTTCCAACAATGATCTTCATCATGACTTGTCTTTGAACAGTTCTTGCAAAATAACTTTCCTTTTTCTTTTCTTTAATTTGCAACTCTTTTCTTTCCTTTGTTTTTGAAATTACTATCCTCATCAAAAGTATTCTTTCCTCTAGCTTCTAAATGTGTAGCCTGCACACAGACTTCATCTAAGCTGGTAGGATTGAACATTAGAATAATATGTTGCAGATAATTGTGCAAACCTCCTATGTATTTCAACAAGGTGTCTTGACTTTGTAAGTCTACTCCAAGTAGAAGTGCTCTCCTTCTAAAATCTTGGGTATAATCTTGCACATTTTGACCCTTAAGTTGCCTAAAATTTTGCCAATTCATGATTTCTTTCTGAATATGAGCAAGAGGATAAAATTGTTTCTTAATAGAAATAATAAACTCATTCCATGTTAGAGTTATCTTACCATGCTTTTTGATTTCCTCTCTTGTCTTGGCTTCCCACCAAACCAAAGCTGCTCCATCCATTCTCAAAGAGGCTAATTGGATTTTTGTGTTTCCATCATGCAAATTCTGAATTCTTAGATAGACTTCCAATTGTCTAATCCAGTTATCCATTTTTTTAGCATTCACATCACCATTAAACATCGGCAACTCAAAATTCACATCAAGATTTAACAAAGGATTTTTAAGAGATGTTTTTGTTTTGTGTGACTGATTAACAAAAGTTGAAGAGGATGATGTGGAGGAAGAGGATGACGATGGAGATGAAGGATCACCATTTCCTCCATTCCCTTTCTTAGACTTATCATTGTCTTTCTTCCCTCCTGAAGAATCTCCTTCTTCTCTTTGGTTTCTAGACCCTTCTCCAGCAATCCTATCATTTCTCTCCTGGTATAGGATCCTAACCATCTCAGTCATGTCCAAGAAAGCTTTTCTAAAGATTCTTTCTTCTTCCTTGGGATCCATTTCCTCATGTACTTCTCCTTCTCTGGAAGACATGTTTGTGGCTGATTCTAAGGCTAATGAGGATGAAATGGAAGGTGGAGATAATGAAACCCTAGCCCTCCTTGGTTGAGGATTATCTTGTGCTCTAACCAATTGACCTTCCCCTCTTTTCAATTTAAGCCTAGTAAGCATCAAATTTTGCAGAATAACACAATTTTCTTGCAAAAATTTCACAAAATCTTAAGCAAAACCTAGAGCTCTAATACCAATCTGATCTGAAATTGTGTGAACAAAATATTTCTTATACAGAGATAGACAGTAGGGGCTTTTACTGGTTATTTCACCTTTACTAGAAAGGATGAAACTAGAAGCTTCTGGCCCTCTTACTGGCTCTGCCTTAAGAAATATGAAGTTAACACTAACTCGATCTGGAAATGAAAGTATTTGTTTATGTTTGCAAAGTATTCATTAACCAAATTTTATGTGTGAATAAGCAAGTTCAAGTATTCTGCATTGGAAGTAATGTGGTTTGAAGTGAAGAAAATGATTTTTGATCACTGTATAAGTCTCATTGTGAAAAGTGGAATTATTAAAAATTACTGTTTAATGTAGTAAAATCTGGAAAATAGCAGTAAAAATGCACAGCATAACAGTAAGCATTTGTTTAAGCAGTTCACCCCTCTCTTGGGCTACCTCTGTTGGGTCCAAAAGCCTCCAAATAGGCTTTTCCCTCTTTCATTAATGCTCAAAATAACTATTACACTATGAAGAAAGCCTCAAAAGGCTAAAATAGCTGCAAATTCAGGAAAATAGGACTGAAAACAGTAAAAATTGACTATTCATTTACCTCAAATGGATGAGTATAGTCCAATACAGCTGATCTTTCACCAATCCCTGGTGGCTCCACAAGAAAATTCGCTGATAAAATCACTGACAAAGTGCCCTGATGGCTCTGCAACTTGTCCCAACAGCTCCAGAATGCTTCAATACCCCCAAATAAAAAAAATTCTCTTCAAAAGGCCTTTCCTAGCCAAAGTTATGACTAACTAAAGTTTGCCCAGTGTCACCTTGAAAAACTCCACTAAATGTGGAGCAACTCCAGATAAGTCCGCTATATTTGGGGTCGGCACCAAAATAGGCAGACTCCGCCATAAGCTCCGCCAAGTCATGGTGCTAAGAAGTAGGGCTACGTGATCGTGACCGTTCGAAAATCGGTTGAAAAAACTGAAGTTTTCCGCACCTTCCGGCATGTAATGTGACCACGTCCAAAGGTTATGCGCGCCACCCATACACATTCAAATTTAAATAAAATTTCATGCACATGCTTTAATAAGAACATGTTTGGCCCGACAGTTGGGCCGCCCGGCTTTGACCGCGCCCACCCGAGTTCGAATCCCGCCGCGTACAATAAAATTTTGAAACACAATGAAATTTCTTTTGAACTTGGGGCCACGTGGTAGCCTCCGAGCTAGCCACGTGGCACCCTTTGATTGGCCACCTGCAAAATATTCTGCAGAATATTCTGTGGAATATTCCACAAAATATTCCCAAAATATTCTGTGGAATATTCTTTTTTAAATAAATTTTTCTGTAAAGTCAATTTTGGCCATTTTTTAACTGAAATTCGCAAACTTCAAAGCTGAATAAATTTCTCATACAACGTTGGTTTTCAGTGCCATTCACGTCTACAGGATCATTTTTCCGATCTCTTTCCAGTCGTTCTAGTTTGAACCAATTCTGAGCAAATTCATTTTTGAGCATTTTTCTACACGAGACTTGATCTCCTGATCAAAGGAACAACTGTTGCTGTTACAGCAGTAGGTTCAAGATCTGACTGTAGATAAGAAAAAAATCCATGAGCTTGCCCTCAATTTGTTGGGGTGCAGGCGACCTTCCCCATCTTACCCCATTTTCCTATGGGAACACTATTACCTATTTCAGTTAAAATCCGTCATGGAGAACAAGCCCTATTTGGGTTCTTCTACTTGCACATTTTAGATGTCTTTCACGCTTCTTATTTTGAAAAAAAAAGCTTGTTGTGTGAGTTATTTTTGCATAATATCATTTGTGAGCACGCAAGTATGAAAATGGTGGTAACTATATTCTCCTACATGTGGGATTTGTAGTTACGAGCCTTTCTGTCATTTATGAGGAATCAGATTGATTGGCATCTGTCCACCAAATCTATGGATGCCAATGAAGAAAAGAAAATATTATGGATTTGGGAAGAACTAGGACAAGCCGCCAAATTAAGGCGGGAATTTAGAAGGATTCTAAGCACTCCTGGGATAAGCGAACCTGCTGCCACTTACAAAAGGAGGATTGTGAAATTTTGCCTTAATGCATTTTCATTAATGAAGAATTGAGCCTTGAATGGGTGTCTGAAGCGTACAAAAGCCAGTAGTGTTGAGTTGTTGGAAGGGGACCCGTTTTCATTTCAGAACATTGTGGTAGCTGTTACACATGTACCAGCATATGCCCAGATAATACAGACCCTTGGTGCTTCTTGGCTTGGGCTAGATTTAAATTCCCTTTGATTTGGCTACCAATAGAGGATTACCAGATTCATTATGAACTGAGCAGGTATGAAGCAGAGTCTCGGGTATGACAGCTGATGGCTACTCAAGGGTACAAGTCTCCAGATGAAGACACAACCGATTCTTATGACCTGATTGACCTGCAGAGGAGATATTATCATGGGAGATGAGATTTTGCATGAGGACATGAAAGTGATGTTACAGACCCGCTATATAAACTAATCTTACAACTGTATTGCTGACTAGATATCGTCAACTCCTGGATGTCAACCTGTACTCAATTGTTTTTATGCTACAACTGTCATTTTACATGATAGCTGTAGAAGTCATTACATATTGTATTTTAGGATGACAACTTTTGGGAAATTTCAATTGTAATCTATATTATTCCAGTCAAATTTTTTATTAAGAAGTAGTTGTAACTATATGTATCTTATTTTGATCAGCACGAGAATTGTAAGATTCTCATGACTGATCTGTTCCTCGTTTTTATGAACATGTAACCATTATATAACTCTCGACCCTTGAGGTCAAGGGGCTAGTGGAGAAAAATGCTACTTTTGGATTTGTAATTTTGGTCACATTAATATAAATATATCATGTTGGTGTTGTTACATGCATTATCTGGTTTAGTTTCCATTTAAATTTCTATCTCTTCCCACGCCCTGCTAGGGAGGAAGGGCCCTCCTCTTTAGCAGGGATTGCAGCGGTAAAGGTAGTTGTACCATATTTCTTCTTTTCTTTACGTATTGGTGGAAGTGTTGTTGTTTCTGTTTTGGCTGTGAGTAGATTTGCTTCAATTTCGATATTATTATGCTATTACACAGATGCGATTAGAGATACCAGCTGGTGTAATTGTGTGTGGCGTGCTAGGTACAATTAATGGAGGCATTATTCCATTCCTTTAGATTTTATTTATTTATGCGTGAGTGATTTATTTCAGCATTTGATTCAATAACGATTTATCTTTACTTGATTTTCCTCTAGTTTGATGTATCGACACATACAGTGCAACTAACATTGAAATAAAAGACATCCCTGGATTGATAATTTATGTGTACCGTCTTAGTCATTTAACAATGATTAAGACAATCCAATAGTAGGCATAATACACTTTATTTAATAAAAACAAGACGATGGCAAACCATCCACGCATATGATTATTCCAGGCATTCAATATGGGAACTTTAACAAAAAAATTCCAAAACAAATAACTAAATCATGGCAGGAAAAAATATAAACCATCAATAACATTTTCAACCACTATGCTAAACTCGTGAACTCATTTGCAGATAAAAAAATCAAAATGAAATAGACTTAAATCACTCCTTTTTTTTTACTTAATGTAACATATGTTTGGGCTCAACCTAGTCTCCTAAATTGAGTTCATTTAATTTTCAACTAGGGTTGGTAAACTGCTGAAGTGAGGTGCATTGTATGTGCCTAGGTGCTTGTTTCTTACTGCGTTGTGTTTAGTGTTTTATGATGTTTTTGGTCTTTTGATGGTTTTATGTTCACAAGGAAAAGGGCTAAATGCTGGTGGAAAGAAGCTACTGGTTAAAAACAGAGTGAAGCCTAATTTGTTGATGAAAAATGACAAATGCAAATACTTAGACAGAACCAAACCCTAAACTATGACTTGGCAAAAATACAAAGCTTGATAATGACTTCAAGAAAATGAATCACAACATGAACTTAACTTGTCCAATCCATTTATTAAGGATATTTTGGAAGAGCTTGAGGAATGGACAGCTAAGTGTAAAAATTCTCCTAACTAAACAATTAAACACTCAACTTGTAATGATACAACATCTCATCCATGATTAAAGGTTTGTGAAACATATCTGGAAAAGATCATTTGTAACATCAAAAGATCTCTACTCTAAAACTAGCTCCTAATTCTATTCTGCAACTTAGTTTAACACCACTACACCTCACTCAAAAGTTACAGATTTCCTTTTAGAATAGTCTTTTGAGGAAAGGATTATTTGTGAAATGGTAAAAAGGTTGCAAAAGTACTCCAGGCCTTGGACTGATACTATCTTATGTCCAGATGATTATGAATTAATTATAGGTTTGGAACAAAAGAAGTTTTGTAAATAATGATGGCCGTGGTATTTAAGTTTAAAAACTAATGTAATTTAATATGCAATGGATGACAACTAAATGTGGAATGTAAATACAGTGAGCTAAGCTAGAACTGAACTAGAGTGCTACCAGTCTACAATAAACAGTGCTAAACTAACAAGCCATTATCAAACTTGAAATGAAATAACAGAGCATGAATTGAATGCAATTTGACTCCGGAGTGCCCTAACTAAGTTATCATGCAATTAATCTATGGAATTCTACAGCCTATTTTGTCCATCATGAATGGTATTTTGGAAGAGCTTGTTAGAACAATCCTGGCTGTACAATTCAATGCAAATGCAAACATGAAAACTAAAAGCAATTACAATTAAAAACTAAGACATCACAGCTATTTCCTACCCATTGTTATGATATTTTGGAAGAGCTTTTTAAGAGTAAGATCAGCTATGCTACTTAGTGTAAACAAGCAACTGAAACCTTCAGTATCACAGTCATGCCTTAGTCATCATAATGATTTTTTGGAAGAGTTTACTAGAATAAGTTCAACTGTGATAATGAACAAAAGAAATTGCAATTAAAATATATAACACTACAACCATTTCTCATTCATTATAATGATCTTTTGGAAGAGTTTCTTAGAACAATTATAGCTATAGTGACTAATGAAATTAACTATGAACGCAAACTTCAAAAACTTGAAAATGAACTAAGATACTTATCTACATTACGAAAGTAAAGCCGCTCAGGAGGTAGGGGCCCTCTACCACCAGACAGAATCTAACTCAAGATCAACTCAACGCATTCAAAGCAATGCTGTCTTCTTCATTAAAGGAAAATAACTTAAAAACAGAGTATTCTCGGTCTTCAGAAATATAGCAGTCAATCCACAAAATCTAATCAAAATCTAGAGCCTGTCTCTCGGTTTCCCGAGTACATTTATAAAAAATCTTCATAACAGAACTTGCAACAATACGAGGATCATTGTATTTTCATATCAAAATCGTACTAGAACTCTAAAGATGGCAGCGTAAAGGGACAAAGGACATCTGGACTGTCCTTGTCCTATTAGGAGTATGCCTCCTTGTATGAGTTCCCACGTACAAAACCATGTCCAGAATTCAGTTCATTCTTCATGGTGAGCAACAAACGTTGAGGACATGATGTGGAATACACCCATGTGTGGCTTTTCCTGAGAGGACACCTGGAACATGCTTGAACGTGAAGACAGCTGCAGAATTGGCGGTTAGCTACGGAATGTCTGCATTCTGTAGCTAGTTTCAGTTCAAAATGCATTACAATGACAAAATCACAAAACTTAGCAAGTTAGCCATGGTATTCATTCTTAAAGTAATTTTAACTAATTTCATTGATCATTTGGGCCTGGGATAAAAATGGACAAAGGAAAATGGAGTGAAGTAAGATGAAAGAAAGAACAATCTTGGGGCTCAACATACCCCCACTGCTGACTTCTTGCATGTCCTCATGAAACTTATTCCATAAACTCAGAGACTTCTGCAAGAACATCTAACCCTCTTCTTCTTCTTTGCCTGGAAGTTAAAGGTCTTCTGGGTTTCCTGATGACTAACTTGAACCTTAAATTGGTAAGTGCCCTGATTAGCTTCTTGTTCCTCTTTTCAACTTTTCATTAGCCTTTTCCACTTTGTCCATTTGTAGAGACAGGGTTGAGTTCATACTGGTTTTGAGTTTGACTTGTTCCTTCAGAATATCATTCTCAGTTCTGATATGTCTATTAAGTACTTCCAGCTCATACCTATCTCTTCTTAACACATCTATTTTGGACAGTGGAGGACTAGGGGTTCTATCTCTACTCTCTGAAGCTTTCCTTTCCAATGTTTCAACATAGTCATAAACTTCTTGCTGTGCAGGGTCAATTTCAGGGGTTTCTTCATCAAAATCTTCTTCAACATCTTCTTCAATAGATGTTTCCTCATCTTCTATGTTTATCACCCCAGTTTGTTTGATTTGTGTTTTCCTTAGTTTCCCCCTGAGTCTATGGCTTCTTCTCGGCTGGGATGATCCCTCTCCTTTTTCTGTGGCAAATTTTCTGATTACCCTCTCTTCCTTAAGCTGTCTCTTAATCTGAGTCAACTTCTCAGAGATTATTTCTTCACTACTTTCTTGAATTGCTTTATCAGTTTCAATTTTAGAGGCTCTCCATTTTTTGCTTCTCTTTGTAGGCTAATGTTCAGGTGAAGACTCTTTTGGTTCCTCAAAGTGATTTCTCACCAAGAAATTATCCCAAGTATCTTTTGTTTTGGCTAAATGGTGTTCAATTAAAATCTTAACCAACCCATGGTGGTATAGAGTTGTCTCTAGGAATTGGACTCTCCTTTGAACACTTGAAGCCATTTTTTTTTAAACTTTGAAGCAAGAAATAGGGCAAATTTAGCTTTTCCTCTAGGAAATGCATTATCAACCTAATATGGTAAACATAGAAAGTACCATATCTACCTTCACAAGTGATAAATTTTTGTAGAATAAGCAATATGTTTCTCCATTTATTCTTTAATGCAGAGCTTGGAATTCCCTTTTTAAACACAGTGACATCCATACCTGGTGATTTGAGGATTTGCTTCCATGATTCATTATGAAATTCTCTGTTCTTAAACCATCTTTCTCCATGTCTAAGAAATCCTGTTGCTTTTGCAATAAAAACCTCTGTGACAGTGAATTTAACATCTCCAACTTCAACCTTGGCTCCTTTGAATGACCTTGCAAATGTTTTAGTAACTTCTTTGTGGAAGCCATTAAATTTCTCAAGGAATTGTAGCCATCCTGCTTGTTGCAACATTTCTCTGCTTTGAGGGTATCCTTCCAGGTATTTTGTGCCCACTGGTTCAGTTCTCACAATGAGGCCCATAATTTCTTCTTCAATCTTCAGATTAGTACTCTTTCTGCTCACGGAGACAATGACTTCAACCTTCAAACTGATATTCCTTTGCTTCATGGTGATAGTGCTTCAATCTTCAAACTGATATATCTCTGCTTCACGGTGATAGTGGCTTCAAATTTCAAACTGATATACCTCTGCTTCACGGTGACAGTGGCTTCAACTTTCAAACTGATATACCTCTGCTTCACGGTGACAGTGGCTTCAAATTTCAAACTAATGTACCTCAAACTAATATACTTTTGCTTCACAGTGACAGTGGCTTCAACTTTCAAGCTAATATACCTCTGCTCACGGTGATAGAGATACCTCTGTTTTACAGAATGAAATGATGAAGGGTTGGCTACGGGATGGAGTAATAGGGAGTGGTTACGAAACGAGTTAATGAAGTGAGGTGAAGAAAACAAATCAATGAGTGAAAAGACTGCAGAGATTTTTTTACAAAAGATTCAAAAATCATCATTAAATGATTTGGCTGGGTGACGTAAGAAAATCAAACACTTCAGCATTTTAACCGCTTAGATGATGATCGGGTATAGAATTTGAAATGAAGGATTTTTATCTAAAGTTTTGTGGAGGGTATATTTGGCATGATCAATAAAATAATCAAAACAACTTTTCGAATGATTCATAACTAAAACTATACTAAAGTTTATGATATGCCATTATAATCAAAACTTGTTACCTTTGCTTTTCATCTGCTTTTTGTGGTCTTCATATACTTTGTTCTCCTCTGGAAACCATTACTTTGTGAGTCTTCATAATCCTTCTTGATTTTGCTTGTTCATGGATATACTGGATCATCTTGTTGCAATTCAAATGTTTGTTGATCAGTGCCTTCAGGATCTATAGCTGCGGAATGACTGTCTGGCTGCGGAAAGTCTGATTAGCTGCAGAATGTCTGTTTAGCTGCAGAATGTGTCTGTAGAGAATTTTAATCATGGAATGAAGTAGTTTGGAATATACATGGAATATTTTATGGAATGGGTGAAGATAGATGATGAAACATGGTATAATGGAATATGTATGAAGTGAATGATGAAATGGGATGGATTACAATTTATGAAATGGAGTGGAAGAATATAAGAAATGGCCTGCAATCCATGACATGTGTTATTCATTTGTAGAAAAACATCAAACTTTAAATTTTGATATGGAAATGAGGTGGATGAAGTATGGAATGAGATGAATGAAATATGGAATGAAGTGAAATATAAATGAATGAATGAAATGGAGTATGGATGGATAAGTAAATGGAATGAAATGAAATGAGATGGATCATAAGTGCAATGGATCTGAACTTATGATTTTGTAACAGATGCTTGCAGAAACAAAATGGAAAAGTTAGAGTGTCAGAAAGACTCTGATTTTCACCCTATCTTTTCTGTATAAGCATGCCAATCAGTGATTGGTTTTCATGTTTATACTTTATTTTATTTTTTTAATTTTTTTTCAAAGAAATGCTTCAGAAAATTCAATCAAGTTGATGAAGAAGAAAGATTCTTCTTCTTTAACTTCACATCACTGTTTTCCTGGAACTTCTTGACAAATTCTTCTCTTGAGAGTGGTTTGTGATACAGCTTCAATCTATGACCATTCACAAGAAAAGTGACCTCTTCTTCATCTATTGTCCTGATTTAATGCTTCCGATTAAAAATTTCAACAATTTCATATGGCCCAAGCCAATGTGTTTGAAATTTACCTGAAAATCCTGAATTTTGAATCAAACAAGAGCCGCACACCTCTCTTTTGGACTTCCTCGATGTACTTGTCATGCCATCTAGTCCTTTGCTGTTGGACTATACTTGTTTTCTAAACTGCATCTTGTCTGATCTCATCCAATTCATTAATCTGCTCCAATCTGTGCTTTTGTGCCTCTGTTAGATCAAGTCCTAGCTGAACTGCCATTTTGAAAGTTTGAATATGGAACTCTATGGGAAACAAAACTTGCTTTCCATAAACAAGTTCATAAGGAGTATGGCCTGTTGTGTTTCTCCATGTAGTTCTATAGGCCCACAAGGCTTCAGGAAGCCTATCTACCCAATCTCTTCTATGTAAATGAACAGTCTTTGTTAGGATTCCTTCAATGATCTTATTAGTAGATTCCACTTGACCATTTGCTCGTGGATGATAAGGAGTAGATTTTCTATGTCTGATTTTGTACTTCTCCATCATTTGCTCCACTAGCCTTGATGTAAATTGAGCTCCTTGATCTGTAACAATTTTCCTTGGGACACCAAAACGAGTAAAAATATCCTCAAAAAGAAAATTAACTACAGATGATTCATTAGCAACAAGTAATGGTTTAGCTTCTACCCATTTAGTAACATAATCAGTGCAAACTAATATGTATTTCTTTTGTCTTGATGGAGGACTAATAGGTCCCACAAAATCCAAAGCCCATTTTTCAAAAGGTTCAATGTGTACCTGAGGTTGTAATGGCATCTCACCTGAAGGAGAAGGTTTCCCTACCCTTTGGCAACTGTCACACCTTTTGACATACTCTTTAGCATCTTTAAACAAGGATGGCCAATAATATCCTAAATGAAGGATCTTATAAGTTGTCCTTTTATCAGCAAAGTGTTCACCACAAGGTTCATCATGACATGCTTTGAGAATCTCAGGCATCTCATCTTCCCGAACGCATATTCTAATGATCAAATCTGGACCTGTCTTGTACAACTCATTAGCAATCCATGAATATTTTGCACTGTCAAAAATGATTTTTATTTTATCTCTTGCATTCATTATTGAAGGAAATTTTCCTGAAACTAAATAATTAGCAATGTCAGCAAACCAAGAAGTTTGAGTAGAAATTGCAAAAAGATATTCATCAGGAAATTGATCTTCAACTGGAGTGTCATATTTGATGTTTTGGAGTCTAGATAGGAAATCAGCTACTGTGTTTTGTTTTCCAGGCCTATCTAGAATGGTAATGTTGAATTCTTGTAAAAGAAATAACCATCTTATGACTCTGCCATTAGTAATTGATTTGTTCATTAAATATCTAATTGCAGAATGATCTGTGTGAACAAAAGTTTCATAGCCTGTTATATAGTGTCTGAATTTATTTATGGCATGAACAACAGCTAAAAACTCTTTTTCAGTTACAGTATAGTTTAACTCTGCAGGAGTCAAATTTTTACTGGTATAGTAGATGGCATAAGGAATCGGGTCTTTTTGTCCCAATACTGCTCCTAGAGCTGTATCTGAGGCATCTGTTGAAATATGAAAATGTAACTTCTAGTTAGGTCCCCTTAAAATAGGTGCTTCAGAAATTTTTGTTTTCAGGGTCTCAAAGGCTAACTGGCAATCAGAATTCCATTTGAATTCACAATCTTTGGTAAGTAATTTGAAGAGTGGAGATGCTATCTTGGTGAAGTTTTCTATAAACCTCCGATAATATCCTGTAAATCCTAGAAAACTCCTAACATATTTTTGACAATTTGGAATAGATAAGTTAGAGATGACTTCAACTTTTGACTCATCAACTCTAATCCCATCCCTTGAAATATGATGCCCCAAAACAATACCTTCAGTAAACATCATGAAACATTTCTCATGACTAAGTGAAAGATTTGCCTCTTGACATCTCTTTAAAACTTTTTCCAAATTTGCTAAAGCTTCTTCAAATGTGTTTCCATAAACTGTGAAATCATCCATATATACCTCTACACAATCATGTATTAGATCTGAAAAAATTCCTAATACTGCCCTTTGGAATGTTACAGGTGCATTGCATAATCCAAATGGCAATACTCGGTAAGCATAGGTACCCCAAGGACAGGTAAATGTGGTTTTGTCTTGATCTTCCAGTGCTACTTGGATTTGATTATAACCACTAAACCCATCTAAAAATGAGAAGTACTTTTTTCCAGCTAATGTATCTAACACCTGATCTATGAAAGGTAGGGGAAAATGATCTTTAAGAGTAGCTTTGTTTAATTCTCGGTAGTCAACACATACCCTCCATTTACCATTTTTCTTTGGCACAATTACCAAAGGAGAAACCCACTGACTATCTGAAATAGGATAGATGAAGTTGACATTTAACAATTTTTGCAATTCTTCTTTAACAATCTCCCTAATATTTGGATTCATCCGTCTTTGAGGTTGTCTGATTGGTTTACAATTTTCCTCTATATAGATGTGATGAGTGCAAGTCTTGGGGCTTATCCCTTTCATGTCAGTGTACTCCCATGAATATGCAGAAGAATGTCTCTGTAATATCTTGACTAACTCTTCTTGTTGAGATTTTTCTAGGTTCTTGTTTATGTTCAAAGTTTTGCTTGGAAATATCTCACTTGTAGAGCTGCCAAATTTATCCATAGAATGAAGAGACATCTGCCTTGATGACAAAAACTCAATTTTGGATCCCTCTTGAAATGATTCATGTTTGTATTCTGAAGAGGATTCAAAGTTTTCTAGAGTATTCAGAATTTGATTATCTTCACTAATTTCTGAAATTGTGAAGAGAGGTTGTAAATATTCTTCATCCTCTATCCATTGAGTGTCATCTAGATCTGTAATTGTCCTAGCTGGAGGATATAAAGTGAATTTCTTAGTTGAACTACCATCAGAAATATACATATCACCGGACCTATAACTAATAAAAGCATTAGCTGTAGCCAACCAAGGTCTTCCTAATATAACAGGATGGCCTCCTAGATTATTCTTAGGAGTTAGGATCATGAAATCCACGGGGTACTCCCAAGAATCTAGGGACACTGGAATGTCTTCTATTACCCCATCAGGTTTAATCACAGATCTGTCTGCTAATTGTAATAATGTGGGTGTAAAGAGAAGATTAGGAAGTTTCAGTTTATCCATGATTTGTCTACTCATGATATTGATTGCTGCTCCTAAATCAATGAGTGTGTTTTGGATCTCAATTCCATTGATGTGAATTTTAACAATTGGATTTCTTGGGTCTAGATACTTTGGAATAGCAATCTTACCCATCATGATATCTGCTATTTTTCCTGCCAGTTGAATTTTCTTTGTCTCTCTTATTCTTTTTCTTGTTTTCTTCATACTCAACTCCTTTATTGTTTTTGCTAAAATTGGAATTTCCTTGATGGCTTGTAATAATGGAATTTTAATGCAAACATTTCTCAGCTCATCTAGGAAATCATAATTAGGCACCATAATTTGTTTTCTACACCTCTATCAATTTGTAATCTTTCTGGAAAGGGAGGTATAGAAGTAGATGTGGATGGTTGCTCTAATACAGGAGTTGAAATTATTGGATATTTTTGCTTTAATTTTTCAGTGTTTGGGTCTTGAAAAGATGTATCTTCTTCAAGACTTTTATTCACTCGTAGAGAATCTTCCTCAGAGTTATCTTGTTCTTGTATGATCACAGAAGGTTTCCTCTTTTCAATTATTCTTCCAGACCTAAGTTGAACATCACTAAGGTCTAAAGGAGTAATTAGATAAGTTGGAAATTGTTGGCCTTCTATCATGTATGTGTTCTGAGGATTTTTATTATTGGGGTTTGGTATGGGTTGAGTAGGCAACTGATTTTATTTTTGAGGAAATGGTAATGGAAGTGGTTGATTTTGATGTGGTAGGTTCTGATGATGTTGTTGAGGATTTTGTTGAAAATTTTGTTGAGGATTTTGAGGATAAAAATGTGGGTATGGTTGATAGGATGGTGGATACTGATAATACTGAGAGTATATTCCATAGAGATTTTGTGCTCCCTGTGCCCAAGCTTGAGATTGATTTTTAAATTGAGGCCAAGGTTGCTGCCAAGAATTCCAAGGTGGAGGTTGGTTATACATTTGGTCATGGAATCCTTGTGTTTGAGGTCCTTGCCAAGGCCTTCTAGAGACAAAATTGAGAGATTCTGTGGAATTTGTAGGAGTTTCCTCTTGAAAGACAGCTTTGAGACCAGGAAGGGAAGGAAAATTCTTGGTCTCGTGTTTTTCAGAACAAATGACACAGGTCTCTACAACTTTTACATCCAAAGGACACTCTCGTAAGGCATGTTTCTTTCTACATTTGGGACAAAAGATTGCTAAGGCATCAGATTCAGCTTTTTGCTTTTTTTGTATCTTAAGGGTGTCTATTTGTTCACTAAGACTCCCTAAGATGTCAGATTTGAAATCATCAAGCATATGTCCTATTTATGACCTACTTACTGTCCCAGAAGCAGACTTACTTGCCCTTGCAAGAGCAGGATCTCTTGGACCTTTTATAGTTTTAGATTTCCCTCTTGAAAGGTTGATACATAACTCAGATATTTCAGGTAATGTGAGCTGTGATATATCCCCTTTTCCCATCATGTTAAGGATATCCAACCATTCCTCCCTAATTGTTTTCAACAAAAGAGCTTTTAAGGTGTCTTGATCTAAGTTTTCCATTTTTGCTCTTTTGATGTTGTAATGAAATCTCTCCAACAAATCTTCCAAGTTTTCATCTTCTTTTTGTAACATCTTAAACACTTCTTCCTTATGATTGACGGGCATACAATAATCCAAATACCTCTCTAGAAATTCTTGTTTCATGTCTTCCCATGTCCTAATAGAACTGTTGATCAAACTCATAAACCACTTCAATGCTGCTCCTTTCAATGTTGAAGGAAATAGTTTAAGTTTTTGAGCATCTTGTAAGTAGTCATAAGTTCTACACAGGATTTCAAATTCAAATAGGAAGGTTTTAGGATCTTCAGTTTTAAGTCCATAGAAGTTTGGAAGGACAGAGGGTGAAATGTTTTTCATGGTTGTGTTGGTTTCTTCATCTATTATAGGGAACCCAAAAGAGCTTCCCATTTCTCTTCTACCTCTTCCTCCTTCTGCACCTCTACCTCCTTCTCCTCTACCTCTACCTCTACCTCCAAATAATGTGTGTTCTCCATTAGAGACTCCTCCTCCCCCTTCTTCTGCCATGGTTGATTCTCCTATGGAAGTGGAAAATTTTGTGTCTCTAACAGGAGTCTTTGGATCTTCTTCTAAGGCAGGTTCAATCGATGAAGTGGAAGGTTTCTCTAATGGAATATCTGATCTTAGGTCTTCTAGAAGTCCAGGATCAGTAAAGGATGGAAAGAGGGTCTGAGTTGAAGGTGTACTAGCTCTTCGTCTAGGTGAAACAAGTGGTGTTCTAGGAATCAAACTTCTGTTTCTGCTGCTTATGAATCTACCCCTTGAGTCTCTCTCTCTACGCATATAATTTTTTTTGGGAGTTAAGAAACAAAGGTTACCTAGTTTTCACTTCCCCGGAAACGGCGCCAAAATGTTTGGGCTCAACCTAGTCTCCTAAATTGAGTTCATTTAATTGTCAACCAGGGTTGGTAAACTGCTGAAGTGAGGTGCACTGTATGTGCCTAGGTGTTTGTTTCTTACTGCGTTGTGTTTAATGTTTTATGATGTTTTTGGTCTTTTTATGGTTTTATGTTCACAAGGAAAAGGGCTAAATGCTGGTGGAAAGAAGCTACTGGTTAAAAACAGAGTGAAGCCTAATTTGTTGATGACAAATGACAAATGCAAATATTGAGACAGAACCAAATCCTAAACTATGACTTGGAAAAAATACAAAGCTTGATAATGACTTCAAGAAAATGAATCACAACATGAACTTAACTTGTCCAATCCATTTATTAAGGATATTTTGGAAGAGCTTGAGGAATGGACAGCTAAGTGTAAAAATTCTCCTAACTGAACAATTAAACAATCAACTTGTAATGATACAACATCTCATCCATGATTAAAGGTTTGTGAAACATATCTGGAAAAGATCATTTGTAACATCAAAAGATCTCTACTCTAAAACTAGCTCCTAATTCTATTCTGCAACTTAGTTTAACACCACTACACCTCACTCAAAAGTTACAGATTTCCTTTTAGAATAGTCTTTTGAGGAAAGGCTTATTTGTGAAATGGTAAAAAGGTTGCAAAAGTACTCCAGGCCTTGGACTGATACTATCTTCTGTCCAGATGATTATGAGTTAATTATAGGTTTGGAACAAAAGAAGTTTTGTAAATAATGAAGGCTGTGGTATTTAAGTTTAACAACTAATGTAATTTAATATGCAATGGATGACAACTAAATGTGGAATGTAAATACAGTGAGCTAAGCTAAAACTGAACTAGTGTGCTACCAATCTACAATAAACAGTGCTAAACTAACAAGCCATTATCAAACTTGAAACAAAATAACAGAGCATGAATTGAATGCAATTTGACTCCGGAGTGCCCTAACTAAGTTATCATGCAATTAATCTATGGGATTCTACAACCTATTTTGTCCATCATGAATGGTGTTTTGGAAGAGCTTCTTAGAACAATCCTGGCTGTACAATTCAATGCAAATGCAAACATGAAAACTGAAAGAAATTACAATTAAAAACTAAGACATCACAACTATTTCCTACCCATTGTTATGATATTTTGGAAGAGCGTTTTAAGAGTAAGATCAGCTATGCTACTTAGTGTAAACAAACAACTGAAACCTTCAGTATCACAGTCATGCCTTAGTCATCATAATGATTTTTTGGAAGAGTTTACTAGAATAAGTTCAACTGTGATAATGAACAAAAGAAATTGCAATTAAAATCTATAACACTACAGCCATTTATCATTCATTATAATGATCTTTTGGAAGAGTTTCTTAGAACAAGTATAGCTATAGTGACTAATGAAATTAAATATGAACTCAAACTTCAAAAACGTGAAAACGAACTAAGAACTTGAAAAGCATTCAGATGTATCTAAATTAAAGTGGCTTAGATTAGGGAAGCGAGGCCCTCTACACAGACGGAATCTAAAAAAATGTTTCAACGCATTCACTTCTTGTCACATCTTCTTCATTAAAAGGAAAATAACTTAAGCAGGTATTCGGTCTTGAGAAATATATGGAATAATCCATAAATTAAGTAAAATCTGAATTTCATTATCGGTTTAAGTACATTTATAACAAATCTTCATAACAGAACTTACAACAATACGGGGATCATTGTCTTTTCATATCAAAATCGTACAAGAACTCTAAAGATGGTAGTGTAAAGGGACAAAGGACATCTGGACTGTCCTTGTCCTATTAGGAGTCTGCCTCCTTGTATGAGTTCCCACGTACAAAACCACGTCCAGAATTCAGTTCATTATTCATGGTGAGCAACAAACGTTAAGGACATGATGTGGAATAAACCCATGTGTGGATTTTCTTGAGAGGACACCTGGAACATGCTTGAACGTGAAGACAATTGTAGAATTTGCGGTTAGCTACAGAATGTCTGCATTCTGTAGCTAGTTTCAGTTCAAAATGCATTACAATGACAAAATCACAAAACTTAGAAAGTTAGCCATGATACTCATTCTTAAAGTAATTTTAACTAATTTCATTGATAATTTGGGCCTGGGATAACAATGGACAAAGGAAAATAGAGTGAAGTAAGATGAAAGAAAGAACAATCTTGGGGCTCAACAACATACACACTATTTTTCATTGTTACATAATGCTGATAGGAAAAAGGTGGTGAAATTCATTAACCATCAATGGATCTTTCTCTTGATATAGATGTAAATGTCAAACCCTACTTCTCTCTATCTTCAATATCTACAGTGGCTCATTACAAATTCATCCCTTGTGACTTGTGTATAGTCAAGCCCCATGCCATTTTTAAAGGCATTTGTATAAGGTTCCCTCTAACAACAGCTGTTATGGGCACAACATTTGGACAATCCTTGTCAAATGGAACACCAATGTACTTCTTGAAAATAAATGTAGAAAATTGTGGAATTTGAGGTGGATGTGTACCAGGTGAATCAAATATATATTCTATATACCGAAGAGCACAATTGACCAACCCAAATTCCACCCAAAAGTTACACATAAGAATGACACGCTCACCACAACAAAACAATACCTCACAACCTAAGACATCATCATTACTGTCAGCAATCTCAGATCTCCTACCACATTCCACAACACATGTTGCAACTGTGCAATTCAATTATTTGAGCATTTTACAATTGTGCAAATTAAGGAGATCATTCATTGCAAATAAGTGTATTGAAGAATCAAATAAAACCTTTTCATGATGATCCAAACAACTATTCACACACGTCATAAGAAGATCCCAATCTTCCAAATAAGGCTCCACATTTCTTGTATTGATTAAAATATTGCAAAAAGATGCCTCCCTAGGATCATCTGTTGTTGGCGAGAGAATTGGTCTCGTAGAGAAGACTCGAGTTCAGGTTTAAGGGCCAACAAGGTTTTCTACTGTAATATAGTTTCACGGCGGCATTTGCACTCTGCTCTGAAGGGCAGAGAGTCTCACCCGAGGCGTGCCACGACCTTACTGTGATAGGGATTAGATCGGTATCATCCCGAAAACATCCATACAGTTGAATCAAAGCTAAACTAAAGTATTAAATGGATATAACAAAACATTCCATAACATATACCTTTCAGGAAAACAATCAGACTTATATTAAATAAAATTTTAAAAGGTTCTTGAAAAACCACTCATTCAAACCCATAACATATACTTGGAACAACAGTCCTGAATATATTAATCATCAGCTGTCAGTGGCGAACTATTACAAGGCTCAGCTACATGAGCATAAACAGAGAAGAATACAATACGTCCTATTGGACAGAGAGAAAATGAAGAAACACAGAGGAATGGAGAAAAAAAAAACATAGACAGATCTCTCCTGCGGCTCCCTGTTGCCTATTCCCATCTGCACCAACCTTCCTATCCACTGGCTGGCTGCCTATTTGTTCTGCTACCAGCGCAAGTGATAGTTCCTCCTTTCTTCTCGCTTGGCTATCTTTTGTTTCTTTCTGTTCATCAGGAGTTCACTGCTTGTTTCCTTCCGCGCTCTTCCGCCATCTATGCTTGCTCCTGCAACAGCCACGACACCTGTCCTCTGCTCCTTCGCAACCTTGACACCTTTCTGCCTATCGAGGTTGCGTTCCAGCACATACTCGCTGCAACTCAAAATCTATTGAGTTTCAAAATAAGGCCCCCAACAAGCCCCGACCACATCCTATTGACTCGCCCTGAGTCAATTGTCCTGCGCTGTCTCCACTTCCATGGGTTTGCTCAACCCTGCGCCCTATTCTGGTTGCACGCCTCCTCTTGGGTGTTCAAACAAGGGCCCCAACTCTAGGACCTTGGTTAGAGCTGAAGCTTTGAGCTCTTGGAAGGTTGCCATGGCCTATTTCCACCCTTGCATTAACTCTTAAATCTCAGCTTTGATTTTTTTGACAACTTCCTCCCCAGCATTCGGTGGCAAGGCACCGAACACTGTGCTGATCTGAGTGTCAGCCTCAGAGGCCAATTGCTACATCATTTGTGCGCTAAGCTTTAGGAGCTGACGAAGCTCCCTGATGGCCTGCTTGGTCGCTATTGAAGTCTCCTCTATTTGTTGTATTTGGACCTCTAACACATCCGCCTGGGCATAGAGTTGGTCCAGTCTAGTTGGGTCTGATGCTTCCTATATTTCCTTGGAGATCTGTTGTAGTTGTGACGAGATCGGTTGTGCCTTCATGGTAAGGGCCATTGAGCATTCTTGCAGACCCTCCAGTAGGTCGTATGATTCTTTGGCTGCAGTACTCAGAACTTCCTACAGTTCTGTTACTTGGCCCTGCCTCTCTGATATTTGTGCTAAGTACACAACTGCTGGGTCGGGCAATGCGGGTCAGGCTGCCAATGCCACCTTGAGTTCCAAATTTTCTTGGTGAAGATTTAAATATGCTACCCTAAGGTGGATTGCCTGCCCGACTACATCAGTATCCTGCATGTCTTTTGGTAACTGATTGCTGCTGGCCGTTACTGTAGGCCACACTTCCCTAAAAACCCTGGTCACTGTTTCCAGTTGTTCCCGTAGCTTCTCCTTTTCCATTTTCAGCTATTCATGTTGTTCAGTAAGCGTGCTTATATGTTATTGCTGCTGCTCACACTTCTGATGGAGCTCTGAGTGGAGCCTCTCGGCCTGTTGTGTTTCCCTCTGAATGAAATGGTACACTGAGCTATCCCCCATGTCTCCATACTTTCGGCACTAGAGGTACCTTGATCTGGAATTCGCACCTGAAGTGGTTGTCCGTTGGAAACTAATCTTGCTGACTGGTCCTGAGGTGATTGTGGTGGAGTTTTTTGTGGTATAGAGTCTACCATATTTAGATCTGGTTGCCCCTCTTGATCTACTCGGTTGGGTGGTTGGAGCAGAGTATGCTCGGGGAGTGGCCCAACTATGTCTTCAATTGACTGCTCTAACTGATTGATGAGGTTGGTAAAAGTAGTTGCGAGACCACCGGGGGGGGGGGTTAACTGGGGGTACCACTTCTGTACCTAAGTTAACCTCCATCCTTTGGTCCCCACTAGTTATTCTTCTGATGACTGGATTAGACATAGTGACGGATCAAGTGGATGGTGCAGAGCTATGGGGTTCTCGGGAGATGGATGAGGTGGTGGGTGGTAGTTGATCTGGGCAGGGTGGCGATATGCGGATGTTCAAAAAATCAAAGGGGTTTATGGGGTTGTGAGGTGGAAATCCTCTTGCTTCTTCAGGCTCAACTATCTGCTCCTCCCAGATTGGTACCCCTATGCTTAACTGCCGAGGTGGATCCTCTCCCGTGAGGTCAACCACCGGGCTTGATTCTAAAACCTTGGCCCTTTTGGCCTTCGGTTCCGCTGTTGGTTTCACAGCTTTACTTTTTCCCACCAGTGTTGTGGTTGCTGGGGGTGGTGAACTGAACAAGACATTGAGGATGGGTGTAAAGATGGAGGTTGTGCTGGGAGATGGGTTAGACTGGGACACCTGGAATTCTAAAAAATTTGGGAATGGAGTAGCATCACTTGCTAGTACCTGAACTACTTCATTAAAGCTTCTCACCTTAGTGTTCAACTACTGGATGATCGGGAAGAGCTGCAGGTTTGACATCCCATTCACTACTTACTCTGATGTTTATCCTGGTAGTCGGTGTGGTAGCATTCTGTCAAAGATGTACGTGTACACTCCATCCCTGATATCCATCGCCACTCTTTGCCATGAACAA
Source organism: Pinus albicaulis (assembly GCA_034641835.2). Lineage (NCBI taxonomy): Eukaryota > Viridiplantae > Streptophyta > Pinopsida > Pinales > Pinaceae > Pinus > Pinus albicaulis. Next base: position 1,650,038,784 of record CM076579.1, read on the forward strand.
ACTTCTGTGTGGAAGGCCGCTTCATCAAGTTGGAACTTCAGAGGCCTCATCTGGAAAGTTGTTTTTGGTACACATGTAGGTCTGAGGAACGTATGCTTGTGTGTGACCCCTAACCAGACTTGTTCACTATATCCATCCAGTGGGTTTCTTGGGATTCTCTATTGACTCAATACATCGTCATACCAAGCCATGAAGGCTTTTGCATTTACTTCCTTGGTGCTAGGGTCTCCAGACACCTTCCATGGTACAAAATTCATCGCCACCGGCTAGTCTTCTGATATCTCCACTGGTATCCTGATGCTGGGGAAAGTCCATCTCCACATAGCGCCATGATCAAATACCCATAAATAAACCCGATTGCTCTCTTATAGTTGTCCTCGCAGGCCTCGAACAATTACTTTAGCTGGAAGGAGAACCAATTCAGCCTTGTCCCTTGGACATAGTGCTCCACAAATGAAATTGTGTCTAATGTGCATTCCCCTTTCGTATAATGCCTCATTGTCTTACTAGCAATGAGATAGAAAGCAAACCTGATCTTCGGCCTGTTAATTAACTCAATCTTTGCTCCATTTCCTCCTCTTCGAGTGCCATACTTGGCATAGTAGTCTGTGTCTCTTGACTTCTTTGCCCTTTTAGATATAGTTTGGAACGCTGAAGATACGTCCCTTCCTTCCTGCGGCAGTCCTATCAACCTATGAATGTCTTCAGCATGAATTGGGATTTCCTTTCCCAGCCACAGAGAGTCGTTCTACATCCTGCTTAATAGAAATTTTGTGCACTACATCGCAGCGCTTGTAATCCCAAACACTGGTAAGTTTCTTAAATTCATTATCGTGGACTGCTGGATACCCCTGAACTCAGACAGGACTCTTGCTGCTGCCCGTCCTGCTTTTGTTGTATAATTCTCAATTTATACCTGCCTTTTTAGCGTAGGAAACTCAAAGGAATCCATGAGGTCTGTGTCGATTAAGGTCGCACTATCATATTTTCCCATGAGGAACTCCATTTTCTGAATTCTACTGTCCAGCTCCTGTTCCATGACTGCTGGGCTTACTCTTGTCATTTTAGTTCATCATTGGTATACCTGTAGAATAGTTCTTTGTCTTTTCCATTGAATTAATTCTTTCAAATTCCTTCTCTGCTCTGGTTCTCGTTCAACTTCCCTTGCTCTTTTGGAGGTTTCTAACTCTAACTCAGATTTTTCCGGCATTCTCGCGCTTCTCTGCATGCAGGTTATGTAAGTAACCGACACGAATGAGGTTGATGAGACCCCATAACTAATTAATGTTTCCATAGCTTCTCCCGCGGCTAAAATTGTGTGATTAGTTAGCTACTGAGGTGGGTTCTGACATTGATAACTGTGGTTTTGGGATTTGGGCAGACACGATGGCTGGTGGTTATGTCTAATTATGGAAAATTTATTACAGTATGGATGATGCTAATTATGGAAATTATTTCCAAATCTTGGTGATCCTACGGACTGACACTGGTACTATGCTTAATGATCATGGGTTGATGTTTGACGCGCATCCATATCTGACGTGGATGACACGCTGGACACTACCCCTCCCAGACCACTATTGGTTGCGTCGAGGTCTCCGCAACGCAATTGAAATTTATTTTACTATGGTGAATCCTATCTATTCTCATCTCGGGTGTGAGAGAGTTATTGACTCTAATATACCCTACCGACTCCTCTCGGTTGCGAGAGTTATTGGAATTGAAATTTTAAACTTATTCATGGTAGGGCTTCATGCGTGCGCCGTTGACCCATCCTTGTAGAACTTGGCCGTTCAACTGTGCCAACCAAATTGCTCATGACTGTTTGATTTCTATGACGTGAAATGGTCCCAGCCAATGTATCTGCAGTTTTCTTGGGAAATTTTGGAATTTACTATCATAGAGTAGAACTTTCTCCCCAATCTGAAAAGTATTGTGTTTAATATGTCGGTCGTGCCAAGCTTTCTGCCTCTCCTTTTCTACCGTTTGGTGAACCTTCACAAGAAATCATCCTTCTTCAAGTTCTTGTAGCTCCTGCAATTTCTCTTTTAAGGATTCTTCTTCAGATAACTATAGAGTTTTTGCAATTAGAAGGCTTGGTACAATGAATTCCGCTGGGACTACCGCTTCTCTTCCATAAACCAACTAAAATGGCATTTGGTTGTTTATTCATTTTACCATTGTTCGATATGCCCACAGTGTTGCTGGAATCCATTCATCCCAGTCATCACGCTGTGCGTTTCATATCTTTGTCAACCCTTTCTCTAATATCTTGTTGAATGCTTCCACTATGCCATTTGCTTGCAGATGATATGGACTGCTTTTATGATGTTGTATCATGAAGCTCTCTAGGAGGGAATTAATGGTGTCATTGATGAAATGTGTACCCTGGTCGCTGGTCAAGATTTTCGAGCATCTAAATCGGCTGATTATATTTTCAAATATGAACCTAGCAGCAGTTTCTGTCGTGCAGTTCTTCATTGGTGCAACTTCTACCCAACATTTTAGGTAGTCTTTCACCATGATTATGTACCTTCATTTTGAGTACCTTGCAGGTGGTGTAATTGGTCCTACAAAATATACTGCCCATTTCTCGAATGGATGCAGTACTTTTATTGGATGAAGCATAAGCTCGTCTCTGTGAGATGGTCATCCTATCTGCTGACAAACGTCACATTTCTGAACAAATGCTTTACTGTCCTTGTGCACTGTTGGACACCATAAGCCTGCTTGTAGTACCTTGCGTGCTGTTGGTTTATCTCCCACATGCCCTCCCGCAACACCATTGTGGCTTTCCCATAGTATAGCTTCCCTTTCATGGTCCAGGACACATCTTCGAAGTACGTGGTCCAACCCCATCTTGTATAGGTGTCCCGCTATCAGCTGATATTTTGCAGCTCGAACTACTAGGTGTCTCTTCTGTGTTGTAGTGTACTCCTGCGGACACTTCTTGGTTGTGAGATAGGCTGCTATTTCATTCAGGTAGTTTGGGATGGCTTCTACCCTGAAAAGATTAGCATCTGGCCACTGATCATCTAGAGATCCTCCGTTGTCTCCATTCTCTAGTCAGGATAGGTGATCAGGCCCTACGTTGAGTCTTCCAGTCTTTATAATTACTTCAAAGGTGAACTCTTGGAAAAGTAGGAGCCATCTAAAGATTCTTCTTTCTAAGACTAGTTTTTCGACAAAGTATTTTAGGGCTGAGTGGTCTGTGAAAAATTTGAACTTACCTCCCAATAGGTAGTGGTAGAATTTCTGAAGAGAGTACACCATTGCTAATGCCTCCCACTCTATTGTAGTATAGTTCCGTTCATCTGTTGAAAACTTGCGACTGGAAAAATATACCGGATGATCGACATAAGTGTCTCCAGGTTGAGCCAAGACCACTCCGAGCGCAATGCCGGACACATCAATGTGTACATGGAACTGCTTGTGCCAGTCCGGGTGGACTAGTATTGGCGCACTCACCAGCTTCTCCTTTAGGGTGTCCAGGGCCGTTTTGCAGCTGTCCGTCCACTAGAATTGTTTTGATTTCTTCAATAGTTTTTCTAAGGGTGCTGTTATCTTGGCGTAGTTGTGAATGAAATGTCGGTAGTAACCAATGTGGCCCAGCAGTGACCTTAGTTGTTTTACCATTTTCGACGCCTCCATACTGACAATTACTGCTACCTTGGATGGGTCTACACAGTCACCTTGATTACATACCACGTGCCCTAGTAGTGTTCCAAACGGAACGAAAAATATACACTTCTTCAGGTTTAATGAGATCTGCAGTTGTTGACACTTATCAAACATCACTCTCAATAGGCTCGCATGATCCTTTAGTATGCTATACATAGTCCAGTCATCCATATAGACTTCTAAGAACTTGTGGATGTATTCTCGGAATGCAGCTATCACAATGCGAGAGAAGACTGCAGGTGCATTCTTCAGTCCGAATGGAAGAACCCCATTCGATGGTGAATGTTGTCTTTCTCTTGTCCTCCTCTGCTATTCTTACCTTATGGTAACCTGAGAAGCCATCGGTGAATGAGTATGCCTCGTTCCCCGCAATGTTGTCGAGGATTTTGTCACTGAATGGAGTATGGAATGGATCATGGATACAAGCATTGTTTAAACTTCTGTAATATACACAGAATCATATCTCTGATTTCTCCTTTTTTCTCTGTATAACTATGGGACTTACCCATTCTGCTTCCTCTATTGGGAATATTAAACTGGCTTTCAACATTTTTTCGATCTCCACTTTCACCTTTTCCTTTACCCTTGGGTTCAGATGATATGGTCTATGTTTGACAGGCCTTGCATCGGGCTTTAGTGTTATCTACATTTCCCCCATCTCTCCTTTTATTCCCTTTAGATCTGCTACTGATGAAGGAAATAAGTCGTCGTATTCCTTGAGTAGACTGAATATTTCCTTAGTTGTTTGTTCGTCTTAGTAGTCTCCAATTGTCGCCAGTTTAGGTTTGTCTTCTGTTCCAATATTTACTTTCTTGGTTCTGAGAGGTAACAGGTGGATAAATTTTGTCGTTGGTTCTTCTTTGATGTCTCTCTCCCCCTATATTTCTTCAAAATACAGGTGCCTGAGATCCTCCATATTTTCATCGTCCATCTCCCTATTAATTTTTTGACATGCCACCTTTTGTTGGATACCCTAGTTTTGAACTGACTGCCTGTCCGTCTGTTGGAAATATGGGAAGAAATATCTTCCTGATGGCCCACAATGCCTGTGTAAACGGATCTTTCTTTCCTTCAAACAAGAAAAAATGGGTGAATTTGTCTGCAACTTCCTTCCATTCATGGGTCCCTCTTCTTTTCTCTTCCTTCAAGTACCAAGCCTTTGGAATTACATCCAGGGAGTGGATAAACCGGTGGACCCATAGTTCTTTTGGATATTCATTAGTTCTCCATTGGGCTTCACATTCCTTCAAATGGTCTCTGGGGTCTGAGTCCCCTTGGTACTGGTCTTTACTTCTGGGTTCCTCCTCCTCTTTAAATCTGGCTTTCAGTGCTGCTGCCACTTCGTCCCATCGTGTCAATGAGTTGCGATGGTTGCTCCACCATCTTGAAGATGTAGATTGTAATGCCATGTCCATCAATGGTACTCTGTGAGTTTCCAGTACTGTAGTTTCTATTTTGGCTATGAAAATACTTACAACATTCATATCTGATAAGATTTGATATTCCTGGATCTCAGTCCCGATCCAATTAACTCTTGCAATATTGGCACATCTCCTTGTATTTGTTTCATAGCCTCCTTGCTGCCAATCGTCCCAAGCTACTTCTAATCCTAACTCTGAGCTTTGGATGCTTCTATAGCTTACAGAGCCTTCTGCCATCGGGTTGATGTAGTCTTCTCTTCCCCCTGCGGTCATTTGGTAGAGATGGTCCAGGAGCTGAGCATATTCCTTGTTATCTATAGTCTCTGTATATCTCGGTCCTTGGTAGGGGTCGAGTGGCTGAGTGACTCTGATTTCCCCATCCTCAAAGATCATCAATTCTTTTTTCAGATCAATTACTACATAATTTTCAAAAACCCATTCAATTCCCAACAGTGCATGGTATGGATCTTTATCCCCTATGATGTCGATGACTTGAAAGTCCGTAAATGTCTTTACTCCTGCAATGTCAACTTCAACCTCCTCCAGTCGGCTGATGGGAACAATGCAATACTGGTTTTCCATCCGAAGTTGAATCAGAGAGTATGTCAATCTTGGCTTCCCCAATGCCTCCCAAGTTTTACTTGGTAGGATGTTGACATCAGATCCCAAATCAAGCATGGTATCTTTAATTTGGAACCCCGCCACTTGCGTGTTCACTCAGAATTCCTTTCCCGTCCTTCGTTTGTTTCTCTTTATTCTCTGTACATATTTCTGGTCCACTTCTACTGATTCTTTTGCTCCGGTGTTTTTCTTCAACACCCCTCCCAGGTTCTGCTTTAGCTGTTATAGCATTGGTGTATTGTTAACAATCTTCAGGAATAAGTGGAACCACTCCTAGATTAAGGCTTTAGAAGTATTCAACGTCTCATTGTCTTCCTGAGTTTTTTGTAACTCGATTCCTTTGTTTCCCCCCAAGTGGGAAAACATTTCTCCTGCTTCCTAGAAAAATTGTTCATATCATTCTGGTTTTATCAAGAGCTTTGGGGATGCTAGCCTGATCAATTTCAGTGGGTCCATAGCACGTGAATCCTCCCCCATTATTTTTCCACCCCATGTCACTATGGCCATGTTTTTTCCCCTTAGACTGGGTTCTGCATTTACTAGATTCGCCCCCCTCTGTCTAGCTCTTTCCTCCCATATTTTGATGAGCTCCGGGCAATCTTCTGTTGTGTGTGTGTTAACCTATCACTGAAAACACCAGGTTCTTCTAGGGAGTGGGAATTCTCTAGCTACATGTCCTTCCTAGTTGCAGTTATAGCATCTTACTGGACCTCTACCTCCTGCTCGGCCTCCTCTCATGCCTCCTCTTCTTCCTCGGGGAGCTTTGTTGACTCTGTATGATGGTTGGTCCAGCCGCTCTGCTAGTGCATCCAGTGCACGGCACTGCTCTATGCTATGGGTGGTTGAGGCACAAAATTCACAGTATCTATTATTTGTAACATTGGAATTTTTCTGTAAGATTAGACACAGGCGAGGTTGATGGCCCATACTTCTGCATATTTCACAATACTCGTTGGTGGCTGGACTTTGTTGTGTATTGCTGTTGCGGTGGATATATCCCTTAGGTGTTTATTTGTGTGACCCCTCCTAGCGGTGGAGCCCCTTGTGCTCCTACGGCCCATGTCCCCACATTTTGGCCCCGCAACCGGGGACATTCGGTTGCCACATGTCCCTCCACGAGATAATGTGTGCACCATACATTTGGTCTCATCGGTCGTATTGGTTGCATTTCCTTGAGTTTTTCTATCAGACTGGTTATTTGATGCTGCAGACCCATTATGGGGTGGTCATGTACTGCTGCTCCTCCTTTAAACTCTTGTGGGTAACACGCCATAGCTTCTATCTTCATTGCCCGCTCTAGTGCATCCTGCAATGTGTCGATCCTTTCAATGGAGTTTGGGTAAAAGGTAGTAGAGCTTTAATGAACCAGTCTCTCTGGTGGTTTGGATCAATTGGATAGCTGAGCTTTCCAATTGCATCCTTGAATCTCCACATCAAATCCCAATTAGTTTCTCCTTCTCGCTGCTTGATTTCCCACATCTCTGATAAGCCCTGTTTGTTTGTCTGAGACATTTTGAATTCCTTAATGAAATCCCTCTTTACATCAGCCATCGCTAGATTCAGGTGAGCTTCCGACCATTTCATAAACCATCATAGGGATCTCTCCCTAAGGGTGGTATGAAATTATATCAACTTCCCAACATCTGGTGTCTGTCGTGCCCTCTAGATGGCCTCGCAGAGGTACCAGTGTTGTTCAACATCATCGTTCCCCTTCCTAGAGAATTCTGGGTATCGGGTGAGTGATCCTGCCATGTTCACTTGAATAGGTGTTACTAAAATGAAGCCGTTGGATCCTGGTTGCGAGATGGGGCCACCAGCAATCCTATTACTAGTTTGTGTTCTAGTTGGAGACTGAATACTATGCAATCTACTTAATTCACATAGCTTAACAAAAATTTCACTTATGGGCTTGTAGAGCACCAAGGGAAGGTTGGGACTAGAGCTACTTGAACTGTGGGGACTAGGAATACCTTGAGATATGGACGCTGACCTTTCTTGAAATAGTTGCTCCATTGCAACGTGCATCTCCACATTGGACACCTCCTCTAGGCGCGCATCTGTACCTTCTCCATCAGACTTCTTTCCTTCCTCCATCTGGGCTGGACTCCTATACACCTGCCGCACTTCTTTCACAACCCCTCCTATATCATGGGGACCCACCTGACCTTCCATTCCTTTTGTCATTTGAGGCACATCCTCTTTGTTCTTTCGACTACTTTATTGTCTTTTCAACTCCTTCATCACCCTCTCTCACCACCTTTCTACAATCTACGCCCTCTTATGTGCTCGTCACTCCTTGAGCCTGTTGGCGGTCTTGACATCCATACTCCTACTCCCCCTTCTCAAGGTTCTTGTAACATCTCTCCCTTAGTCCCTTCCCCCGTCACTGGAGGGTTTATGCTTCTGTCTTTACTTTTTGGAATCCCATTAGTCCTTTGTCTACCATCAAGGCTTTGATCCAAAAAGGAATCTCCTTCAATAGCTTCCCCCTTAACCCTGATCTGAAGGTATCTTCTGCTCTTGAGAAAGACTGGTAGCACTTGGCTGCAAACTCTACTATATATCTGTCCAAGGTAGATTCCACCCAAAAATTTATAGCTCAGGTTAAGTCGGTGTTTAACTGATGAAGGGCCACCAGATCCTCGTGCGCCCACTTGCGATTGATCTTCTGCGACTTTTCCTTAATGGTCTTGGTCTGAAGCCTCCGCAACCAATTGAAGAGTTCTTCTGGGAACTTTCCCCAAAATATTTCATAGGTATCACTAGCAGAGTCAGAGAATAGAACTAGGTTTTTAATCATTTCCTCCTTCTATTGTCTCAGCTCAGCCTGCTGAGTTATGAACTGATCTAGGTGGTTATCCCACCAGCTTCATATTTCTCTTTTGAAGATCCGAGATACCATGATGTAGCTCCCAAATGTATTTTCATGTCTCGGCAATGAAGCCATTTGTTAGCGAGATAACAGGTCTCGCAGAGAAGACCCGGGTTCAGGTTTAAGGGCCAACAAGGTTTCCCGCCATAGTCTATTTTCACGCCAGCATTTGCACTCTGCTTCAAAGGGAAAAGAGTCTCACTCGAGGCATGTCGTGACCTTAATGTGATAGGGATTATATCGATATCATCCTGACAACATCCATACAGTTGAATCAAAGCTAAACTAAAGTCTTAAACGGATATAACACAACATTCCATAACATATACCTTTCAGGAAAACAGTCAGAATTATAGTAAATAAAATTTTAAAAGGTGCTTGCAAAACCACTCATTCAAACCCATAACATATACTTGGAACAACACTCCTGAATATATTAATCATCAGTCATCAGTGGTGAAATATTACAAGGCTCAGCCACATGAGAATAAACAGAGCAGAATACAATACGTCCTATTGGACAGAGAGAAAATGCAGAAACACAGAGGAATGGAGAACATAGAAACATAGACAGATCTCTCTTGCATCTCCCTGTTGCCTATTCCCATCTGCACCAACCTTCATATCCACTAGTTGGCTGCCTATTTGTTCTACTTCTAGCGCGACTGACAATTCCTCCTTTCTTATCGCTCGACTGTCTTTTGTTTCTTTCTATTCATTGGGAGTTCACTGCTTGTTTCCTTTCACACTCTTCCGCCATCTATGCTTGCTCCCGAAATAGTTGCGATACCTGTCCTCTGCTCCTTCGCAACCTTGACACCTTTCTGCCTACCGAGGTTGTGTTCCACCATGTACTCGCCGCAACTCAAAATCTGTTGAATTTCAAAACAAGGGCCCCAAAATCTGTCTTTTGTCTATAAATTTTATCTAAAGTGACAACAATGTTGGAACTTTTCCACAAAACTTTCCCAGCTGTTCTTCCTACATACAAGGGTTTATCCTTAACTGGAGGAAGCTGGCCAATATCACCCATAAGAATCATGGGCTTTTCGCCAAAAGGAGAAGCTTTCTTTTCCGGAAAGCATTCTTGCAGATATGAATCTATTTTCATAAACAACCTTCGCCTGACGAAGCTCATTTCATCAATTAAAATATAACAAATGTGCTTCATTTATTCCTACAATTTTTTTAGATCTTGAAAATTTAGTGATTTCATATATTTAAGAGGTATTTTCAAAGCATAGTGTATTGTTAAGTTCCATGCATATTAAAAACAACTATACTCGTTGGAGCAAGAAATAATATTGGAATTTTTTTACCCATATGAAAGAGCATGACAAATAGAATGAATAAGAGAATATTTTCCCATTCCAGCAGTTCCTTGAATAATCATTAGCAAAGGATCATCATCTTGAGCATTAACAAAGTGGTGAAACAAAATTTCAAAATTAGCACATTGTTTCTCCGATAGAGATGAAGGCAAGAAAATTGTCTCCCCGGCTGAATTCATATTAAGAACACAAAAAGACTTTGGATCTAGTATAAAATGGATTTATTGTTCAATGATTTCATCTGAAAATTTTTTTTCCTGCCAATTAGGTGAATATCAAAGTCCCTTCTACCAAGGTTCTGAAGATCTGAAATCTCCACATTGTCAAGAGTTACTATTCGAGAAAAAATTTTCTACTCTTCCAAATCCCGATCAACATTTTCCTCATGTACAACGGGATCAACATCTTCTTCATTATTTTAATTTTGAAAAGGAGTTCAATCAACATGCCACACATTATATCTGAAATTCCTCCAGTTCTCAATGATTGTTTCTCTTGAGCTCAATATCTAAAGAAATGTCATGAAATGGATTGTACAACAATAAATCTGTCCAGCAAAATGTTTCAAACTCTTCAGACTCTTCATGAGGAACAACATAAAAATGTGGCTAGACATGAAAAAAAATGGAATTATACTACTTTCCATTGATCATGTCTATGCCCAACACCAAAAATCCATGATCTTGCCATTTCAATCAAGCACAAATGGCCCAAAAATTGGGGCCGCGTTTGATACGTCTTGACAAAATTGTTCCCACATGAAATTTCATTAGAATGTACTATAATCCTTTGGTAACATTTTTCCCGATGTTCAAAGGGAATAATTTACGACTACAAACAACAAGAGGTAACTTTAATAACATATGGAAACTTTATTGTGTTCCAATGTCATGCTGAACAAGTGTTTTAGCAAGGAACCTTCTATATCCAGACAACATAGGAGCATCACATGCACTTCCAGAAGCAATTCTTGTCAACATATCATGGTAACTTTCAAATCTTCTTTCTTCATTTGAAGCATATTTCACAATATATTTCAACACAACATATCAAGAAACAACTGGCTGACAATCAAATATTTTCTCGCCACATAGTCAAAAGATCTTCATTATGAAAATTTAAATGATCATCGTTCCAAGCTGGTTCATATTTTTTTTACCTTTCTCATCCACATACAAAATTGACACTTCACGAATCTACAATTCGTTTCATGTGTCTCTGCACTTGATTGAACAAATCCTCATAATATTATTGAACGTTGAAAAAAAAAATTGCTAGGTATTTAAGAGGCATGGATCATCACATTTATATGATGTATGTTACACAGATTCCAATCTATCACATATTTGTCAAAAAATTGCTTTGTTGCATCGACACTCAAAGGGTTCAACCAATCCATTCTCTCCATATCAAGAGCTCTAGGAAACCAAAGGAGCCCGTGGATGTGTGCAATGCCTCTATGTTTCCATTCATATATAAAAAAATCACACATTCAATCAAGAAATATAAACAAAAAATATTTCCAAACATTCTGCTGAATATTCTACACGACATAACAGAAAGTTATGAGAACAAACCTGTACCAAAAATATCTCGCCCTAGGATATTTATGTCTAACAACCTCACAAAAAATAGTGAATATTTAGTGCATATAATTAGCAACAATATGTGTATACTGAATAACATTAGAAACTTTTCTCGCATGCTCATTTTGACGTTTGCATTGGCTATTCAAAGGCATAATGCCATGCAAGTAAAGCCACTTTATGTCACTTGCAGTTAACATAAAAAAAAAGTAGGGAAAGCCAAATGGATGATCATGTTAGTGAGCTCAGACCGACAGTTGTCCAATATGAATTTGTACCCCTAAGAGACGAACCAAAATGCATTAAATTTTCAGCGAATTTATTATTTGGAAAATCACAAAGTTGTTCACGTAATTCTTGAACAATAGAAGGTGAAATTTCATGTAAATCCTTGTTAAAAAAAAATTGTTGTTACCTAACTACGATTCCACATAATCATATTCAAAAGAAAGTACCGAGATCTAGGATGTCTTCCAAATATTTGATCATAATATCTAAGTAGGTGCAAACCATATTCATGCATTTCAATGTTGCAAATACGTGGATGCAACCAATCACCATTTCCATTTGGGAACAAAGTTGGTAATTCCATGTCTAGCAACCCTCCTATATTGTATTAATTCACATGATATTTTCCAATATGTAGCCATTCTAAAGCCTCTATGTATGTAGACTCTGCATTTTCAATAATTCTTCTTATTCGATCAACTTCCCTGCTATCATTAAGAAAGAGTGCTATAAATGATGATGGATGGAACCACGAAGAATTACCACCCTCTCATTCTATGTCCTCTTCAACCCTGCTCAGTTCATCTAGATTGCTATCGACATGTTGTAGCATGTTGGACACATTAGTAGGTCTTTATGTGATAGCTGCAAATGAATCCATATCAATTTCAACATCCCTGTAATATTTATCCATTTGGATTTTACAAAGAAAGGCATCCATGGCACGTTGTCTCTTCATATATCATTCATAATATCTATATTCAACACCACGTCTCCTCACAATGACATAATCAAGTTGTTAAACATGTCGAGGAATTTTCTTTGTAATCATAGATATATATTGTGGAAAATTTATTGTATGACCCTATATTTATATTGACCTCCACGAGCATGTGACACTTGCAGTATTTGAATCACCCTTGCTAGTAGAATTTCTTCCACTTTTGTCAAAAATATTAGAACTTATGGTTGTTCACATGGATCCATGTTGTTAAAATGAGAAAATCGATGTGAGCCTTTCTCCCACCTACACCTTTTACAAATGGTCCATTCATGCCATCTTATAACCTGTATATTGGGATATAATTTATTACACACATGGAACATTTGTACAACATACAGATCATCAACCCTGGAACAAAATTTTCTATGTCCTTCAAGCATGTCGCCACTAAAACGAAAACAACCAATTCTGTTCCCCGTACCAAAAACCATTCAAACATAGAGATGATCAGAAATAATGAGGGTAGTTGCAGCATGAGCAATGCCATTTCTTTCCATGGTATGACGAACATCCATTCCCCTAACTTCACTACAAACAAGTTTTTTATGCACACCAAAATATAAAAACCATTACGTAAAAACCAAGAACATTAATAATGAAAAATCAATTTTTCCAAGTGATGAACCATATCAAAATAGAGAGAATATACATTTTGGTGGTTATTTCTTTCTCCAACCATAAGTTGAGGAACCAATAGATATTTCCCTGCCTACAAATATGGTTGCGATCCAATATTCAATTCAACATTGTTATAAAAATCATATACTAATGAATGAAAAGAAAAAACCAAATTATTTATTTAAATGTTCAAAACTTCTGAAATTAAAATTAGACAAAGCGCCTGTGCATTCTAGAAAGGACAAGTTTGCAGGCTTTCTTTGTGGTGAACACAATTCACAACAGAGTTACATCGAGAGACATTAGGCCCAACAACCCCAACAGATTGTCCCAAATTGTCAGCCATCCTAGCAATCATGCTACTATCATCAAACAAATCAAATCACAACCAAGAAGTTGTTCAAGCCCTTCATTTTGGTCACCTTCCATTATAACAATTATTCCATCGTTTCCAGTCTACCCATGATTCTCACTTATTTCAATGTGGCCTTTGTAAAGACAATGCACTGAAACAACACAAAATGTGAGCAAAACCTGACATAAGTGGACAAAAATTGTGGAACAAATCATGCGCAAAAATGAATATTTCAAAATAAACTTGTTGGAAAAAAAAACCAAAGGTTCCATACTCATGGTGTTCAACATCACTAGGTTCACCAATTTCATATCTCAACCCACGGGGTTCAAATGTGACTAAGGATGTTGGCTGCCCCACCTCTGAACATGAGTGAACACCAACATGCGTCGCCAAAACATTATGCAATAATAAAGATAAGATAAAATAAAACCACTTGATAATAAATATTTTTCCATCAACACAAAAAAACGAGTAAAAAGGAAAAATCTTGAACTACCTGTACTGCTGCAACAAATATATTACATAAATATTCAGGAGGACTAACAAAGTTGACTATATAGCTGCTACTTGGAACACCCTAAACCACATTTCCAAGAGATCGCTCCAAATTGCTGAACATGCCACGAACCATTTCGTTATGAACAAACAAACCAGAGGCCGCAAATTGTCCATTTGCATCAACCTGTTGATCTCAAAATTTTTCCTTTCCTCCTGTTATCACTAAGATGGGGCAGTTGGGCTGTTAAGCCATCAACCTAGCATAACTATTTCAAACCACTTTTGACTAGAAGTTAGCGCTTCCAATCAGAGAGGGCTCTCTCAAGGAAAACAATGGGATATTCAATATGAAATTTTAATTACGGATGACTAAGTATGTTTATGCTTTATGTGGTTTTTTGCAGGTGTACGAGTGTATGATAACTACCATTTGGCATGGAGTCAACAAAGGAAATTCAATTTACAAACAACTCTATTCGTGGAAGCTGAGGAAAATTGGATTAAAACATAAACTTTTACAACATGAAGAATAATATGAAGGAAATTGGAGCATTTAACAAAGGATTCCAAGTAATCATACTACCATGAAACTGATAAAAATACACAAAGTGAAGAGGTAAAACACATAAGCCAAGGAGATCTTAGGTTGTAAAATAATTTGTTGCAAAATGTATATTAGCTTGATAAATAAAAAATACATAGTAGCCCTCTCATAACATTCATCAACCCCCTCGAAGTGAAAAAATCCCTCATTTATAGAGTGAGGCGTCTTTACAATAATTTTCCACCTGGGCTAGACTTGATATCTTAACCATGAGACCTAATTCTAGTAGGATTACATCACATAGAGAGTTTACAGGGTTTTTTTTCTATTTGACAGAGTTTGTATACAAAAAAGAATCTATAACCATTAAATAAATTTAACAAAACTCTAATAGAATATGCTAGTCATCCTTATCGAAACCAACTGACTGTTGAGGTGTAGGATAGCTGATGCACTGGAATAAAGACCTCATAGGCTTTAGCTGTAATGATGAGCTGTAGTGATGAGATGGCATCATAAGTTAACTTGATGATTTGTTAGCTACATGGAGGTTGACTTGTTGAGTTATCCCCTTGAAAAATTAGATAACGATGTGTATGCTCTTGACTGGTGGTTTATCCATTTCTTCACTGTTTGACTGCCCAAAAATCATAAAAACTCCTTAACACTGGAAAAATAGAGTACAAGCAGTTTGGTAGCAAACTTTAGTAGTAAATGCCAAAATTTCCCTTCTGCATGTAATTAAAATTTTCTGACTGTTCCAGGGTCATATCTAAGGTTAATGAGTTAAATAAATGCCTTGAGCCTTCATATTTATGAAATTTTAATTGGTGTTTGCCTCCATTGAAAGCTACAACAGTTTCGTAGCAAATTTTTGCCGTCAAGCCTCGGAGTTGCTACAAAAGTGCCTAGTTTATGAGATTTTGCATTTTCATCATTGTTTCACTTCCAGAACACTTCTAAAATCCTATATAATCCTATATATTACCATTAGCCATAGAATAAGAAAAAGTGATGGTCTTACCATATTCATGGGGCATCATTAGTGACAATAATGAATTTGAGGCATCTCTTCAAAGTTTAGCTTGTATAATTTCCATTTGTATTTCTAAATCTTTGACTTGACCCTGCAACCTTCTCCTGTATGATTGAAACCATCTATTCCTCCCGCTTAAGTGTTTCATCATCCTGTGTAAAGAAAATTTCCTCTTTAACATCTTTCCTTATCTATCTGCAACCTCATTGTAAAAGTCCAGTTTCTTTGATATGTCCTCCTTTAATTCCTCAAAAAGCAATTTTGATTCTATTACCTCATTCTGACCATCTCTCAACTGTTCTTACAACATCTCCACTTCACATTTCTCTTGAATAGGCTCCTTACCTTTCCTCATTTTCGCAGGTTCTACTTCTGCTGGAGGCAATTATGATATCTCTTATTTTGATGGCAACTGCTCATTTAATGGTTGCTCAAGCATATTTTATTTTAGTTGTTGTGATCTTGTGATAGGTTTTCTAGGCTTGAAAATTAAACCTAAATCTTCTTGAGAAAAATCCAACTTCCTAGCTCTTTTGTTTTTCTGTTGAGTTTCTACCTCCTTGATCTCAACAGGCTGCACAATGGGGTTTTCTTCAATTTCAATATCCTCCAGGATATCTGTCAGCTTACCTCTTCCTTCAATTTGGCTTCTAGTGACCCTTGTATAAGTTTTTACTTGGCTACTTGTAGAAGTTTTCTCTACCAAAAAAATCTTCTTCACATGCTCAACTTCAAGTTCTATAGGCTTTGTAATAGGCTTCATTTCCGCCTCATGATCAGTTACAGGCTTTGCTATATATTGCTTGTCTTCTCTTCGAGTACTAGATTTAGATTTTGGCGTTCTCCTAGGAGTGACAAAATCAACTTAATAGCCACTTAAAAAAAAATGTGGTCCAGTCTCTTTTCAATTTATTTAACTCTTTAACCAATATTAACTTAAAGAGAGCATGATGAAAAATTGATGTTTCACTGGTATCAGGCTTGGCCTGAACCTTGTTAGCCATTTTTCCCAAGCTTCTAAACAAATATAAAGGTATATCCCTTTTTTCTAAATTAGGCTAATTTCTATTAAAATATTGAAAGATACAAATCATGCTTCAGGACAGGTGGTTGCTAGACTATCCAACCCTTGTTTGATAAGGAATATTCAAAAAATAAAACAATTGGGCTGCCCTTCAAGGGGAAACCAACCATTAACATGTTCAAGAGTAACCAAATTTGTAGGAAGAGGCAAAAATATGCATAAAAACCATAAATGAGCCTATGTAAACTGAAATAAAAGAGGGACAAGGAGCTGTAGCTGCTGATTCTAGGCATGCTTTTTCACATGTTGTGGATTTTCCTCAATTATGAAGCAACCATATTCAGACATGGTCTATATGTCCTCCTTTGTGAGCTGGGGGTTCAGCTCCGGAGTCGAAGAGTAGACCGTCTTGGTCTGCTTGTCCATAGTTGTTCAAGGCACGCTGTCCGCTGCTGCTTCTCTTTTCTAGGCGGCATCCGAATGGCAGCTCCAGCCACTGTTCGAGTCATCCTCCAAGTTTTTGACAGGGAGTCCAACATATTTTCGAGGCATAGGGGAAGAGGAGCACAAGGTTGTTGAATTTTGAGGCCTTTTCTTGCCTCTCGAGCCAATGTCATTTTGCTACTCATCTGAGAGGCGAACCAGAAGTTGGGAAAAGAGCTTTTGGGGGTCAGAGAAAGGTTCGAGAACCTCTGGGTATTCAAGAGCTATAAAGAGGGAAAAAGTGTGCGCAAACGAGATAGGGGTCGGAGCATGGGAGGAGGTTCCTCTGTCACCTCCATGACGTCATCGATATCTGTGGCATTGCAACATTGTATTAGCAGGGAGGAGAATCTGCTGGGTAGAGGTCGAACGCACAAAGGGAGGCAGGCAAAGAGAAAAGTGACTAACAGAGGAGGTGTGACAAAAGAGCTCTGTAGGGAAGGAAATCTGAAGAGTGATATGAAAATTCCAGGAGCCATTAGCCATTAATGGCTAACTAATAGGAGTGAAGGCTGAGGGAGGGGGAGTGAATATTTCAGAGTGTCGATGTCCTTCCCTGTCATGCTTATTTATGGTCTACACGCGGGAGGAATGTGCCTCCATGTGGTTCAAACAGGTGCCCCTATGTTGAGTGGCCAGGTGGCAGCCTGTATCAAGCGTGTTAGGCACCTGCATTCGAGGGAAAGGTATATCTTGTTTACCTGTAAGTGAAGAAAAATTTTCAAATGGTATTGATATACCATGTGGAATATACCCTCACAAGTGAATTATTTCTGGATCACCATCAAAAACATAGAAAAATACTCTTTAAGACAAGTTCTGGGAATTCCTGAAGCCATATCAATGCCTTTGTGTTCTTCTTTTAAGAATTCATCACAATTATGCAATTTTAACTTCTACACCGTGAACCATAATTCACTTGGCCTGGGGATCTCTGTGGTTTGAGAAATGGTGTCAGGGGACACTACAAAATTTAGTATACCAACTTTAGATCCCTTTCCTATGAAGTTAATGGAAAAATCCTTTGAAACTTGCCCATGAAACCCCTACAATTATTGATAGAACCAAAGACACCCTATGTTGGAAAATTCTTGGGTGAATGTGGGGTCTTCTTACAGCAACCTCATGTCCATGGGTTCATGCCTCACCATAGACCCTCCTTTATACTATTTCCTTCGAGCTACCATAGCTCCAACATGTAGTGAACAACTTCCTGACACTTTCAATAGAGTTTAGGGACAACAAAATAAATTTTGAAACTAAGATATCTTACCCTACGATAGCTAGATAGATCACAAGAAAAACACATCGATGTTTGGACAAAAATAGCAGCTCATAAGGAGGAAATGAGAACAGATTTGTGACAACAAATTGTAAAAAAGGTGAAAAATTAATGAAATGAAGGACCAACTATATGGTGCACTTGTTTAGAAAATAATGGATAAAGAAAACATGTTCCAATCATGACCCATTAAGCTCTGACCACCTATGACCATACCATTTTCTGAAACTTTGTACTGTTTCCCTACCGTTAGCAGAAAACCGACTTTCGTAGCGAAAACTGTGTCGGGGAAGGCAGATTTTCTACATAAGTGTCAGGAACTTCCATAGCAAATCCTGACCTGTTTGAACTGGATTTTCTGTGAAATTTTGAAAAGGTGTCAAACTCACAATGATGAAAAGATCGACTCGAGGGACATGATACTTTGGATTTTCTCTTTATGATGACTCATACTAAGACCCACAATGACCTTGAAAAATAAAGAAAAGACCTTTATGCATGTGATTATTTGAAAATAAAAGACTTAAAAATCCTATTAAACCCTAACTAACCTAACCATTATGACTCATGACTAAAAAAAAACCTAATGGTTATCTTGGATGACACCTTCATTATGTTCACATGGCTCTTGGTTGTTCGTTGTATCGGTGCTCTCTTAGAGAACATGGAGGTGCAAAAAGAAGTTAAATTTAATAAAATTTTCAAAGAGAAATTATTTTCAACAATCAACATCAATGAAAGAAACATTCAAATAATTTATCATTCCAAACAAAATTTTGCTATTGTGATACTCACAATTTTTAACCCCACCATTTCGACGATAAATATATGTTGAGTAAAACATTACAATTCAGAACACAAATATTTCAAATTCATAATTGAAAATATTGGAAAAACACTACATTTCCAACAATGTCTAATAACAAACGTCTCCAATGCTCAAACTCTATATAAGGACGCCCACATTTACTGGCGGTATGTCTACAATAGAATTAAAATTTGGAACAACTGATAATACATTTTCATTTTTGATGTATTCATTGAAACCATCAACAGATGGAACATGGAACCTTGATGTTTCCAACATGGAGACACCACAAAAAATTTTCTCATGTTCAAACCCCACTAACCAAATCATATGCATTTAACTGCAATTCCATGGAGCCCAAAAGAAGCATTTTTTCTTAGACAACACGTAAAGTGATGCAGGAGCATATGGATTTAGCTAGAAATGTAATTGTGTGTTCACATGCTGTGGCTAAAAAGAGGTGGAAAAACATTGATTATTAATATTTTATTTAGTTTTAATTCTGAGAAGTTAGTTGTTTTGATTTCCTAACTTAAATAGGAATAAAATAGCAATTGGTTCTCCCTGCAAGGAGATTAATCCAAGTAGGATAAAAATTTTAGATAGGATGGAAATTGATTGTTATAGTGGTTCAGCAGGAAGCTAAAAAAAGACAAGGAGAACCACTTTCAGATAGATATATATAAGCATGAATAGGTGTGAGAAGAGGGTGTGGAATAGGTGCAAGAGAAGAGTGAGAGAGGTGTGACAGACGAGTGGAAGAGAGAAAACGAAATGTAAAATCCAGCCATTGAAGGGATCGAATCTCTGTATTTGTATTGTTTTAATTCCAAGCATATTTTTAGTTTTATTCGGGTGTCTTTGTTAAACTATCGTTCTTTTATTCCTTTTTTGAGTTGGAATTCGCATCGCGCACAACGACGCTTTCATTCAATAAGTTTAGGTGAAGTTAGACTCACATTTGTGAAGATGCAAATCCAACATTCATAACTGTTTTGCCTTGATAGCATCTTGCATCCGTAGAACGGCTGACTGGCGGAGCGAACAAGCAAAGACAGGTGTGGACCGTAAAATCTAACAAAGGCCAATGACAGAGATCTAATCTCACTTAGAGTGTTTTCGCAAATCAGAGTTTTTCGGGTTTAGCATTAAGACATCGCAACGGTAAGTTATTTTTGATGTGATGCGATGTGATCGCATATCGCATAGGATAGGGTGGAACTATTATATTAAGTTATAAATTGTGAAAAATATAAGATGTGCAAAGTGCGAAATCGCAGGATCGCAAGTATTGAAAAATCTTAAGTTGGTAAAGTTGTGAAGAGGTAAATTGTAGAAGTTGCAAAGTACGATTCGCTTCCGATTGGTCACCGTGTTGTGGGACCCTAGAACTACAGTTCTGTGTGTATTCTGATAATTTTGCAGCCTTTCTGCATAATTTGGTATCAGAGCAGACATTGAGTTATGTTCTAAAATATTGTAGCAAAAATTCCACCCATGAGATGATCCGACATAGGTCGGGGAAGACTAGAAGCCAATGCAGTTTTTCTTGAATAGATTTGGCACCTTCGTAAAAGGATGGAGACAGTGGATATTGCTCATAGGAGAACACCTGATGAAGGAGAAGTTAGCACAGTAGAGGAAAATTCTGAGGAAGAAGAAGCGGTAGAAGATGAGGTAGCTAAAGTTTTCAAGATATTAGCAAAGGTTAGTGGGAAACCAAGAATGGAGATTCCTTCATATGAGTGGAACCTTAATGTGGATGAGCTGATGGATTGGATCAGTTTAGTGGATAAGTATTTCGACTTGGAAGAGGTCGAAGATAAGAAGAAGGTAAAGTATGCAGCTACCAAGTTGAAGGGCCATGCATCTATCTGGTGGGATGAACTACAGACATCCAGGGTTAGAAAGGGAAAGCCTAAGATCAAGCAATGTGATGAAATGATAATAAAGTTGAAGAATAATTTTAGGTCAAAGGACTATCAGTTGAATCTTTTCAAACAGTTGCAGAATTTGAGGCAAAAAGGAATGACTGTCAAGGAGTATACAGAGGAGTTTTACAAGATGATCATTAGAGCAACACATGCTGAATATAATATGGAGAAAGTAGCTAGATACATCAATGGTTTAAGGTGTGTGTTGTGTAACCAACTCCAAAAATAGAAGAAAAGAGATATCAACGCCTTAGAAATGAGCCACTTCGAGGGGGCAACCTCCAATACATTACATAAATGAACAATTCTTGGATGATTCAATTTACAAAACCTCCTTTCTATATATAGGAGTCCATGGGGCCATAATGTAATCCTAGTAGGCCACAATGTAATCCTAGCCGACCTAACAATAATAATTTAAGGGCACAATAATAACAATATGGGGGTTACAGGGGTACAATAATAACAATAAGGGGGGTTACACTAACAACAATAAGAGACTATACTAGTAATGTAGGGACCTAACATGCCCCTCTTTTTCAAAAAAGTGTTGTCCTCAATGCTTGAGTAGCTTTGGGTGCTTTTGTATAAAATTCTCATCCTCCCATGTAGAATCTTCAGTGGGTAAGTTCTTCCACTTGATGAGATACTCTGAAATTGATCGATTCCGTAGCTGTCGAGTTCTTGTTTCCGTGACCGCATCAAGTTCCAATATGATTTTCCCTTCCTCATCAAGTTCTGGCAATATTGTTTGAACCGGAAGATTTTCACCTATAACCTTCTTTAAGCATGAAACATGGAAAACTGGATGTACTCGCGAAGAAGCATGAAGCTCCAATTTGTATGCCATAGTACCAATCTTTTGCAACACCTTGTAAGGACCATAGTACTTTGGCGATAATTTATTATCCTTCTTTGCTTGCTTGAGGGACATTTGTTTGTATGGTCGTAGCCGTAAAAATACCCAATCTCCTACATCAAAACTTCTCTCGCTACGATGTTGATCTTCCTGTTGTTTCATTCGATTTTGTGCCAAATTCAGGTTATCCTTTAAGAGTTGGAGAACTTCTTGCTGATGCTCGATGTGATCTTCCACTGCTTGAACCTTTGAATTTTCCCTTAAAGATGATGTGATGGATGGTGAATGATATCCATAAAGTGCCATAAATGGGGTCATTTTTGCTGCAGTATGGAAGGAAGTGTTATACCACCATTCAGCAAGAGGTAACCACTTGACCCATTGTGTTTGTTTATCAGATACAAACAACGAAGATATCCTTCCAAACATTTATTTACGATCTCAGTTTGACCATCAGATTGAGGATGATAAGATGAGCTATGAGCTAATTGAGTACCCAAACAAGAAAATAACTCCGTCCAAAAATTTCCAGTAAAAATGGGATCTCTGTCGCTCACAATAACCCTTGGGCTTCCATGTAGCTTTTGAATTCCGTCCATAAATGTAGTAGCAACTGTACTTGCTTTAAATGGATGAGATAATGCACAAAAGTGTGCATACTTGGTAAGTCTATCAACTACCACCATGATGACACTCTTTCCTTCGTACTTAGGTAAACCTGTGATAAAATCCATTGAAATCTCCTCCCAACGTTGACTTGGAATGGATAAAGGTTGTAGAAGTCCCGGGGTCTTAATTGTCTCAACTTTATTCTGTTGGCAAACCAAACATTCCGCCACAAAATTTTGAATATCGTATTTAAGGCCATCCCAAAAAAATTCTTTCTTCACCCTCTGGTAAGTTTTTAAAAATCTCGAGTGTCCTCCCAAAGGAGAAGTGTGCAATTCCAGAAGAATATTTTGTGTTAGTTGGGAATTATTACAAAGATATAAGCGATCTTTGTACCATAAGGAATCATTTTTCCAACTAAATGTATCAGATGTACTAGGATCTTGCTGCAACTTTTGAATGAGTGTCCATACATCTTTGTCCTTCTTCCATTCATCTTTTTCTTCGGTTATCCAATCTGGTTGGATAATAGAAATGGCACAAAGCAATGCTTCCACCTCTTCATTCTTTCTTGAGAGTGCATCTGCAACAACATTAAGCTTTCCTTTTTTGTAGATTATTTCAAAGTCATAACCCAACATCTTTGTGACCCATTTTTGCTGCTCTTCTGACGATAGTATTTGTTCCAAAAAGTGTTTAAGACTATCATGATCATTTTTTACCTTGAAGTGTCTTCCCATTAGGTAAGTTCGCCATTTCTTTAGTGCATGTAGTATTGCTAACATTTCCTTCTCATAAATAGGTTTCTGTAAATACTTTCCTTTGATTGGACGACTTTTAAAAGCAATGGGTCTTCCTTCCTGCATTAAAACTGCACCAATTCCATTTCCTGAGGCATCACATTCCACAATAAAGGTTTTTGTGAAGTCTGGTGTAGCTAAGACCGGTGCTAGGCACATTGCCTCTTTAAGACGTTCAAAGGCCTTAGTTGCTTCAGGAGTCCATGAAAATGCAAGTGTCTTCCCATAAGGTAAGTTCGCCATTTCTTTAGTGCATGTAGTATTGCTAACATTTCCTTCTCGTAAATAGGTTTCTGTAAATACTTTCCTTTGATTGGATGACTTTCAAAAGCAATGGGTCTTCCTTCCTGCATTAAAACTGCACCAATTCCATTTCCTGAGGCATCACATTCCACAATAAAGGTTTTTGTGAAGTCCGGTGTAGCTAAGACCGGTGCTAGGCACATTGCCTCTTTAAGACGTTCAAAGGCCTTAGTTGCTTCAGGAGTCCATGAAAATGCATCTTTCTTCAATAATGTTGTTAGAGGTGCTGCTATTCTCCCATAATTCTTAACAAACTTGCGATAATACCCCGTTAACCCGAGAAATCCTCGCAACTTATTTATGGTTGTGGGGACTTTCCATTCCTTAATGGCTTTAATTTTGTTAGGGTCTACTTTAACACCCTCGTGAGATACAATATGACCCAGATATTCCACCTCTTGTACTCCAAAGAAACATTTGGATTTTTTTGCATATAATTGTTTCTCCCGCAATAGTTTGAGCACCCTGTCAACATGTTCAACATGATCCTTCCAAGACCTGCTGTAGATTAGTATATCATCAAAAAATACTAGGACAAATTTTCTAAGGAAGGGTTTGAAAATGGAATTCATCAACCCTTGAAATGTAGAAGGTGCATTGGTAAGGCCAAAAGGCATGACCAAAAATTCATAATGGACCTCATGAGTTCGAAATGCTGCTTTTGGAATATCTTCAGTCTTCATTCTAATTTGATGATATCCCGAACGAAGATCCAACTTGGTAAAATAAATTGCTCCATGTAATTCATCCAATAATTCATCAATCACAGGAATGGGAAATTTATCTTTAATGGTGAGCTTATTGAGCTCCCTATAATCCTGACACATTCGCCATGATCCATCCTTCTTGTGTACCAATACTACAGGAGCAGAGAAAGAACTTTGACTAGGTTGAATTATACCCGCCTCTAACATTTCCGCAATCATACGTTCAATTTCGCTCTTTTGGACGTAAGGATATCTATAAGGCCTGATGTTTGGAGGAACACTTCCTGGAATCAAATGAATAGCATGATCATGATCACGAATAGGTGGGAGTCCTTTTGGGAGTTTCAAACACCTTGGAATGATTGTCCAAGACTTGTTGGAGATCTGCAGAAATAGATGATTTTGATGTTGGAACTTCTAGTGAGCATAATTGTGCAATTACGCCTCGTTGTTCTTTCTTTAGAAGCTTTGTCATGACATTAGAGATTATTATCCTTCCTGGCTTCCCCGCAATACCCCATAATTCGACTTCCTTTCCTTCTGAAAAAAATTTCAAGAAAAGTTCTTGAAAATTAAAAGCTACCGTCCCCAAAGATTGTAACCATTGTACTCCTAGTACAACATCAGCACCTCCCATAGGAATGGCAAGCATTGGACTATTCAATACATATTCCCCCATGGTTAGCTTGATATTATGGCATTTTCTAGAGCAATTTATAGTTCCTCCATTTGCAACCATCACTTGACATTCTCGTGCTGGGTATAGGAAACAATTTAATTCCTTGGCTACCTTATAATGAATAAAATTATGGGTGCTACCTGAATCAATCAACACTATTACCCTTTTCTTCTTGATATGTCCTTCTATCTTGAGAGTTCGAGGAGTGGTAATTCCTGCCAGTGCATTACACGATATGGTCGGATTCATTTCTTCCTCTTCTAGGGCTGGTTCCTGGTGTATATCCTCTTCTTGTTCATTTTCTTCTTCTTCTTCACAATCTATGTAAAATAATTTCTTCTCAGCACACTTATGACCTTTAGTGTATTTGCTATCACAACTGTAGCAAAGCCCTTTTTCTTTTTTTTCTTCCAATTTTTGTGGTGTCAACCTTGTAGGTTGTGGAAATCTAGGCGTAGCAACACTTCCTTCTTTATAGAATTGAGTGGTAGGCTTCCTTGTCGCCATTATTTTACATTCAAATTTTCTTGCCAACCCGAATGCCTTCTCCAATGAATCCGGTTCCAAAATGCGAACTTCATGTTGGATGTTATCCTTTAAAGTGCCTATGAAGAGATCGATCCTGTGTTCCTCCGGAATATCAGTTACCCTTATATTCAATTTTTGGAAGTCCTCAATGTGCTGCCCCACTAAACCCTTTTGTTTGAGATTTATCAATTGGCTAAAGAAGGTGTTGCTCTTTGTATCCTCATAATGTGCTATCATTTCTTCCGTAAAAATTGACCAAGTGACAATTTTTTTACGGAAGCAAAGCCATCGATACCATACAAATGTATTTTTTTCTAAATGTAAAGTTGCAATGCGTACCTTTTGTGTTTTTTTCACGTTATGGAGATCAAAATATTGCTCCATCTGTAGTATCCATGTTACAGGATCCTTTCCATCAAACTTCCTCATATCCATTTTTGGAATATGGTGGTTCTTCCCGCCAACATTACAATTATGAAATCACGATTAACATTTATTTTGTTCTCATCATGAGGTTCTTCTACTATATTTACACCATTAGGAATCATTTCTTGTTTTAAGCTTGTCATCAAGCCTTCCATGTATGCTTTTAGATCATTCTTCATGTTTTCCATGTTGTCTTTCATGTCATCCATCTTAGCTTCCATGCCCACTTCCATGCCATCCATCTTAGCTTCCATGCCATCCATCTTAGCTTCCACGCAATCCATCTTAGCTTCCATGCCTTTCTTCAAACCATCCATCTTCAATTCCATGCCTTTCTTCAAAACTTCCATTTCATTTTTTGTTGTTCTTTGCGAGAGTGAAATATGTTGCACTTGCTCTTGTAATTTTGATAGATCATGTTGCAATTCTTCATCTTCATGAGTCATAGTAGAGCCTTCTGAAGGCTTTATGGTTGTTGAATTATTTTTAGGGGCCATTTTAGAATCCAATATTGATATATATTCTACAAAATGCCCTTGGAATCAATTCAACTTGATTCTTCAAACAAGACTTATGCAATTCGGAAAAAAAATACACACCTTTTACTTCCTTTGAGGAGCTCGATATTGAAATTGAATTATCTCTGTAATTTAAAATCTTCGATATCTAAAATTCAGCCCTGTAGTAGCCCTCTGAAGCTTCTTTCAAATTCCACAGGTCTGACCTGATTTGGATTCTCCAAGAAAAAGTTGTGTCCAATCTCCCACAATGACCTAATTCTGGACTGGTTCAGTAGAGCGAACTTGTACGACTTGCCACGTGTCACTGTTTTGTACTTTGTCTCTGAAATCGATAGCCAAGAAACTAAAGTCCATGTAATTGCAAATTTTTTTTACGGAACTCCAATCTAATCCTTAGAGAAAGAGTTATTGAACTTTTCCCACGATCACCTCTTTGAGATGAAATTCAGGAGCCTGAAAAAGCACTAACTTCCACAGATCATATCTCCAAAAATATTGCAAACCAAGCTTTGAAATTTTTTGATGAATTTCCTCGGGATTTCAGCTTCGCACCATACGAATTTCAGAATCTGAACCTTCGTAAAAAAAAATTATAGCAAAAATGCCACGATGACTTGTTTAGGAGCCTGAAACAATACCTAACTTCCACAGATGATATCTCCGTAAATATTGCGAACCAAGCTCTGAAATTTTTAGACAAGCTTCCTCAGGATTTTGGCTTTGCACCCTAAAAATTTTGGCTTCTGAAACTTCGTAGAAAAAAGGTTATAGCAAAAATTCCACGATGACTTGTTTGAAGCAGCAAAACCCTAGAATCCAAAGCTCTGATACCAAATGTTGTGTAACTAGCTCCAAAAATAGAAGAAAAGAGATATCAACGCCTTATAATTGAGCCACTTCGAGGGGGCAACCTCCAATACATTACATAAATGAAAAATTCTTGGATGATTCAATTTACAAAACCTCCTTTCTATATATAGGAGTCCATGGGGCCATAATGTAATCCTAGTGGGCCACAATGTAATCCTAGCCGACCTAACAATAATAATTTAAGGGCACAATAATAATAAAATGGGGGTTACAAGGGTAAAATAATAACAATAAGGGGGTTACACTAACAACAATAAGGGACTATACTAGTAATATACGGACCTAACAGTGTGATATACAGGATGAAATTAGTTTGTTGAGTCTAAAGACTATTGAGGATGCCTACCAAGTAGTTTTGAAGGAAGAAGAGAAAATGTTGAGAAAACACAGTCAGAGGAATATAGGTAAAAGTCCAACAAGAGGACGAGGAACTTTTAGATCAATATTTCAGCACTCTCGGAATGAAGCAGGAGGTTCGAGTAGCAGACCACCGCAAAGAGGAGCCTTTGGTAGAGGGAGATTTTCACCCAGAGGTAGAGGTCGAGGAAGAGAAATTCAGTGTTACACATGTGGAGAATTGGGACATGAGTCATGGGACTGTCCTCATAACAAACCAGAAAATCAACAGAATGTGAATGTAGTTGAGGCAAAGGAAGAAAATCCTCAAGTCATAGGAAAAGAAGAACCACCTGAATCAAGAGAATCTTTGTTGTTAAAAAGAGTATTTTAAGGCGTAGAAGGAAGCAAATGAGCCAGCGAAAAGGAAGAGTTTATTCAGAACTATGTGAATGATCTGAAAGGAGTGTATTAGTTTGTTGTGCTAAGTTTCCTTTCAGTATTAAAAACATGTACAATTTGTCTCCATTTTTTTGCTTAAGGAATGAATATTTTAACCATGAATCATAAATGAATTTGTGAGTTTTAAGCATGAAAATAAGCCTAAATAACACTGTAAAATAGTGTATGACAGAGAAATAACATCACACATAAGTTTTACATAGTAGGCATGATGAAGTATTTCACCCCTCCTGGGCTACTTCTGCTGGTCCAGCTCCCAATAGCATGTCCCTCTTTGTCATTATGCTCAAAATTGAAAATACATGTGTTTACAATTCTCCAATGGCTGTTTTCTCTACACTAGTGGCTCTAGAATGCTCAAATTAGTCTAGGTAGACCCTTGTTTCACCAAAATTGGTCGAATATTAACCTCCCAAAGCCTTTTCCCAATATGAGCTAGAAAACCTCCACTAATTGTGGAGAACTGTAGTTAATTTGGAAAAATTATGAAAAATTAGTCGACGCTAAAGTCTCCGCCAGTATAAACCGTCGCATTAAATGCAAGTGGTTAGGGGTCGGGTGGTCACAAGCCGACCTGCCTTACCCCGCGGTCGCGGTTTTAAACTCCGCATATATTGGAGCGGAAACCAAAGTATGGTCAATGTTCCGAAACCCTTTTGGATTAACCGTCGACACTTAAAACACAACCCAGCGTTCAACTTCCAACATGCGACAGGTTGAATAGACCCCAAATGCTATAGTTTGATAAAACTTGGATCCACAACCTCCGACGCACTGCACATTTTATGCCACGATTAAGGATTATTAAATGTGACCGCTTTCGGAGCCACCGGAGTCGAGTGTAATATCCCAATTTAGGGAGTCAAAAATAAATAAACTATATTGCGGTCTTGAAATGATGAATAAGCTTAAAATATGTATGAAAATAACATTTACATCAATGAGAGCTACAACAGCAATATGGATTTCAGTTCATGATCAAGTAAGTGGGGAAAATCAACTATTTCAGCCCCAAAAACGTTATTCCCAATAGACAGCGTAATATTAAGGGTAAATAATGGTTGGATACTTTATCTTATGCTATGTGGGACTCCCACCCATAAAATAATCCAAAAAAAATCTGTTTTACTAAGTTAAATAGATCTCTCGGTCCCGGTGCAGCTCAAAAAGACCCAAACCCCATGACTTAGCTAATGCAGATTTTGTTGAGGCTTGCACAATGTATTTTTCAGAGGGTTTATGTAGAAAATAATGAAAGAGCTCTGATATGAGTCTTAATTAACCAAAAAAATAGAGAAATGGAAGTTTACAAGCTTATACAGTGAAACAAGACATCCAGCAAGGTTTCTGGCAAAATGCATGAAATAAGAAATACTGCAGAAAATAATGCAGTTGTTGGAAATTTGTATTAATATTGGTTGAATAAATCATATAATCTCTGAATAATATAGGAATAGGGCCAAATTCCTCTCTAGCAAAACTCCCGGAGGGAAATAGGCACCTCCTCCTCAAGAAATAACATAAAATCAAAGGATGCGACACTGTTATTGCTGCCTCTGCATGAAGGACACAGTTTTCTGAAGGAGATTGTGTTGTAGCTGAATATGAATGAATTTCCCCAAGCCAAATACTGAAATGTAGCTCAGATCCTTCCCTCTTGATCCCTTAAGCAAGCTGATCTAAAGAGAGGATGGAATTCCCGCACGAGAATTCTTTGCACTAAGCAGTGCAACAACTCCGGTTAAACAGCTGAAGCATGCAATTGGTCTCCAAACCAAGAAAGATGAATACATGAATGAATTCCCGTTGATGCTGTTCCTTCATTTTATCTTTGGTGAGCTTCCTCACCCCGGACCCTACACAAGGTTGAGGTGACTTCTTCATGAAGCTTCCTCTTTCAAAACTGCGCTGCCCTAGCTTGCTTCCCTCCTTTTGTGGCTGCGCTATTGACTTGGTCAACTAATCCACCTCCAATGCATATTTTCACATTATGGATCTTCAATCTAGTTTACATATGTGTCTTAGGCTGATCCTTGTTCACATTGAACAATTTGCTTAGATGATCTCTTCCTCCTCAAGAATGCATGTTGACTTAGTCAAACTTGACTATGTCCTCATCTATTTTTCCCCTGTCCACACTCTAAGTGTAAATTTCAGCTCCTGAAGTGATCCCGTTCCTTATTAAGGTGGAATTTATTCATATTTTATTATTTATGGGCCTCCTTTCCCATTTATTCCTCTCCTAGGTGAAAATATCAAAATCTAATATTCCAATTTGCTTGCTTGCACAATTTGGAATATTACAGTCCTCCCCTCCCAAATGTTGCTTGTCCTCAAGAAAATACAAGGATAGGATTAAAAATAATCCTTTTATCCCCTACAGTAATCATCATAAGATGAAATCCTCCAAAGATCAAGGTGTTGCATCATAAACATCTCTCCAAGTTGCTCCTCCCAAGTATGCAAGCTATCCAAATAGTTGGCATTATGTGAGAGTAGATCATCCATGGAGGAAACAATGGGCTATTTGAAGGTCCACTTGGGGCATGAAGGCTGATATAGATTGGGATTCATCATCCCCACTTTAATTTCTCCTCCCCAAGCTATCAACCAAGCAAAATGAGCCACCCTCCAAAATGGTAACTCATGCAAATCATCCTCCACCTGAAGCTCTGGCAAAGTAGGTGGGCTGAAATTTTGGTCATGGTAGACATAGTGGCCTACCCCATGCTGCTTTCCTCTCCACTTAAGATAACTGTAGAGAGTTTGTTTATCATGGGCTGCCATAATGTTGCCCTCCAATGGAAAGGAAGAAGCTATACCTCCAAAAGTCTCTCTCCCAGCGTTGTGAATCAGGCTGGCCCAACCCATCTCATACATGAGGGGTAAGAAATCACCATCATGTGGTACCCCATCCATCTCATGGTCCTCCTCATAAAGAAAAAAATATTTTTCTATAGAGGCCTTGTCTCTTCCCATGCTCCCCTTAGAGCATGTAATGCAGAAAGTGTGGGGATGCTCCTCCCCCAAGAACACACCCACTCCATGTGTTCCTCCCTCAATCATGCTCCTCATATAAGCCAGAATAATATCAACAAATAGGATTATGATCAGCAGCATGATGAAACAAATACTGAAGGTTCTATGTGGTGCTGGAAGGTACCAACAGTCTCTCAAGTGGTCACAACACAGTCTTCCTCACTGCAGCTTCAGACAATGGTATGGAAAGTTTTCCCTTGACAAATCGCTTGCTGTATAAGTCATCACACCTACTAGCAAATAGTAGATGGCTAAATATGTCAATTGAGCACACAAGAAGCAACCATATACTTGCCCGGATCATACATTGGATGGTTGTCTCCATCATAATAGCTGGCCAAAGATGGACCATGGAGCCCAAAGAAAAACTTGCCCCTTTGTAAAGAAATGCACTACAAGGAAATGGTAAGAGTATACAAATATTGTGTTGAACAATCAATTAATGCCAAAACAGAAATCTTACCATGTAAGGAAGACAAGATGGTGACAAGATCCATAGATGAATCCTCCATAGTGGCATGACATACCCATATGAAGAGGAATGAACCACATACTGCATGAAAATTCTCCTTCCCATGCTTAGAAATCCAGGTCAAGGAGAACATACCACAATAACCAATGAGTTCATCCACCACTCTATGAATCTCACCTCTTCTATGCCCATCAAGTGCATCAAATATGAAGTGATCCTGGGAACACTCCACTAATAAGCTCATGCTCCAAAGTGACAATGTTGTTGGCCTATGCAAATAGGCTCCTACCAACTCATAAATCCATTCTTTGACATGCCCAATGTCAAAGACTTCCCCCATAATGTTGCCATCTCCTCCCATGGAAACATTATGAAAAATGTGAGAGCAACTCTTCCCTTTCTCTCTCTCAGTCCTCCAAAGAAAAAAATGTCTTTGCTGCCTCATCATACCTCCATCATACAACTGATGCAGTGAAAGAAAAATGACCATACCATCATAATGCATCCTCACTCCTTGCTGCTCCATGATGAAAGTATCTTGCCAATCTCCCTTCCTCTTCTCACCCCATGGAAAAGGACATGTCATAGGTTGACCAAAATCTCTCAAGAGTAGCCAACGCAACATTGCCTCTTGCTGCCCAGTGTCATAGACTTGCAAGTGGTTTACAAGCCTCTTGCCTCCCATCCACATTCACTCAACTCCTTTTGGATGCTTCTCATCATTCTACATCTTGGTATTTCTCCAATGAGATCTACCATCCTCCACAACCGGTTTCTTTTCTTTGCCTCTCATGAAGTGTTGAAAGGAATCTCCTTGGAGATCTCTTAGAGAAGATCTCATGTCCAAAACCATCTTGAGCCCATAAGGATCTAAAGGGGCTGAGAGCAAAGCCTCCTTGCTGCTACCTCTTGACAGAACTGTAACCGTCCTCCAGGGTATTTTTGTTATCTCATGTCAATTCCCGGATGAACATCTGCTGCTGCATGGATGTGTTTGGAGAAAAGTTCACTCCATCCAAGAATTGAGTGCAACTCATCAGTGTTGCATGAGGTTGATGGTTCAAATCTCCCTTGAACCTATCAAGCTTGCACAACGCAGTGCAATCCTACTGCTCTTCCTTGGCAACAATATTTGATCCTGGGTCATATGCAAACAAATCTCCAAAGTCTTCCATAAAATTTTCTAAAATGTCAAGACATGGAAATTTATGCACACCTTTGTGATCCTCCAGAACATCTTGTATGGCTGTAAGAGTTCCTCTCTTCAATGTGTTGGTTGATCCAACTGCTAATGTAGGAAGCTGTTCTTCCAAGGTTGTGACAGCGTTGGTACTTGTCTCTTCCCATGGTGGTGTGGACTTCCTCTCTTCTGATCCTTCTCCATCAAAGGTTCTAATCAGCCCTTGAGAAAACTCAAAAAGAAATCACTCTTGTATGGATTGAGTTACTAAACCACCAAGCATTGGCTTCACCCTCTAGGTGAAGTGCTGCAAATTTTAGTGCCTCCTCTTCGACCATTCGGTGAAGCATGAAAAATGCCTCAAGCTTCCTTGCCCAAACTCTTGCTATAATTGACCCAGAAAATTTAGACAATAGGAATCTATTTCCTCTGATCGAATCTTTGATGCAAGGTCTTCTTTCTTCTCTCAGTTGAATAAACTGAGGGAAATATAGGGTTTCTTTGAAAGCTCTAGGTTGGCACTTGTATTCTGCCAAATACCCACTCATAATTTCATGCTCTAAGTGGTCTCCTTTTTCTTCACTCCCTCTACAAGAACAAGAAGTGCATGCATCTGTTTCTGCTCCTTGAAATCCTCTAGGGGTTTTTCTGCAAATCTCTCCTCCTTGAAACCCTTTTGGAGTTTCAGTGCATTTCTCTTCTTCTTTATTTTTGGATCTGAAAATGGATGAGAGTAATCTCATCCTCTTCATATTCTCCTTATGAAATCTAAGTCACAAGCTGAGCACTATAAAGTTCCCTTCTCAGGAATATCAAAATTCTATTCCAAAGATTGATTGCAGGGGCATTTATTGGATATGTCACCTTTGAAAAAAGGATGAGATCTAGAGGCTACCTGGCCATATGCAAAATCTATCTATATATTTTGAAATATCCCTCCCTCATGGAGTCAGCACTTTGGCTTGAAGCCACAGGCTGAGCCAAAGATCATGCTCTGATACCACTGTAATATCCCAATCCAGGGCGTCAGCAAGACATAAAATATATTGCGGTCTTGAAATGATGAATAAGCTTAAAATATGTATGAGAAGCACATATACATCAATGAGAGCTACATCAGCAATATAGATTTCAGTTCATGATCAAGTAAGTGGGGAAAATCAGCTATTTCAGCCCCAAAAATGTTATTACCAATAGATAGCGTAATATTAAGGGGAAATAATAGTTTTATAATTTATCTTATGCTATTTGGGACTCCCACCCAGAAAAAAATCCAAAACAAATATGTTTTACTAAGTTAAACAGATCTCCCGGTCCCAGTGCAGCTCAAAAAGACCCAAACCCCATGACTTAGCAAATGCATATTTTTCTGAAGCTTGCACAACGTATTTTTCAAAGGGTTTATGCAGAAAATAATGAAATATCTCTGATATGAGTCTTAATTAACCAAAAAAATAGAGAAATGGAATTTTACAAGCTTATACAGTGAAACAAGACATCCGGCAAGGTTTCCGGCAAAATGCATGAAGTAAGCAATATTGTAGAAAATAACGCAGTTGCTGAAAATTTGTATTAATATTGGCTGAATAAATCATATAATGGCTGAATAATACAGGAATAGGGCCAAAGCCCTCTCTAAAAAAACTCCTGGAGGGAAATAGGCACCTCCTCCTCAAGAAATAGCATAAAATCAAAGGATGCAACACTGTTGTTGCTGCCTCTGCATGAAGGACACATTTTTTTGAAGGAGACTATGTTGTAGCTGAATATGAATGAATGTACCCAAGCCAAATACTGAAATGTAGCTTAGATCCTTCCCTCTTGATCCCTTAAGCAAGTTGATCTAAAGAAAGGATGGAATTCCCGCACGAGAATTCTTTGCACTAAGCAGTGCAGCAACTCTGGCTAAACAGCTGAAGCATGCAATTGGTCTCCAGACCAAGAAATATGAATACATGAATGAATTCCCTTTGATGCTATGCCTTCCTTTTATCTTTGGTGAGCCTCCTCACCCCAGACCCCACACAAGGTTGAGGTGACTTTTTCATGAAGCTTCCTCTTTCAAAACTATGCTGCCCTAGCTTGCTTCCCTCATTTTGTGGCTGCGATGTTGACTTGGTCAACTAATCCACCTCCAATGCCTCTTTTCACATTATGGATCTTCAATCTAGTTTACATATGTGTCTTAAGCTGATCCTTTTTCACATTGAACCGGGTTGCTTACGTGATCTCTTCCTCCTCAAGAATGCATGTTGACTTAGTCAAAATTGACTATGTTCTCATCTATTTTTCCCTTGTCCACACTTGTAAGTGTAAAGTTCAACTCCTGAAGTGATCCCTTTCCTCATTAAGGTGGAATTTATTCATATTTTATTATTCATGGGCCTTCTTTCCCATTTATTCCTCTCCTAGGTGAAAATATCAAAACCTAATATTCCAATTTGCTTGCTTGAAAATTTTGGAATATTACATCAAGGGTTATAATTGTTAGTGGTTGTGGTTTTATGTCATGTTTTGATGAAACATGTGACCACAATCCATGGGGCCACCGGTGGCTTGGGACCGCCGACGCCCCCCCCCCCCCCCCCCCCTACTTAGAAAACTATACAACATTAAAATAATGTAGTATGCTTATAGGTTAAGAACTAATGTAGAGTGGAGACGGTGGAGGTCTTTGCTGGCATGCCGGAGGTCGCAGGGTCGAATCCCCCGTACCTCAAATAATTTACTAACCTCCTGGGGGAACTTGGTAGCCTCCGAGCTTGTCACATGTCACCCATCCAATGGTGCTCAATAAAACACGTACATCTCCAAATATTTGGCCCTAGATGCGCCACGTGGAAAAATTTGATCAGGTTTAAGAAAAGGGAATATTCCCAGTATATGCCACCTGCTGAATTTACCTGCATGTTGACTGGGCATCCCAGTCACTACTGTCACAAAATTTTTAGCTATTTGGGAAAACGAACAAAACGTGATATCTTTCTCATACGACATCGGTTTTTTGAACCGTTCATGACGCTAAAATAGCAATGGCGAGACCTATCCGGTCACTCAGGTTTGGTACAGTTTCGAGCACTTTCAATTTTAAGCAAAACACCTGATCCCCTGATGACACCTTCCCATTGGGAAGCTTTTAGACCCCAAAAGACTTTAATTACCTGTTCAGAAGATGAGGGTACAACTCCCTCACCTTTTCAACTTCCATCCACCTTGCCTTACTTGGTTTGCTTCCCTTGAGCCCAATTTGAAGATAACCGACACTTCCCCTCTTAAAAGTGGGTGTCCTCCTGTCAAGGATGGTATCCTCCTTGAGCTCATCCAGAAATTATGGCAAGAAATATTTTGTATATGGCAGCTGAATATCACTCCCTTGATCATCAATCAAAGGAGGCTCATACAAATGTAAATTTTCCACATTGACAACATAATACATTTACATATATGAAGGAAAGTCAGGTTGAAATGCATTATTACCAACTTGTTCGATGATCTCTAATAGACCATAGAGAATGGGCTTGATATTTTTACCTTCTCCTTGCATACTTTATTTGCTTATGTGCAACCATACCTCATCTCCTTGAAACTTGTGATCAACTCTATGTTTTTCATGCCTTTCCTTATATTTTCTTTGACTCTTCTCATGTTTTTATTGAACTTGTTGAAGAATAATATGAATTTTCTCATTGAAATTTTGAGCCTTGTCAATATCACTATGCCCATTAATTGCAACATCCTTCTCAAAGATGAAGTCTAATGGCAATTTCGGAAAATACCCAAAGAAAACTTCAAAAGGTGAGGTATTTGTAGAAGAGAGCTTTGCCTAGTTGTAAGCATGTTGAATGTAATGCAGTTTTTCATCCCACAACTTGGGATGTTTGCTGCAATATCCTCTAAATAGATGCACAACGGTTCTATTCACCACCTCGATTTGGACATTAGTTTGCGGATGAAAATCAGTACTCTTTTTTAACTTTGTGTCCATCATCTTCCAAATATTGGACCAAAAAATGCCAATGAACCTGGAATCCCTATCACTAACAATAGAAGTTGGAAATCCATAATGAACCCATACATGTTGAAAATAAAGTTCAGCAGTTTTTTCAGCAATAATGGTTTTCTTACATGGCATAAGTATACACATTTTATTGAATCTATCCACAACTACATAAAGATAATCATGTTGTTTTCTTGACATAGGTAGAACTCCAACAAAGTCCATGGAGACACTCTCCCATGGCCTTGATGGTATTGGTAGTGGCGTGTACAACCCAAGCTTCCTTGTTTGTTGCACACATAGAACAACCTCTTATAAAACGTGACACACTATCTATTATGTGAGGCCAATATCAATACCTCTGTAGATGTGCCACTGTTTTGCTTACCCCAAAGTGTCCACCAATAAGAGACGAATGAGCCTCTCTCATGACACTAAGCCTATCTCCTTGTGGTATACACATCTTGCCCAAATGAAATAACAAATTGTTATGCATGTGATAATAATTTTCCTCAACTGGATTCCCTTCACTTAAACTAACATACACATCTTGAAAATCAGCATCATGTGCATATTGTTCTATTTAGCTCTCATGTACAATAGAATAATTTTTAAGTAAAGTAGCACTTATAATTGGCCTTGAAAGCATATCAACAACTTTATTGAAAATATCTTTCTTGTACCTTATAACCAAGTGAAACTGTTGAAGAAATCCCATCCACCTGAAATGTCGTGACTGTTGTAATTTTGTATGCGATTGAAAGTACTGTAATGGTTGGTGATCGGTATGTATAATCGTCTCTTTACCCATCAAGTAGTGTTTCCACTTCTTGACGCTTTTTACCAATGCATACAAATCTTTGTCATATGTAGGATAATTTGTTACAGCACCATTGAATGTTTCAGAATTAAAAGTGATAGGCTTACCATGCTGCAAAAGTACTGCGCCCATGACATAATCACTAGCATCGGTTTGTATCTCGAATGGCTGTCTCAAATTCCGTAATGTGAGGATCGGAGCTGAACTGATCTTGTCTTTTAAAGCTTCAAAATATTGCTACTATTTGCCTCCCCATTGGAAGCCTTTCTTCACAGTTGTCACTGCATTCTTAAGAGCTGCTATGGCATAAAAGTTAGCAATAAACTTTCTCCAATACTGAGCTGCGCCTAAGAAACTTCTTACCTTGCTTAATATTTTGGGAGTGGGCCAATTCACAATGGCTTCCAATTTATAAGGATCAATTTTCAACTCGCCTCCTCCTACAATGTGTCCCAAATAAACCAGAGAAGTCTTTACAAATTCACACTTAGACATCTTAAGAAATATTTTTTCTTTCTTCAAAACATCAAGCACCCTTTTCACATACAAGACACGTTCTTCTCTTGTTTTGCTGAAAATGAGTATATCATCTAAATACACAATCACAAAGTCATCAAGAAATGGATGCAAAACATTATCCATAACACGCATGAAATTCGTCGGTGCATTACAAAAACCAAACGGCATAACCAACCACTCAAAGAGTCCTTGTTTGGTTTTGAATGCAGTCTTCCATATATCACTTTCTGCAATTCTTACTTGATGATATCCACTTCGTAAATCTAACTTAGTGAAAAAAATTTCTTCTTTCAGCTGATCTAGCAAATCATCTATCCTTGGGAGTGGGTATCGATTCTTTACCGTTATCATGTTCAAAGCTCTTAAGTCTACACACATGCACCAAGTCCCATCTTTCTTTAGAATCAATACTATGGGTGAACCACATGGTGAAGTGCTTGGCCTTATGAGTCCCTTGTCCAACATGTCCTTGATTTTCCTCTTTATTTCAGCATTCTCCATTATCAACATGTGATACATCCTGATGTTTGGAAGAGGACAATCTTGTTGCAACTGAATCTCATGTTGAATATCCCTTTTTGGAGGAAATCCTATTGGCTCCTGAAACATCTCATGATGTGCATAAAATACATCATATAAATCTTATTTCAAATTAGGATCACAATCTTCAAATGATTCATGATTAACATCAACTTTAGGCTTAATAATTAGAAGAACAAAATTCTTACTTGAATTCACCAGCCTCTTTACCTGTCCAACATTTACCATTGCAATATTCGTTTTCTTGGGATGTGCTCTAACATTGTACTCCTTTCCATCTTTAAATAAATGGTATTTGTTCTCATGGCGATGGAAGATCGTTTTCCTATCATACAAGTAAGGACTGGCAAACACAATACCTGTAATATCAAAGTGAAACCACATCTAATTCAAATGTGTCAACAAAATGTGTAGTTATTGCAAAGCACAATATGTACTTCTTTGAAACCTGTAAATTTGTATCCTTACAAATCCACCCAAGTGGATATGGTTTTGGATGTGGAATGGTCTCAAGATGAATTTTCTTGACCAAGTATTCAGAGATTAAGTTTTCTTGTGACCCACTGTCAAACATTGTGTCAATCTTGGTATGTTTGGATATGACCCTCACATGAAACAGTTCAATTATCTCTTCTTCATTTGGAGCTTGTATGTGACAGTTTGATGTACTAGTACTGGGTTTTGTTTCAATTTATTTCCCCTTCATGTTCTTCAATCCCATGGCTGTAATTTTGGATTCATCACCTGAATCCTCTCCTAATTCATGTTGAGTTGTAGCTGCAGTTTTCTGCTTCCCTTTGTTATTGTTATACTTGGGTCTCTTTTCAGGATGTAATTTCCAACAATTTTTCTCTTCATGGCCTTCTCTTGAACAATGTTTACAAACAAATTTTTCTCCCTCTTTCTTGACAGATGCATTATTTTTTCCCTTACCTTTTGAGGTCTTTTTTTTTTTTTCCCCTTAAAATGTTTCTTCCTACTCTCATCAGTGATTTTTTTCCCTCTAGCTTCTAGATGTGTGGCTTGAACACAAACTTCATCTAGACTTGTAGGGTTAAACATGAGAATAATATGTTTTAGGTAGCTATGTAAGCCTCCTATGTACTTGAGCAAAGTATCTTAGCTCTGCAAATCTACCCCTAATAAGAGATCTCTTCTCCTAAATTCTTGGGTGTATTCTTGCACATTTTTTCCTTTCAATTGTCTAAAATTTTTCCAGTTCATTATGGATTTCTGCATGTGAGCTAATGGATAAAACTATTTTTTTTATTGTAGTAATGAAATAAATCCATGATAGAATAATCTTACCATGCTTTTTTATCTCCTCCTTTGTCTTGGCTTCCCACCAAACAAGTGCTCCACATTCCATCCTCAATGAAGCTAGTTGGATTTTGGTATCATCATCATGAAGGTTTTGAATTCTCAAATAGACTTCAAATTTCCTAATCCAATTATAAAGCTTTTCTGCATTGACTTCACCATTAAACATTGGAAATTCAAACTTAACATCAAGTTTTATAAAAGGACTTTTACCAGTGTTCTTTGACTTATGTGGCTGATGTACTAAAGATGAAGTAGAGGATGATGATGATGAGGGTGAGGATGGTGACTTTCCACTGCCTCCATTTCCTCCATTTCCATTCTTTGATATATCTTCATCATTGTGACCTCCTGATGATCCATGACCTTCCTTGTGAAGTTTGGATCCTTCTCCTTCTATTCTCTCATTGCTTTCTTGATAAAGGACTCTCACCATTTCAGTCATGTCAAGGAATGCTTTCCTGAACACTCTTTCTTCTTCTTTGGGATCCACCTCTTCATGGACTTATTCTTCCTCTAGAGGCATGCTTAATGCTACTTCTTCTTATTTTTCAGGTGAAATAGGTGGTGGAGAATGTGGCAATCTTTCCCTCCTTTGTTGTGGCTCACTTTGAGAACCTCTTGCTTCCACCAATTTTCCCTCTCCTCTCTTAAGCTTGAGCCTAGTAAGCTTGAAAACCCTTGCAAACAGTTAAACAAATATTTTCACACTAAAACACTAGATAATAAACTCTAGCTCTGATACCAACCTGATCTAAAAGGAGTGTATTAGTTTGCTGTGCTAAGTGTCCTTTCAGTATTAAAAAGATGTACAATTTGTCTCCATTTTTTTGCTTAAGGAATAAGTATTTTAACCATGAAAAATAGATGAATTTGTGAGTTTTAAGCATGAAAATAAGCCTAAATAACATTGTACAACAGTGTATCAAAGAGAAATGACATCACACATAAGTTTTACATAGAAGGCATGATGAAGTATTTCACCCCTCCTGGGTGACATCTGCTGGTCCAACTCCCAATGGCATGTCCCTCTTTGTAATTTTGCTCAAAATTGTCAATACATGTGTTTAAAAGCCTCTAATGGTTATTTTCTTTGCACCAGTGGCTCCAGAATGCTCAAATTATTCTAGGTAGACTGTTGTTTCACCCAAATTGGTCGAAAATGACCTCCCAAAGCCTTTTCCCAATCTCAGCTAGAAAACCTCCATTAATTGTGGAGAACTGCGGTTAACTGCAATTAATGTGGCAAAATTTTGAAAAAATATCCAGTGCTAAAGTCTCTGCTAGTATAAAATGTCACATTAAATGCAAGTGGTTAGGGGCAGGGTGGTCACAAGCCGACCCCCCTTACCCCGCGGTCATGGTTTTAAACTTCGCATATATTGGAGTGGAACCCAAAGTATGGTCAATGTTTCGAAACCATTTTGGATCAACCGTCGGCACTTAAAACGTAACCCAGCATTCAAATTCCACCATGTGACAAGTCGACCTGAACCTGAATGCTACGGTTTGATAAACCTTGGATCCAAAACCTCTGATGCACTACGCATTTGATGCCACGGTTAAGGATTATTAAATGTGACAGCTTTCGGAGCCGCCAGAGTCAAGGGCCATAACTTTTAGTGGTTGCGGTTTTATTTCACATTTTAATTCAACATGTGACCATAATCCATAGGGTCGTTGGAAGGTTGGGACCGCCAGCGGTCCCCTCGCCCCCCCAACCAACTTAGAAAATTATACAACATAAAATTATGCGGTATGCTTATAGGTTAAGAACTAATGTAGAGCGGAGATGGTGGAGGTCTTTGCTGGTGTGCTGGAGGTCACGGGGTCGAACCCCATGGAACTCAAATAATTTTACACTAACCTCCTGGGGGCATGTGACAGCCTCCGTGCTTGCCATGTGTTGTAGCTCCTAGAGATAGCCTTGAGTTGTATAAAGACAAGTGCCTAGGACATCTTAAATGCAAGGAGCATATGACTCAGCTGATTACTGTTGACAATGTTAGGTTCTCATGCTATTATCACTCAGATGAATGGTTTTAATAAGAGTGGAACCAAAACCCCAAAGTTACACACAACAACTAGGAAAAATGCAGAAAATGAGTACAAACTACAATAATTAAATGTATCAGACAACTTTAAAACAGAATGTTGTAAAGGGGGGCGACTTCTAAAATGAACACACAGATATCAGGTTATATATGAGCGATGACTATGGCAGAAGATGGTGTAAGATATCAACTATAACCAGGCTCATCCAAGGATTAGAATCCATATATACTGAGCTCGTTCAAAGACAAGAATCCATATATCTAGACAAGTTCAAAGATAAGAATCCATTGTAGTTAATATCAGAAGAATGGTGGAAGAGATAGAAAATGAAACAAATTATCCTGCCTGAGCTATATTTAAAGTGCTATAGATGAGTAAATATGAGTATCTGCTATGATAAATTCACATTCACACATGGGAGCACTCGCATTCCAGCACATTAGATACAAGAAATGTGGAGAGATACGAAATGAATATTTGTATTAAAAAACATAGAGAGAAGTTACAAACTGTGAATCACCCAGAGCGGAATCCCCAATTCCAACAAAACTTCTTATTACTGAATCCCTATGGGAACTTCAAACATCTACTATCAAATTTCATACAAAATACATACAGAACACTTGAACTAGTGAGTCCTTTGGAAAATATGGAACCTTTTGTTAGTGTTGTATTCCTGCTTTTATAACCTCTGATTCCTATGCCTGAGAAGATATTTTGGGAAAATATCTTCTCCACTTGCTTGTATGATGTTGCAGGTCTAAATAAAAAAAAAAATTATGATGAGGTAAAACTGCCTCTCATCATCTTACAACACAGGCCTAAAGACGTTTCTAACTGAAATGTAAACAATTTACTACTCTAAAAGTAAAAACTGTAGGAGTGAAATAAGGATTTCACCCAAAATGAAAAAATGAACAGAACATAAGGTAAAAATCCACACAGGCCCATTCATGAGTTATCATTGATGTTTGATGAGGCAGAGCCATTGCTGCTACTGGCTAAGACAATATCGTTAGTCGTGGGATGAACTGGCCTTCTGTGTTGGAGACTGCGGTACTGCTAGTAATGGATGAATTGGCCTTCTACGCTGGAGGTTCCTATAGAGTGGCCAGTGGTCATGATCCATTGATTTGGAAATTAAATTTACCTTCTACATATTTTTCTCGGCTTCCTGGGCATGGAGGATCATCATCCTCGGCCTTGAGCCACTGTGATTGGCTATGAGATGGCCTGTGTACATTTTAAGACCATCAAAACCTGCATAGACAACAAACAAATTAAATAAATTTTACGATGAGGGGTTTGACTGCTTCAGATGGCTTGGGTAAAGGAGGAGCAGTGCGGAGGTAGGGAATGTAGCGGGAGCGTTTCGATGGTGAAAACAGGGTTTAAATCTGATTTGGTGCAAAGCTTATGCAAAAGGAGGTTTTGCGGAAAACCAGAGTGGTTTTCGCGCAGGCGGAAGGCTGTAATAAGAGAAATGAAAGAGATATGGTTAGGTGGGCGACGCGTGTCCTTACAAAATTGCCCATTTCGCATGGAAACAACACGATCAGGTTGTTTGATGAAATGAACGTGAAAAGGAATGCGGACCATCTGATCATAGCAATCTAGATCAATGGCGGAGGAAGAATGCAATGGACGAACTTGCGCGGTCGGGTGGGACCGTCAATGACGTCAACAATTTTTTTAGGTAGCAGGATGATCAGTTGCGGGGCTATATAAGTGAGAGCGATGTGGGCCATTGGATGAGGAAGATCAACAGTCCAGATCAGAGCAGGGAATGTAATAATAGAAGAGTGATCAGGAAATTTGCGAAGGAGTGATGGAGTGAGGATTGTTGGATCATGATGGAGATCAATGGTGGAGATCAACTGCAGGGGCACTTGGAGGTACAAATAGGTCTGTGGGACATGTGCCTCTACAGTGAATATGGACCATTGGATGAAAATATTCCATAGTCAAAGGAGTCAACTGGGGGGGCACTTAAGAGTATGGGCCACTTTGGTCGGGTGCCCCCGTAGTGAACCTACGCCATAGATCTGGGTCAATCGAATGGTGGAGATTAACCGCGAAGGGAGAAAGGATGTGCGGGAGGAAGAAAGGTGGGAGTACTGTGAACCGTTAGATGTGGGTAAATGGACGACTATGATTGAATCGGGGCTGCACACATCGAGAATCCAGATAGACGGGAGGAGGAAACGCGGAGGGAGTGATTGCGATATGCCGAGGGAGCGAGAGCCGTTGGATTGGGGATGAGATCAACGGTGGAGATGTATTGGAGGAAATCTAGCGGGGTGAAAAGCAAAGGTGCACTGGCCGTTGGATCAGGAGGATTAATGGTTCAGAATGCATCGCGATCTCGCATAAAGG
Organism: Pinus albicaulis; assembly: GCA_034641835.2. Lineage (NCBI taxonomy): Eukaryota > Viridiplantae > Streptophyta > Pinopsida > Pinales > Pinaceae > Pinus > Pinus albicaulis. The sequence goes on from CM076579.1 coordinate 1,650,083,311, forward strand.
AATGAATGGGGCGGAGGATAGTGAAATAGTGAGACAATGCTGACCGTTGGATCAGGAGGATCAACGGTCGATATTCCATCAAGGGGGAATGAAAAATGGAGCTGAGGGGGGCCTGATAGCCATTGGATTGATTGCGATCAATGACTCAGATTATATCGGCGTTTCGCACACCGGCGGAAAAATGTAAAAGGGACATGGACTTTGCAATGTGCGATGTTGGATGGATGGGCGCAGCGCGATAAGCGATGACCGTCAGATTTGCAGGAGGAGATAAATGGTCAGGATCGCGTCGAGATTTCTCCCATCAGTGGAAAATGAATTTGATGAATAAGGAAGGTTAGGGTGGCGATGAGCGATGAGATGGCTGACAGGTGGAAACGGAACGCGCGATGGTCATTGGATCAGTGGAGATCAACGGTTAGGATCTCTTCAGAGGATCGGCCATCGGCGAAACATAAAACATGGAAGCGGGAACTTAGAAAGAGTGATGTGCGATCGCTGATGGGCTTAGCGCTCAGTCATAGGGCCCAGTCTCATGGTGGAAAAGGGGCTCAGGCTTAAGTGAAAGGAGCTTAAAGGCCTAATGTGTTAGAATGAGTGATTTTAAAGCTAAAACGTAGATTTTAAGCCCTTTCAAAGGTTTCGATAGGTGAAAAAGGGGCTGTGATAGTCTATATAGTCCTTGCTGTATTTTCTTTGTAGAATGAAGCTCCTTATCATTAGCCTTCCCAGCCCTATGAGGGATTTCATAACAACATTGGATCCACTTGGGGATGACCCATTTGTCCTCGAACGAGTCGAGAAATCTGCAGACCATCTGTTAGCCTCCTTCTTGTGAACACAGTCCCTTGATGCCTTCTCTTCTTTCTTCATGACAAATCAAAACAACAAACATCAAAATAAAAGCAACTGAATAATGTACAATATCACACAACAGACCTTTTGGCCTGAATCAATACTGGAAAAATGTTTTTAAGAATTTCCCATTCATAGAGGCTTCGAGCAGATCACCCTACAAATTTTTCAGTCTGAAGGTATTGTTTCCTCCCTCTTCAGCAATTTTGAAAGGTCCAAACCATAGAGGATCGAACTTTCTGTGCTTTCCTTTTTCAACCCTTATTACATCCCATCTCAACACCAAATCTCTGACCTGCATCTCTTTACCTTTAGCATGCAGATCAAACAGGTCTTTTAATTTCTCTTGGTACTCAGTCAACCTCTGATTTACTTGACTTTGAGTCTCCTCCAGCTCTACTAACTGATTCATCCTTCTGGTAAGATTGTTTGGTTCCTCTTGACAGTCCTACATGAACCTAGCCACAGGTAACGCCAATTGTATCGGGAAAACCATTGCTCTACCATAGACCAACTCATATGGGGATTTTCCTGTTGACCTCTTACTAGTGATTCTATTTTCCCATAGCACAAATTTAAGCTGTGAATCCCAGTTCTTCTGGTTTTCATTTATGGCCTATTTCAGCGCCCTCACCAAGGTTTTGTTTGAGGATTCTGCCAATCCATTACCCTGTGGATAATATGCAGTAGAGTGTCCTAATACAATATTATATTGTTGGCAAAAATTGATAAATTTGACAGACTTAAAAGCCTAAGCATTATCTGTGACAATCTTAGCAGGACAGCCAAACCTTGAGATAATGTTATCTTCCAGAAACTTGATCACCACTGTGTCTGTAGCATTCCTTGCTGGCACGGCCTTTACCCATTTAGTGAAGTAATCAGTGGCTGCTAGTATCCACTTATGTTTCTTGCTTGAGGCAGGATGAATTTTGTCGATGAAATCAATTCCCCACTGCTGGAAAGGTTCTTCTATGTGCACCGAGATCATAGGTAGAGGTGCGAACCTCTTCCTTTCAACAAATTTCTGACACTTTTCACAAGACCTTACTCGAGCATAAACATCTCCGAAAAGTCTGGGCCAGAAAAAGCCTGCTTTTAGAATCTTATGTGTCGTGGCCCTCCAGTTGTAATGGCCACCACAAATTCCCTCATGGAATTCTGCCATCACTTCTTCTACTTCATTTTCCGTGAGACATAAAAGTAGTATGCCCGATGGGTCCCTCTAGTATAAACGGCCATTTTCTACAATGAACTTCTGAGATTTTAACCTTAACGTCTGGTACTTCATCTTGTCGCAACTTGGAGGACATTTAAGAGACAAGAGGTACTCTAAAATTTCTTTGTACCATGGACTGAGGAGGTACTTCATGTGGATTTTTTGTGTAGAGGCTTCTATTCCGTGCTGCTCATCTACTCTCCCAGGCTCTTCATTGGCCACCATAGACAAATTTATCCCCAAAGCCTGACAGTTTGATTCAGAAAGGATCTTGGCCAATCCATATCCCTTTATTAGCTTAGTGTGGCGTATCTCCAACTCATACTCATGTATCTTAGCTATCAATTTTCCTCTCTTTCCTTCACTATCTCTCTAAACCAAGATGTCTTTTACAACCGTTGTGGGTACGAATGCAGTTATAGTTGACTGCAATACATACATCCGAAAAGCCTTTAGGGATTTAACCAAGGCATAAGCTTGTTTCTCCAGGATGTTATATTTTAGCTCAGCATCGTGAAGCACTTGGCTAAAAAAGGCAATAGGTTGTTCATGACCTTCCTCATTTTTTTGCAATAATACAACTGCGACAGTGTGGGGAGATGCAAATGAAAATATTATGAAGGGTTTCGCATAATCTAGTCCTGCCAATACTGGGGCTTCTGTGAAAGCATTTTTAATTCTGTTAAAAGCTTCCTGCAACTCATTAGTCCGTTTTACTTCGTTATCCTTCTTCAGCATCTCAGTTATGTACCGAACTATCTTCGCATAGTTCGGTATGAATCTTCTCAAGAAGTTGATACGTCCAAGAAAAACTTGGACCTCTTTCTTATTTCTGGGCAAGGATATACCCTTTATGAATTCTACCCTTTTCGGGTCAAATTTTACCCCTGCCTTTGTTACAATATGCCCCAACAGTTTACCCTCTTCTAAAGCAAACATAGATTTTTGAGGGTTTAAAGACAATCCATACCTGCAGCACTTGTCAAAGGTTCTGCGCAAATGCTCTATATGTTCAGCATCGTCCTTTGAGAAGACTGTGATGTCATCTAGGTACACCACCACGAATTTGTCTTGTTCTCCCACAAAAGCAATGTCCACAGCCCTTTTAAATGTAGCCCCTGCATTAATCAATCCAAATGGCATTCGAGCATACATAAAAGTTCCCCAAGGCGTAGTGAATGCGGTTTTCTTTTGGTCCTCCGGAAGCACTGCTACTTGATTATACCCAGAAAAGCCATCCATCATAGACATTCGTGAAGCTTGTACCACCTTCTGCAATATATGGTCCATCTTTGGCAGCAGACAATTTTTTTTTAGGGATGCTCTGTTCAAATTCCAAAAGTCGACACACAGTCTTATCTCTCCATTCTTCTTTCAGACTGGGACCAAGTTGGCCACCCATTCAGAATATCTTAATGGCACAATAATCTTAGCCTTCAACAGTTTCTTGATTTCCTTTTCTATGGAAGGAAGGAGTAATGGATTAATCTGCCTTAATTTCTGTTTGTGTGGCTTAGCATCTCCCTTTAATGGAATCTTGTGCTGGATAATGCTAATATCAAAGGTCTTCAAATATTGATAGGACCAAGCAAAGAAATATTTATATGTCTGAAATAGCTTTTGATATTTCTCTTGTATTCTTTGGGTACCTTATTAGACAATTTCACAAACTGGGGATCAGCCTCCGTGCCGAGGTTCAAGTCATCTACCTGATTTTCTTCAACAACCTTACTTGGCCGTATTGGGACATCATTCTTATCAAATAATCTTTCCAGAGGGACCAGTCCTCTGGGTATTACATTCCCTTTGAGCTGCAACACCTTGTGCCTAGCTATGGTAGCCTGCCATTTATTCTGAAGAAGGTCCTCAGTCTCCTCCTCACCACCATTTATGTCCATATTGGAGAATTCCCCAACAGTCTCCATGAATCTTTTCACTTACTCTTCATCTTCAAACACTTTCCAGTGTTTGAAATTGTCAGGCATGGAAGGACGGTAGAGAACCTCTATTTCATACCTCAGGAGGGGGTTTCCGAGGTGGTCAAAAAGAACTTGCAGCTACTGCAATAGAGTCTGCCATTCTGTTTTGGTATCTTGGCATGAATTAAATATTAAATGCTAGGAAAAAATTCTCTACCAAGTCCCATACCTCATTTCTGTAAGCCCTCAGTCTTGGGTTCTTAGCTTGACATTGATTTATTACTTGTCTCACCACCAGTTTTGAATCTCCCAGAACCTTCAAGCTCTGAATATTCATATTCTTTGTTGTTTGTAGACCCAGGAGCAATGCTTCATATTCAACCACGTTGTTCGTGTCTTCATGCTCCAATTTGAAAGATAATAGGACCAGTTTTCCAGTAGGGGAGATAAGGAGAATCCCAGCTCCATTCCCTTCCTTTGAGTTGGCTTCATCAAAGTGAAAGGTCCAAACCCCACTTTCTTCATTACTTGAAGACCGCTCTGTCTTTACTTGACAAAAAGATGGCTCCTGCAAATAATCTTGGTTTTCTTCAACCATTAGATAAGAAAAATCACCCTCTTTGTTGTACACCAGTGAATTCACTGAATTATCAGCTTTAGTGACCATCTTCACAAACCTTGTTTCCCAGTATAATCTCCTTTCTTGGCCTCCAAACATAGGGATGGTCACATAGGTTAGGTCTAGCTTTATAGATCCTCTGATTTTTGTACCCCATGATCTTGATAACAGCATCCCAAACCGAGCTGGGATATCGGCCACTACTATGTCCATTACCACACTCTTAGCTGGGATTTGGGCTAAATTTACCACCAAACCCTTGATCATCCCTAGACATTTGACTCTTTTAGAATTAGAAGAGAAGAGATATCTATATGGGCAAGTGATCCGCAGCCCCAATTGCTCCATTACTGACAGGGGTAGGAGGTTATGAGACGCTTCAGAATCCATCATACAGTTGTGCAAAAAAAAATCATGAATTACTAAAGAGACATAGAAAGGAGGATTTGAAGCATCTAACTCCTCAACATGAGAACCGAACATTACCATAGGCATTTCTTCTTGGAGGTTTAAACTATTTAGGATTTGGGCTGCTCCTTGAGGAAGCATGAAAGAAGACACCTGAGACTGGTAGACTGGCTATTTCAGGAGTTCAGTTAAGGGGACTGGGATTTTAACTTTTTCCAGTTCTTTTTGAAGATTAAAAGCAAAGGGAGACTTCTCTATGAGACTTTCCTTTGGCTCTTTACTCTTAGCTGGAGGTTTTTCTTCCTTTGGGATAGGCTTGACTTTTGTATTTGAATTAGAGGCCAACTTAGAAGAGGAAGGAATGGAGTCATTAGAATGTAAAGGTTCAGTTATAAGTCTCTTACCTTTATCTTCAATTTTCTGAGCAATAGTCTCCTTCTGAGGCATATCTTCTTCTTGTTCTTGTGTGCACGTTCTCTTTCTAGAAGACCTGAGATCATATTTTCTATGAAATTGTGCTTGCATGAAGTCTACAATTTTCTTATAGTAATCATCGATCTCTGGATCTTCAGAAACACTTGTTTTTTCTTCTACTTCTTGCAAGGAAAGCTCCACTCCTTCACTTTCTTGTACAAAAGACTCAACTTCATCACCATTTGAGTAAGCAAGATATTGATCATATTGCCCATCGAGGATGTCTTCTTTAGGGCCATCCATTTTCCCTTCTAGATACAACGGGGGTTGTATGTGATCTTGCTGCTCCTTCCGATCTCTTTGTAATATTTTCAAAGGAGACTTTCTGTATTGTGGGTTAAATCCTCTGTTTGGAGCAGGTTGGAATGGTTTGGAGGATGTGTTATTTGCCTCAAGCTCAAGCTTCACCAGCTTGCTCGAAAGGTTCTTGATCATTTTCTCATCTCTTCTATTTTGTAATCTGCTGCCTCTTTATCTTGACAAGAGGTAGATGCTTCTTCTTTCCCTCTACGTCTAGCATCATGGTCTGACCTCCCTTTTGATTTACTTGTGGAAGAAAATTTAGCTTCCACTTCCAATGCATCGGTCTCGGCTTCATCCAGAGTAGAAGAATTCCTTTCTCTTAGAGAGAATCCGAATTTTGACTCAAATGCTGCAACAAACACCACCTTAGCAGCGGTCTGGTGAGGCTTCATTTCGGCTGGGAGACTTGTGTATAATTTATTAAATCTCTTGATGAATTTGGACACATCTTCATTATGTCTCTTTTTGAGTGCGTTGAATTCTGTAAGACAATATCCGTGGTCCTTCTTCTCTCCCCACTTCTTGATGAAGGAATTTTCCATCTCCTCCCAGTTATTAATGGAGCAATCCCCCAAGGTCTTGAACCATTTTCTGGCCTCTTCATCTAGGGATTGGACAAAAAATCTCAACACCACATCCAGATGTTCAACATTGAAATTTTCTACGAAGATGTAGAAAAATTCCAAGTGTTTCTGAGCTTCAGTATCATTTTCTCCATTGAAACAAGGAAGGATCTTTAAGTAATCCTGAGGCATGTCATTAAGGATATGAGGCAATGCCAGGGGGGCATATTTGTTCAGTAGGAAGCCAGGAACAACCATCGGAGGTTGTGGAGGTGGCGGGAGAGTCTGATGTGTATTAGGAGGTGGTGGAAGAGAAGTATGTATGAAAATGGGGATATACTAGACAACAACATGGTTGGTTGATTGAAATGCTGGAATATGATAAGTGGAAACCTCTGTGACTTCTTTAATTTCTTCGGTTTCGGGAGTGGGATGCATAAAGAAGCTAGTGGTATCTACAGATTCAGCCTCATATTTTACTTCAATATTTTCAATAGAGGGGCTATTTTAAGTATAATCAAGGGTTCTTGCAACAGAATTAGGACCTTGATCTTGAGCTAATTGAGAGGAGGATGGAGAGTCTTCCAGGGAAAATCTGGGAATATCTGTATAAGCCGATTGTCTTTCTCTCCAACTTCTCTTGTGCAAAATATTCACTGGATCAGACACTGAAGATGTTCTCAACTGGGATGTATCTGACCTCAGGTGTGGCTTTTAGGAAGCTAGGACTGCATATAGATTTATCTTTGAATGATAGTAGAGTCGCTAAGGTGAGGGATCTACAACTCCCAACCCTTCCTGCTCACCTATTTTGAAGGGTAGATTAATATTTGTCGAGGCCCAGGGATTTAGCTCTTCAAATTCTTTCCATGGAAACAACGCTGGAAAGATGTTGTAGCTCCTAGAGACAGTCTTGAGTTGTATAAAGACCAGTGCCTAGGACATCTTAAATGAAAGGAGCATATGACTCAGCTGATTGCTGTTGACAATGTTAGGCTCTCATGCTATTATCACTTAGATTAATGGTTTTAATAAGAGTGGAACCAAAACCCCAAAGTTACACACAACAACTAGGAAAACTGCAGAAAATGAGTACAAACTACAATAACTAAATGTATCAGACAACTTTAAAATAGAATGTTGTAAAGGGGGCCGACTTCTGAAACGAACACACAGATATCAGGTTATATATGAGCGATGACTATGGCAGAAGATGGAGTAAGATATCAACTATAACCAGGCTCATCCAAGGATAAGAATCCATATATACTGGGCTCGTTCAAAGACAAGAATCCATATATCTGGACGAGTTCAAAGATAAGAATCCATTGTAGTTAATATTAGAAGAATGGTGGAAGATATAGAAAATGAAACAAATTATCTTACCTGAGCTATATCTAAAGCACTATAGATGAGTAAATATGAGTATCTTCTATGATAAATTCACATTCACACGTGGGAGCACTCGCATTCCAAAGCATTAGATGTATGAAATGTGGAGAGATACGAAATCAATATTTGTATTAAAAAACATAGAGAGAAGTTACAAACTGTGAATCACCTAGAGCGGAATCCCCAATTCCAACAAAACTTCTTGTTACTGAATCCCTATGGGAACTTCAAACATCTACTATCAAATTTCATACAACATACATATAGAACACTTGAACTAGTGAGTCCTTTGGAAAATTTGGAACCTTTTGTTAGTGTTGTCTTCCTGCTTTTATAACCTCTGATTCCTATGCCTGAGAAGATATTTTTGGAAATATATTCCCCGCGTGTTTGTATGCTGTTGCAGGTATAAATCAAAACATAAATGATGATGAGGTAAAACTACCTCTCATCATCTTACAACGCAGGCCTAAATCCGTTTCTAACTGAAATGTAAACAATTTACTACTCTAAAAGTAAAAACTGCAGGAGTGAAATAAGGATTTCACCTGAAATGAAAAAATGAATAGAACATAAGGTAAAAAGCCACATAGGCCCATTCATGAATTATCATTGATGTTTGATGAGGCAGAGCCATTGCTACTGCTGTCTAAGACAATACCGTTAGTTGTGGGATGAACTGGCCTTCTGTGCTAGAGACTACAATACTTCTAGTAATGGATGAGTTGGCCTTCTGCACTAGAGGTTCTTATAGAGTGGCCAGTGGTCACGATCCATTGATTTTGACATGAAATTGACCTTCTAGGAATATAACAATATAACAATATTTAAAACAATATAAACCCAACGGATTATAAACATAAAGAAAAAATTAATATCTCAATATCTAAATTTCTATGTCAATTTAATATGCCATTTCTCAATTGATATCATCTTTTTTTCATTATAAATTTCATCTTTAATATGTGATTTAAATAATTCTCAATATATATTTTTTTTCTCCAAATTTAAATTTTTTTAGTTAGTTTTTTTTTTTTTTTTTAAATTGAATTTATAATATTTTTTATTCAACTTTCTTTGTTTTTTCTTTAATGGATGATTTACTGTGCCCCTATGTTAGTGGATATATAAAAAACAATCCTTTATGTTATTGTATCTATTTTATTGAAATGAAGTTTTTTTTATTGCAATCAATAATTTGTTGGGTTAATTTTTTTTTGCAGTGGATATATAAAAAAGAATCCTTTATGTTATTGTATCTATTTTTTTTTTTTTTTTCAGAAGAAAAAAATGTTGTATATATTAAATATGATAGTACATGATCACAATTACATTCTCAGCTGTTAAATACATTCCAGCGAGAAACTCAAAAATCCCCATCCCCATACATAAATTACCCTTCTAAGAAAGAAAGTAATTCGATGTTCATGGCATTCAGATTACGGGTAGGATTACCCATACCCTTACAAATTGATCGAGTACATCCCTGCATGATAAAACCACATCCAAGTAGAACCATATCCATAATTGATTTATACATACAGAAATTGAAAGACCAAAGAAAAGATGAAAAGGATATAATATTGATGCATGGTCTTTGCCTCTGTCTATACTGCATATTATCTTGTATTAAACAGGCTCGCTTGACTGATGAAGGGTGGCAGAATTCAGAAATATTCTTACAGGCTCGCATGATAAACTGGCTCGTTTGTTGTATATTAGATCGGGCATGCATGATTCATGTTAATAACAGATGCAATGTTGTCATTACCTGTTGACATTGTTCCATTGATAGCATCTTTTGTCAGGCTCGCTTGTTTTATGATGTAAGTCTTGCAGACTTGTAGATAGTGATAGAGGCTATGAGTACATATCTGCATAAGTCATATCCAATGAAAACAAAACCGCTTCCAACATCCTTGATATATTAGTACTATTATTAAACCAAAAAGATATGGCTGATATTGCTAGTGCTGCAAAAACGAAACCAAAATTGGTGGAGAAAGGATATTATAATCGCTGATGCTCCTGATAAACCTGTGTACCGTAGTCACGGGATTGGGATATTCAAATTCCAAATCTGCAGGCCGTCCCTATATCGCGTAACATACATAGCCCCAAAATCTGCATTAATACCTCTTTTAGAGAGTCCGTCGGCCCTTGTGTTATTTTCTCTGTAGATATGATTAATAGGTGGGCAGTTCAATATCTTCCATAATCGATGATTCCTCTGTCTCCAACCCATTAAACCAGGATTTATCATATCAAATTTACCTGTGATCCACCCAATCACCAACATGGAATCACCATATAGGTTAACATTTTGCAATTGTAGATCTGCGTGTGCATGGAGACCACCCCATAGAGCCATGATTTCAGCCTTGTTGTTGGATACATGTCCACCATTCTAGTAGATGTGTATTCTGTCCCTCTGTGATAGTTTAATCCATACACCACATCCCGTGTTGCCAACAGCCGATGCTCCATCGAAGAAGATGGCAGGGATTTCAATCTCATGTGGTCTGTTCCTATAAGATCCATCAACTACCAATTGACAAGAAATAGGCCTCACCTCAATCCATTCCATGATCTTGGAGTAGATACTATGAATTTGAAAAGGTCTATTTTCAAAGATCAAATAATTCTGTCCAATCCATACCTCCCAGACAAGGAAAAAAGGAAGAGATTTAAATTTTCCACTAAGTTTATCCCAATCCTTAATAGCAGACATGAAATTATAGGCCGACCATGTCAGGTCCATAAAGAATGGAAAAAATAGTTTCCATAGTCTCTTAACCACTGGGCATAAGAAAAATAAATGGACAATGCTTTCTCCTTCCAATGTACATAAAGAACATCGATTAGGGCCATGTATGCCCCTCTTATTGAGGTTGTCCCAGGTTAATATCTTACCGCACCACACCAGCCACCCAAAGAGGGTGATCTTAGTTGGGATCCTTCACCTCTAGAATGGATAGAAAGAATTGATAGATTGATCCCCCTACGTAGTTGTGATGATGTTCTTATATACGTCCTTTACTATGAGAGATTTTTTCTTAGTGGGTCCATTCCATATGATGTGATCACCCCTCTGAGAATGACATAGGCCCGCACCTCTTAAAGAGTCCCGAATGAGCTCCCATTCATCAGCGTCATCCCCTTCCAGCAGTAATTGATTAGCAGTTTTGAAAATTAGAGCACCACAAGACCAACAGTGTATAGTATGAGAGAGATAGAAGAAACCCCTATGTGAGAGTCGATGAAGCAGGCGGGGGGAGAGGCAATTATGATGTGGCACGAACATGATGCACTTGAAAGTTAGCGGTATTCGCCCACCATCACAGAAATACCAAGTCAGCCGATTCACTACATATCCCAGCACTTTTTTAAAACCACCCCATATGGCTAATATGTTCCATGGGCACGTAAATTCTTGACAGATAAGTTGATGTAAAAAGTCGCCCTCAATGTATTTTCATCTGATAATAGCACTCTAGATGCTATCCCCATTGATAGCATGCCAGAAGGATTTAATAAGCAGGGCAATGTTAAATATACGAGTATTTAAAATGCCCCACGCATCCTGTTATTTTGCTCTGCATAAAATATCAATATTGCAGAGGTGAAATTTCTTCCCCATATTGGTGCCTCCCCACAAAAATCTAGCAATAGTGCTATTGATCAATTCCACAATCTTGGCAGGCAGATAATATAGATGACCCCAATATACCATCAATTGTGATTAAAAAACCTGTATGAGAATGAGATGGCCACCTAAAGATAGCCACTTGTATGTCCATTTTCCAATACGAGCTCTGAAGCACTCAATCATCCACATGCAATCCCTTATCTTGTACCCGTAGGGTTTTATGTTGAATCCCAAATATTTGAGGCCATCCGACGCTAGCTGGATGTGAACCCCCAAAAAATCAGAGATAAAATTGATCTCCTGCAAATCACCCTTCTCATATAATAGGAAATATTTACCTTTGTTGACACCTAGTCCTGTAGCAGATTCAAACCTCATTAGTACCAGATGAATATAAAACCAATGATTTCTGATGAGATATCCAAATAGCAACATATCATCAACAAAAGTGAGTGCGACATGGACATAGATTCAGAAAAGGAAAAACCCTTTATGAAACCCTTTTGTTCAGCACTATGTAACACCTTACTAAAACCATCCAATATGAGAATGAATATGAGCGGGGATAGTGCACATCCCTGACGAAGACCTCTTGCTGCCTCAAAAAAGCGAGTCGGCAAACCATTGACCAACACTACATATCTGACTGTTGAAATGCAAGACATAATCCATCTAATGATTCTAATTGGCAGCCCAATATTAAGTAATACAAGCCGGATGTAGGACCAGTCTAATGAATCATAGGCCTTATGAAGATCCACCTTCATGACCAGTGCCTCCTTCTTATTTGCATGCATAGAATGAAGCACCTCCTGTGCAATGGAAATGGCATCATGAATCGAGCATCCCTGGAGAAATCCATATTGCTTCATACAAATATGTTCTGATAATGTAGCCCTAAAACGATTTGATATAATATTTGAGGCGACCTTATACAGAAGATTATAGAGCGCAATCGGATGAAAATCTGAGAATGATTAGGGATTGGCAGCTTTTGGGATCAAAGCAATAAAGGTAGAATTCAGGTTAGCAGACATACTTCCTTTTGACCGAATCATTTCCACAATCTCCGTAAGTTCATCCCCAATTAAATGAAAGAAAAAGATGAAAAACTCTGCGGGCCATCCATCCAGTCCCGAAAACGTATCATATGCAAAATATTTTAGGACCAATAGAACTTCATTCCTTGTTATTTTCTGATCAAGTACAGTAATAGCATCCTCATTAAACATTCTGGGTACATGATCTAGTAACCAGCTTTGGTTTTCAAAACTGATGGAGTTGTCTTTTTGATAGAAATGTGAGAAGTGGGAAAAAGCTTCATTTTGAATCTCAGCCATTGTAATGGCATAACTACCATTGGGCCATGTGATGCGCCAAATCACATTCCTATTCCTCCTGTCGTTTGCAAATTTGTGAAAAAATTTAGTGTTGAGATCACCCTCCTGTATCCAACAAACTCTACTCTTTAGTTTCCATGTAGTCTCTTCTATGCATAGTATCTCCCTTTTATGAATCCCCAGCTGTTTCAGTGTATGATATGCTTCCTCATCCGGAGCGGTGTTTATAAATTCCTTATATATTGACTCCATCCGCTAGATGATGTCATGGAGCTCTATCTTGAGTGCTCTTTTCTTATTTATTTCCCACTTTTTTGAAGCTATCTTTAATTTGTGGTGTTTATTATGAAATCAATCCCATTGTCTAAGATCCTCCATACCCTCATCTGCTTGCCACATTATTTTTACAAGATTAATGTATTCTGCATCTTCAAGCCATACCCTATTGAATTTGTATGGTAGCCCCTTTTTCATTTCATTTTTATTCCAGGATAATGATATCGACATGTGATCTGATATGTCAGAAAACATAACCACAGATCTGGGAGACCCCCACCACTCAATCATATTGTCCTTTATAATTTCCCTATCTAATCTTTTACCAATATAATTAACCCCCGTTCTCTTGTTTTTCCATGTAGGAATCAGTGGACAGGGCCTGATGTCGACCATTTGATGAGATATGAACATATCTATCAGGAAGTTTGCGAGTGGGTCCATACGAGCGTTGTCCCCCCATATCTCATCTGACTGCATAGTAAAATTTAAATCCCCCATCAAGATCAGATTTGGTAACAAAAGAATACCATAATTCCTCATCCGGGTCCAAAAGGTTTGTTTGTTGATATATGGAGCATATATCTTAGCAATGTTGAGTGGTCCATCCATTCCCCTTAGTTGGCTAGATAGGAGAATCCTGCCAAAAAAACTGTAAGCTCTAAAATTTTCTCTATCAGGATTCCAGATAGCAATCAAACCTCCTGAGCAACCATTGGAGTCGATGGCCGCCACACACCACCCAGGTTTATAACCCAAAAATGCTTTTATAGCTTTCTCCCTTCTATAAAGTGTCTCTTGTCCCAGAAAAATATTGCACTTGTTGTCATCTAATAGCTCGCGGAGGCAATGTGATTTTGGGGCATCACCCATACCCCTTATGTTCATCGATATAATGTGAGTCATGGAGAACCCTCCTCAGGGTGACTTGCTCTAAGCGCCCTGGTATACTCCCACTTACTATCACAAGCCGAGATGGGGATATCAGTAAAAAAAAATTCTCCGTCCGAGAACAGTGAAATGGACTTATATTTTTCCTTGGCCTGTTTGGATATATTCTTAGGTTTTTTCCTAGTAGAGATATTAGAAGACAGGGGATGAATGACACTTGAATCCCTAGCTGTAGGTGGTCTGTCAAATACTGTCAATGTAGCCAAATCAATATTGGGATTGCCCATTAATGACTCGATGTCGCTACCGACCAAGTTCCTTGGTGATTCAGGGGGAAGACCTGGATTAAAATGATCGGTATAGTTTGTATGAGACATAGGTATTCCACTCGATGGACAAATGGGATCGTTTGATGATTCTCCTACATAGTGGCTTGTGGATTGATAGAGCGGTGGGTCAGCACTATTATGAGATCTTGCAAGTTGAATAGAAGCCTCGATAGAGGTCCGATGGGGAGAGAGTTCGATGGGAGGGCCCGATACATTGATGGCCATGAAGGTGATAGGCGGGGTAGGTGAGTATCTATCATGAAAATTTGGTGGGCTAGAGTGATCATTAGCAGGAAAAATATTAGATTTAGGAGGTAGGACTCTATTCATGGCAATAAGAGGTCTATTTTATCGAAATGAAGTTTTTTTTAATATCGCAATCAACGATTTGTTCGGTTAATTTTATCTGGCTCGACATGATAGTTTGTATCAAGATCATGAACAACTTTGTTTATAGACTGAAGGTGTGGTGATAACTTTCCAAGGTCATAAATCGACTTATACAGGTAAGTCCATGGCCATATTATTTCTACTACTTTTATTTCCTAAAATGAGAATTAAATTAATAGCTCTGCATATATTTTGGTTTGGTATTTAAAAACATAGCAGAAGCAAGGCTTTCTTGCAAGCTCTACTTCATTTTTTCATTTTCGAAAAGAAACTAACAATGTCATTAAAGCTTTCCGGATGCGGATGCCACCCGCATGTGATGGGACACTTGTCCCTTGCTGCCTCCCGAGGCCGTCGTTTTGGGCTGACCATCTGGCCTCCCACAAGTGCATTTACGAGGGCATTCAATATGCCACCCCTCGATGCATTAACACCATCATCTGGAACCATCGACGCGCTGAGAATTTCACCTGGTTTACTTTGGCTTCTGGTATGGATTTTGGTCTCTCGTATGGTGATTGCTCTGTCTGCACCACCATTGTGCTACGCCGAAGTTCTTGCCCGCTCGCCTGCGCTGAGCCTAGCGCTTGAACGCAGATAGGCAGATGATGTGAGCTTCTTTGCTGCTTGGAGAATGTTCCTGAGTTCCAGTATTCACATAGTAAGCTCTGCTGTTCGAATTCTCTATTTGCTTGTTTCAACACTCCATTGTCACTTCTCCTCTGTCCTTTCCATCAGCCTCTCCCTCTCGCCATGCCTAGACTGTGCCATCGCATGCGATGTTGCCGCAGCTCTAGTCGTGGTTGTGTCATACACCCTCGGTCCTCCCCCAGTTTGGACTCCTCCTCTGAAGATTTCCTCTGTGACCACCTTCTGGAAACTAGAAGTCGCAGAGGCAGGCCTCGCCCCACTGAATTCGCTCATCCATCTGTGCGTTCTCCACCTCCTCATGTGCTCTCCTCTGCGCCTCAATTCAACCCTTTTGATGCTCCTCCCGTTCCCCCTCCGCCCTCCTCCACAAACCTGCACCAAATCTCCTAGCGAGCGGAGTTTAGATTTGATTGTGTTTTTGAAAGGCCGGTTCTTACAGCGTATGTCACAGTCACCATATGTGAAAATTTTTCTCGACCTGATCCCCCTTCGACTGCTATCCCTAGTCCCTCTGTCGCATTCCATAGCCCCAGTGCTCCTGACCCTTCTTCTGCTAAAAATGCCAAGGTCTCCTTGGCTCAATTGAACATTGCCCGTGATGTTTTAATGCAGGTTCAGACAACGAAAGGCGAGGACAAGGGCAAAGAGCTTCCCTCAACTGATGAAGGTGGAAGCAGCGATGAGTACAGATGCAGAATTGTGGAAGAACCGCCTTCTCCAACTAATGATCAGTAGTCCGAAAATCCCTCAGAGGTTTTTATTTCTTATGCACAATGTTTCTAGGTTCATTATGGCTTTTCTGTTCATTCACCCTCTTCTTGCAGAGTGGTTAGTTTTACTATCTGTATTTTTGTTAAACTAATTGGATGAAAGGCTGATTTCCCCTATGAGGGCGGCAACTCTTAATTTTTAGGGACTGGTTTCCCCTCGGTGGGCAGTCCAAACTCTTGTTTTTCGCAGCAGTCAAGCCCTGCACTCAGGATCTCTCAGCTGAGGCAGCATCAATTTTGTACTTTTATGTTATATATTAATAGATTTAGCATTACCCATAAAACAAAAAAAACAATGTCATTAAAGCTATATACTCAAATGTTTTAATTTCCAATATATCAGCTTTTATTTATGTAAAATTTTCAATTAATGTTTCATTTTAATAAATCATTTAATTATTATGTTATTTTTTTTCAATTATTGTTTCATATTTAATATGTTTTTTTTTTTAAATCTTCTATATACATTTTTATTTTTATAGAAATTTAAATATTTTTGCTTTCTTTTACAATTTATTTTTTCATATTTTATATTTAAGTTCTCCTTATTTAATATTTCTATATTTAAGTTCTCCTTATTTAATATTTAAATATTTTCTATATTTTAAAAAAACATTCCATATTTCAAATGTCTTTCTAATAATTTTTCAAACATATATATATGTTTTATTTAATTTTAATAATTTCATAATTATAAAAATTTTCAATCTTAATTTTAGATATTTCATATTCAATATCTCAAAATTTCAATTAATATATTATTTCAATATCCCACTTTTTTAAATTAATATTTCAATTTTTTCAATTATTATTTCTCCACAAAAACACACACACACACATATATTTATTTATTTATTTTTATTTTAATTTGAATATTTCATTTTTTTATTAGTTTCTCTTAAATATTTAAATATTAATATATCATATTTAAATATTCCATTTTCAAAATTTTAATGTTAACATTTCACAATTTATATTTCAAAATTAATATTTCATATTTCAATGTTATTATTTCATAATTCATATTTAGTAGGCAACATTTAATATTTAATGTTTATACATCCATGTTTGTAGAAAATTCATGTAGATTCAAACTGATATTTGTAATATTCTAAAACAAAATACTTGAATCTACTGTACAAATTGCGAAAACCATTTACGATCACATAATTGCGGAAACCAATTACGATCACGTAATCACATGAACAAGAAAGAGAAATAATTTCAATCACACAACACAAAGATTTATCTAGGAAAACCTCAACTAAAAACCTGCCTATTTGTATATTGCATATTGCATAAGTCAAAGAATATGAGAACAATACAATTCTTCTCTCAGGCTTTAAAGCTCTCTGCACTATCTCTGCACTTTCTGTCTATTTCACTAATTCCTATGCAAGCTTGGTTAGATACTTAACCAATTTCTTGGCCTCAATATTCCCTAGCTTGGTTAAATACTTAACCAATTTCTCTGCCTCAAGATTCCTTATTTCCTTGCATAGTTTCTTGGGTAATTAGGCCCCTATTAACAAGGAATTTCCACAACACTTCCCTTTAACTCCAACCTCAACTGGGTCTTCCTAAAAATTGACATGCATGAGTTATTTATGAGTGAATTATTAGTTATCTAATTGATCACTGCATGTAAATTTAATGTAATTAATTCACTTGACCTCTCACTAATTCCTCCATTAGTTAGAACTAGTTAAATTGATTTTAACTCAAATAAATTAAGTTAACTAATTAAACTCAAAATAAACGCAACTAGGGCTCCAAAAAAGTAGGAGACACTGTACATGCCTCTAGTTTTACCCTCAACTTGAATTAAATGAACTAACTAAGTCTTCCTGACTTAAGTTAACTAGTACAAGTTGTCATGTGATGTGGAATTACAATTTACTTCTAATTTAATTAAGGAAAAATTAAATTAGAAGCCTCTTCTTATTTCAATTTTCAACACTCCCTCTCAATAAGAAAGGGATTGTTTTCTATCCTGATCCTGCCTCTGTGTAACTAGAATTTTCCTCTTGACAGTGCCTTCATCAAGATGTCTGCATCCTTCTCCTATGTAGGAATGTACTCTATTGACATAATCGTCCTCTACACGCAATCTCAGAGATGGTGATACCAGACATAAATATGCTTGGACCTATCATGAAAAATTGGATTAACCGAGAGTTTGATGCAACTCTGGTTATCACAATAAATCACCCTCAGATCCATTTGTTGACCAAAAAACCCAACAAGGATCTTCGTCATCTGGATAGCCTCACAAGCTACTTGACTAGAAGCCATGTACTCTTGCGTTTGCTGAATTTAGTGCAACTGATATCTACTTCCTGTTGTATTAGGAAATTGCTGCTGACCCAATACTGAAGATGCCCCCTGATGTGCTCTTTCTGTTGGATGGAATCCTTGCCCAATATGCATATTTGAAGCCTTGAAGCTTCACTCCCTCTATCTGCCTCTACCAAAGACCAAACTGAGTGGTGCCTTTGAGGTATCTCAACACATGTTTGGATACCTTCCAATAAAGCTTGGTAGGTGATCCAGGTGGATATTTGTGGCCACCCGCCTATTCCACTTGGAAACCACCATTGTTTCTTTCAATTTTTTAGTTTCCTTAATTGTAGCACAATTTACTATTTTTGGCATTTTTGGGTCTTGAACTTCCAGAGCCGTTTTGAGTTCCTAAAATATGTTTTTTGGGCATGAAAGGTTTGGAGAATATGAGCCTTCCAAACTTAAAATTAGCTATTAGTAGTTGTCTTCGGATAGATATTTCTAACGATGTATCATGTGCATCAAACAGAGATAGTATGCCAAAGTTACAACCCCGTGAAATTGATGTACCAATTTACCCTGACGGGGCCCATAGTCTGGCGTTTCATTTCCTAGGGTTAGGTTTTTGGATTTTTAGGGTTTTCCATTGTTTCTCAATAATAAATAGGTCTTTGAACCTCATTGCAACACAATTCAGAGGGAGGTAGCCGCCACATATCTTCTCAGAGATAAGCTACCAACACCCTAGCTAGTTTATTTCCATTGTCTGTAAGCATATTTCAGTTATGAGATATTAATGAAATGAAGTATTATTTGTGTTGCATCTCTACGTTTATGTGTATTTTTGTATTTTATTGTATTCTTGCATAAGTCTGGATTAGCGGTATCAAAGTGGTCTTCTCTTTCTCAATCCTTTTTTGCATGTCCCCAATGAGGTCAAGGTATAAGGCATTAGGGCTTGATCTGGTTGAACCTTTGCAAGATCAACCTCGCAAACCCAAATGGTTTCCCATGGGGGATGGAAAGAAATACGAGGGAGCAAGAGATAATATCAAAATATTTCTGTAGGAGGCCCTCGAGAAACAAAGGAATGCAATTATGGAAAACTTTGTCCAGATTCTTCAACGACTGCCCATCGGCGGCACATCTGCATCCAACAACCACTCTGGAGGCACAACTCCTTTTAAGGTACAAGTAAACTTTGACATTCCCATATTTGAGGGCCAAATAGATGCATACGTTGTAGATATATGGTTGAATCTATTAGAAGGGTATTTATCAGTTCATGACTTTTCCAACCGAGATAATATTACTTTTGCACTCCTCAAAGTCGCCCCCCATGTCAAGGACTGGTGGGAAACCTACTGTGAGAAAAATGACGAGAGGGAATCCTCTCTGTTTTCGATAGCACCCACTTGGAATTATTTCTAAGACACCATCAAGGAACAATATTATCTCGTGGAGAGCTATGAGGACAAGTACATACAATGGACTATGCTACGACAACAAAGAGATCAAGATGTGCATGAGATGATGAATTTGTTTCATACCTTGCACACAAAATTGGGTATCAAAGATTCAGAGAAAAATTTGATGTTAAAGTACCACAACTGTCTGCACATATACATTCATGAGGAAATGGAGTTCCTCGACATCTCCTTGCATGGTGCATCATGCTAGTATGCTGCCAATATTGAGAAGAATTTCAAATAGAAGAAGCGAGACTTTGGATTTTCCAATCAGAAGCAAAGGAAAGGTGCCCCAAAACCATAGAAAAAAGGACAAAGCCAAGACGGGGCGACCTAGGATAACCCACCAAATATGCAAGCAAAGAACAACACCGTGAAGACAAAGAAGGACATGGGAAAATGGTGTGAGTTCCATAAGAGCTCCACTCACAACACAAGTGAGTGTTGGGTCAAGCCGTCATTGGTGGCCGAGCTGAAGGCTTTTGAATCAGATGGATGCTATGAATCCTAATCAGAACCTGACAAGGGGAGTGACAAAGGGAAGAAAATTATCGATGTGGAGCCCAATGCCACCGCTGCCACCATGAAAATCCAGAAGGAGGAACCGGAAGATCCAAAGGAGGAGGAGCGCCTCTTCCATTCCCAGATGTGGGTAAAGGGTTCCCCACTGCAATTCATTGTTAACAGTAGGAGCCAAAAGAACCTCATTTTAGCAGAGGTCGTGAAGCGGTTGGGCTTTCCGACCACAACACACCCATAGCCGTACACCATCGAGTGGCTTCACCAAGGATGGGATCTTTGCGTCAACCAGCAATGTCGCCTTCCCTACAACATCAAGCCATTCATGGATGAGGTATCATGTGACATTTTCCCTCTTGATGTTTGTGATGTATTATTAGGCCAACCATACTTGTGGAAGCGACATGCTCTATACGAGTACCGACCTCATGCTGTTATAATTACTTAAGTAAATAAATTGTACAGTATACTGGAGGTCGCACTGCCTGCCGCCATCTCTTTGGTTACTACAAAACAATGCAGTAAGCTCGTTTCCAAAACCAGGAAATTTGTTTTCCTAATGATCCACCCTCAGGGAAAGAAGAATATTGTGGCCACGACCTCCAGAGAAGGCTCCTCTGCATGAAAAAAACAAATGGAGAAGGTCGTGAAGGAGTACAGGGACATCTTCACCTCACTCACAGGGGTGCCTGTGCACTGTCAGGTCAAGCACCCCATAGATATGACCCCAGGTGCGTCGTTGCCCAATGAACCAATCTATCGACACTCTATTATGGAGAACGATGAAATCAAGAGGTAGATTCAGGAGTTGCTGCAGAAAGGTCATATATGGCCGAGTTCATCACCGAGTGGGAGCCTGATCGTGTTGGTGCAGAAGTAGGATGGGACTTGGGGACTCTGTATTAACTATCGAGCACTGATCAAGCTCACTGTCTGGAATAGGTGCTTGATCCCATGGATTGATGACCTTCTGGTTCAACTCAAGGGGGAAAAATCCTTTAGCAAGATCGACTTGATCTCCGGGTATCACCAAGTACCAATCTAACCCTTCGATGTGTGGAAGACTACCTTCAAAGCAAATGAGGACCTATTTGAATGGCTGGTCATGCCTTTCGGGTTGACGAATGCTCCTGCAACCTTCATGAGGCTCATGGATGAAATCTTACAACCATTCACCAACTCATTTGTAGTAGTATACCTGGATGATATCCTGATCTTCAACCAAACTTGGGAAGAACACCTCCACCACATCTGACATGTCCTCCAAACATTGCAGAAACACAAATTGTGTGCCAATTTGGAGATGCGTACTTTTGGCATGACCCAGGTTCGTATCTCAGATACATTATTGATGAGCGGGGGGTGCATATGGATCCAGCCAAGATCCAAGTCATTCGGGATTGGCCAGCCCTAACTACTCTAACAGAGCTCCGCAACTTTCTGGGTCTTGCTAATTTCTACCGCAGGTTTGTGTTGGGATTCTCTCATATCACTTGGCCCTTTAGTCAAGTCACAAAGGGAGGAGAAAAATAAAAATTCTTTTGGTCTGAATCTCAAAAGAAGGTGTTTGAAGAGTTGAAACATCACCTCTGATCTGCCCGAGTGCACACATTACCAGACTTGCAACAACCATTTGAGATCGAGACAAATGCCTCTAACTATGCTATTGGGGAATTTCTTAATCAAGAGGGGCATCCAGTGGCATATCACAGTGAGAAATTATCTGGCACAGTCTGGAAGTATCCTACTTATGACAAAGAGATGTATTCCATTGTGTAGGCTTGCCAACAATGGAAGCATTACATTTTTGGGAAGGAAACAATCATCCACATAGACCACCGACCCCTGCAATTCATACAGACACAAGGGAAGTTGTATAATGATCGCCATCATACTTTGTCCACATATCTGCAACAGTTTTGATTTGAATATCAAGTACAAAAAGGGCAACACTAATAATGTTGCAGACTACCTCAGCCAACCACCGTTCGTGGCACTAACCACCGTGCTCAACTCCTGTGGGCACGAGACTTTTGATTGGCCGCTTCTCTATAAGAGTGATCCAAAATTCTTCCACACATACAAGATGCTCTTGGAGTGTAACCGAGTTCCAAATTTTCACCTCCAAGATGCACTACTATGTGACCTGGGACACCTTTGTATTCCTTCAAGCAAGTGTACCAACATAATTTGGGAAGCGCACTACAGTCGGGTCACCAGGCATTTTGGGGTTGAGAAAACAGTGGCAGTACTGCAGAAGTATTTCTATTGGCGAAACCTTAAATAGGATGTTGGGAAGTACATTAAATCTTGCATTGCCTACGCCATTGCAAAACCGACTATCAAGAAGCAATGCCTCTATAATCTGCTTCCTACCCCAGTTGACCTTGGGAATCCATTTCCATGTATTACATGGCGGGCCTTCCTTCTACTAAGCATGGCAATGACTGTGTTTTTGTGTTCATCGACAGATTCTTGAAGATGGCCATTATGGCGGCATGCAAGAAGAATATCGCACCAGAAGCAACTGCTGAACTATTCTTTAAATGAGTGTAGGTACACTTTGGGATACCATAGTCTATCATCTCAGATTGGGACAACATGTTACTCAGTACATTTTAGTCCAGCCTCTGGTCAATTCTGGACACCAAGCTCACCAAGTCCACAAATTTCCATCCCCAAAATGATGGCCAGACAGAGGTCATCAACAAGATGATCGTACACATTCCGTGCATGTAAAACTCAAAGAATCCACGCACATGGGATGGGAGCCTCCCCTATGTACAACATAGTTATAACTAGGACCTCCATGAATTAACCAACAATAGCCCCTTTGAGGTGGGCTTGGGATTCCAGCCACTATGTCCCATTTACATATCCATGCCATTTGTAGCTACTCAAGCCGATTCGACTCTTGTCTAGTCTGAAGCATCAACATGATCATCATTGGGTGCCACACAAATTCCAGGTGGGCGACAAAGTGTGGCTACATTTGCAGAAGGAGCACCTCGCTGAACCCCACCGAAAGCTTTTCCCACTCTGATATGGGCCATACGCCATCACCAAGGCTATAGGGGACAATTCCTTCGAGCTCAGTGTTCCACCATTCCTTGGTCTGCTCCTAGTGTTCAATGTAAACTGTCTTCGACCCTACTTTCCACCTCTACTAGACACATACAACATGGCAAAACAAATCACACCAACAGAGTTAAACCCAGACTACATGGAACAAGCCACAACTGATCAGATTATGGACACATAGATCAAGAAAACCGGCCAGCAGAGGATCCAACTATATCGAGTTGTCAAAGCAGGCCAAATCCTTCACCAGGGCAAGTGGCTCACAAGGGACCAAGTTCAATAGAATTTTCCTCGTCTCATGGAGGAAATCAATTCAAAGGGGACCATTGCTTCCTAAGGGGGGAGGAATGATCTAGGTGGATATTGGTGTCCACCCGCCTATTCCACTTGGACCCCAAACATTGTTTCTTTAAGTTTTTTAGTTTCCTTAATTGTATTAGAATTTACTATTTTTGGCAGTTTTTCGGGTCCTGAACTTCCGGTGCCGTTTTGAGGCCCTAAACAACGCTTTTTGGGCATGAAAATTATGACAAAGATGAGTCTTACAAACTCATTATTCGTTGTCAATAGTTTTATTCCTTAGATAGATATTTCTACTAATGTATCATGTGCATCAAATAGAGATATTATGCAAAAGTTATGACCCCGGGAAATTGATGTACCGATTTACCCCAACGGGGCCCACAGTTTGGCATTTCATCTCCTAGGGTTAGGTTTTTGGATGTTTATGGTTTTCCATTGTTTCTAAATAATAATTAGGCCTTCGAGCCTCATTGTAACATAGTTCAAAGGGAGGTAGCCACCACATCTCTTCTCAGAGATAAGCTACCAGTGCCCTAGCTAGTTTATTTCCATTCTGTTTGTAAGCATATTTCAATTATGAGATATTAATGAAATGAAGTCTTATTTATGCTACATATCTACGTTTATGTGTATTTCTATATTTTATTGTGTTCCTGCATAAGTTTGGATCAGTAGGATTAACAATAACTTAAATGAGCTGGTTAACCGCATAACACATGTCCAGTCATGTGTTCACCAAGTACATGCATGAACCCATAAGCTGCCTATAGTTGGTAGCTTCTACCACTTTTCCTGAAGTAGCATCTTCCTTCCTCCAATTCCCTACTAGAGGAGTCTCCATGGGTTTATTTCTCTCCATGTGAAAATTATTCAGAATCTCGTTGGCATACTTTCCCTGAGATAAAAATAGTTCCCCATCTCTTTTCCAAATTTCCAAACCAAGGAAATAATGCAAGAACCCCATATCATTCATCTTAAATTCTCTTGCAAGATCCTCTTTGCAATATTTAATCAACTTCTCATCACTTTTCAGAATAAAAGCATTGACATATAAAACTATAATCAATAATTTACCTTCAACCACAATATGGTAAATGGTCACATTTGCTTCACGTTTGATGAAGCCCAACTCGGTGAAGTAACTAACGATCATGGTGTACCAAGCACGAGGTTCTTGTTTCAGTCCATACAACACTTTCTCAAGTCTGCACCCATGCGATTCTCTGTTGAAGGTTTCAAATACTTTCGGATGCTCAATGTAAATCTCTTCCTCAATCACTTCGTTGAGAAATGGTGTATTTACATCCATATGATGTATCTTCCATCCCACCTGCGCTGAAGGTGCAAGGATAGATTTGACTGACAAGCGGGGGGGGGGGTGAGAACCCTCTGGGAAAAATTTGGCCTTGTTTTTCTTAGCACTCCCACACACTTCCTGCTTCACCTTGTAGATCCGCCTGGATCCTACAATTGACTTCCCCGACATCTTTGGTTACATGACAATAAACTGATGAACCAAATTTTTTAAAGTGCACCACATATGGTTGCTTACTTGAAAATTCTTCCTCTAGTGTACTCATCCTGAGAATCCGATGAGGACTTCTGTTCTACACAAATACTATTGTGTTGCATGCTTAAGCCCACAAGTGCAATGATAGGCCCTGATCATGCAACATCGCTTATGCTACTCCCACAATATTTTTGTTCTTCCTTTCTACAATCCTATTCTATTGTGGGTTATTAGGTGCTATCAATTTCGATTGAATGCCTTAAAAAGCACAAAATTTATTGAATTCATTCGACATATATGCTCCACCATTTTTTTCTCCTAAGAGCCTTCACCTTATTCCTTGTATCTTTGTCAACATGTGCTTTGAACTCAAAATTTTTTTAGAACGTATGATCTTTCTTCTGCATGAAGAATATCCAACACTTGCATGAAAAATAGTCTACAAAAATCACATAATACCTATGTTTTGTTGTTGAGGCTATCGAGAACGGTCCACACACATCTGAGTGAACTCTTTGAAGGATCGCCTTCGCTCGACTATCCTTCTCATGAAATGTGGCTTTGGCGTACTTACCCAATGTACACCCTTTGCATGTATCTCGCTTCTCAAGTGTACCCTTGGGAAGTCTTGTAGAAATCTGCTGCATGATCTTCAAAGCGCCATGGTGTAGATGGCCCAATTTTCTATGCCGAAAACTCACTGATTTCTGGGCTCTCCACCTTATCTGCTTTCGTTCTCAAGGCATCACAATATTGTACATCCAATTTGTAGAGGTTCTTTATCCGAACCCCAATCTTCTTCACCTGTACCGTGGCTTTGTGACGAAGGGAATCCTTTCCTTTGCTAAATATCACATCATAACCACAATCTTATAACACAGAAACAGAAACTAAATTCTTTTAAACCAGAAACATACACTACATATTTTAATGTGAGAAGAGTACCAAACTCCCTTTGAAAGGTAACAATACCTATGCTGGTCGCACTATACCTCCTGTCATATCCCATCTCGATGTGCATCTGCAGATCCTTCTCCTCCAAGTCGCTGAAGAATTATTTGTTTCCAGTCACATGGAATGAAGATCCACTATCCAGGTACCACATGAAACCCATCACCAATGATACCATGCATGTGATGAGAGTGAAAACCAACTCGAATTGTGAAGCAAGACACTTGCTGCTCCTCCTGAGGGATTCTTGTCGGCCTTCTTGTGTGGATACTTTGTGGCATAGTGTCCTAGCTCATGGCAATGAAAAAATGTAATCTTTAACAAGTCCTTATTATTTCCTTCTTGACCATAATCTGATTTGGAATGGAATGCATTCCCTTTCCCTTTATTTTTCTTTCCAGCCAAGGCACAATTCTCCTCATCATCACTCTTTGATGAGGATCCATCTCTGGTATTCCGCCGAATCTCTTCTTGTACCAAGTCGGACCACAATCACTCCCACTTTGGTAGCTTCTCCATCCCTTTTATCGAATCCTGGTAGTTGTTCCAGCTCTTGGGAAGGCTTAGAAGTGCTAGGCTCACCAGATCATCCTCGACAACTGTAACACCAACACTTCCAAGCCCATCCTGACACTGAGTGAACGTGGTCAAGTATTTTTGTATTGTGTCACCCTACTCCTTCTTGATTTTTCTAATCTTGTCCTTTAGTGCCAGCTTCCTTTGGTTGTTGTTGTTGTGAAAAAAATGTGTTAAGGCCTTCCACATAGCATATGGAGTTATCTCTCCATGGATATTTGAGACAATATGATCTCGAACTCCTTCCAATAGAATCCTTCTTGCCTTTGCTACGTTCTTCTTCCATGCGTTCAAATTTTGAGCATCTGTTGCTGCGGGCCTGTGAATATCACTATCTATAAACTCCTTCAGCCAGTTGTCTTCCAACACTACTTCCATCCTGTCCTTCCAAGCTATGTAATTCGAACTACCCTCAAGGGCACATTCGAGTCTCAATCCACAGAAATACATCTTGATCCTGCTGCTAGTCCTAAAGAGTAGACCTGCAAATTTGGTTCACCTGCTAAAAAAAAACTCATATTCTTCTCTTCTATAGTGATTCCTTCTATGATATCATGTAGAAAATCCATGTAGATTCAAACTGATATTTGTAATATGCTAAAACAAAATACTTTAATCTACTCTACAAATTGCAGAAACCAATTATAATCCCATAATTACATGAACAAGAGAGAGAAATAATTTCAATCGCACAAAAAAAATATTTATCTGGGGAAAGCCTCAACTAAAAACCCCAATATATGTATATTGCATAAGTCAAAGAATATGAGAACAATACAATGCTTCTGCCATGCTTGAGATCTCTATGCACTATCTCTGTCTGTCTCATTGATTCCTAGGCAAGCTTGGTTCAATACTTAACCAATTTCTTGGCCTTAGGATTCCCTATTTCCTTGTGCAGTTTCTTAGGCAATTAGGCCCATATTAACAAGGAAATCCCCTAGTAATGATTGCACAATACATCAAGGCTCTTTCTTTGGCTCCATGCACCACATGTACAATTTTCTAATTATACAGCTGATAGTACACTTCCCTTTAACTCCAATATCAACTGGGTCTTCCTCAGAACTAGCATGCATGAGTTATTTATGAGTGAATTATCAATTATCTGATTGATCTCTACATCATGTGAATTAAATCTAAGCTAATTCACTTGACCTCTCACTAGTTCCTCCATTAGTTAAAACTAGTTAAATTGATTTTAACTCAAATAAATTAAGTTAAGTAATTACAGCTCAAAATAAACTCAATAAAGACTCTTAAATAGTAGAAAACACTCTACATGCATCTAGTTTGACCCTCAACTCGAATTAATTGAACTAACCAAGTCTTCCCGACTTAGTTAACTCGTACAAACTGTCATATAATGTGGAAGTACAATTTACTTCTAATTTAATTAAGAGAAATTAAATTAAAAGCTTCTTCTTGTTGCCATTTTCAACAATGTTTAAATCTTATGTCAAAATCTTTAAATTTAAATATAAAAATTTAAACTTAATTAAATGTTTAAATTTCTCTATTTAATATTTATAATCTTTATTATTTATTGTTTAATATTTTATTTATTATTAAACTTTTAATATTTTTTATTTGCAATATTTGTAATATTTAAATGTTTGCAATATGTTATATTTAAAATGCTTTTAATGTTTAACAATGCTAATTAGTAAATTTTAAATGCATTAATGTTTCTTAATGTTCAATACTAAAATCTTTAATACATAATGTTTAAATCCTGATAACATTTTTCCACGTTTATTAATGTTTAAATCTTTTTATGTTTTGTTACATTAAATGCTTTTAATGTTTATTAATATTTAAATAGTTTAAATGTTTATAACACTTTACTAATGTTCAATGTTTTAATTTTTTTTTTTTCGTAAATTATGTGGGATCACACTATTTTCTATTTATATTTGAAGGACATGCTACAACATATAAAATTCAGGCTATGACCTCAACCTGCTCGCAGGAAACCAGGTCTGTTGGCCACCTGAAAACATGAAAAGCATACGAAAATTGAAATTGTTTCATCCGTTTGTACGTCTCATTAGCTAGTTGTCCAACTATTGCAGATTGACTATACATATGACATAAAGACAGTTCATATAAAACTAAAAAGTGCATCAAAAAACACTATAAGAAAAACGACTATCCATCTGAAGAGGAGACTGGAGCTGGGTCTTTCACAGTAGACCCAGGCATGTCTGCTTGCTAAAGCTGCTGAAGCAACTTCTCCATTCTGCCTACCCGATCATCCAATCGATTGATTCGATCTGTTGCCTGGTACTGGGTTATCTTGATGTGGTGCAACTGCAGCAGGTCCTGTAAGCTAGGTTCCTTCTTTGCCGGGTCTGTCTTAATATGGATATGCGGGAGACTTTGAATAGCTTTGGCTATAAGACATTTAACTATCCAATATGTATGAATTGTCTGATTGAATAAGGTAAGACGGCCACGAGTATTGCCTGGGTCAGTGATGAAATCTAAAATCTCTGCTTCTGCTTCATTGTCTTCAGGATCAGTTTGTATTTCTCTCTCCCAACCACGGATTTATTGACGAACTATTGAAGAATTGCCCATCACGTAATTTGCAGCTAAGGTCTCGAGATGCTCCTGATTAGTTTTACGACCTCGTTTCTTTGGGGCAGGCTCATACTGGACTTTCTATTTTCCTTTGGCAGACTCGGACCTGGAACGTCTGTTCCCCATAGCTGAAGAAATCCTATTCAATAACACAAACTGGCAAGCAGGGACAGCAAGGAAATGAGGAACCGTATAAATACAGTCTGTGCGCAACCCCTTTTGAGTTGAGAGAACGATTGCAACATAAAAACAATGAAAACTAAACCACCAAAGCTGATTTTGTAGCCATTGCAGGAAGCCAAGAAGTCCAGATAGAAAACAGAGGGCTACGGACCGCTTGTCTATTTGTAAGAAACAACCCGAAAAAAGGATGGCCCTGATAACCTTAAACGTAATTGATCTCATACATGAGGGGCTGGCCGTGCACCCTGGATATGAGATTTCCGAGTTGACAACAAACAGAGCATGGATGCCTTGTAGGTTTATAGCCGAATTTGAAGAGCTGAGTTGGGGGACAGCATGGATGACTAAATTGCAGAGAAGCATAAACTCTATCTGCCACTTCCTAAAACAATCCCGGGGAACTGTGGGTCTGAATGCATAGAACAGAGCGACATGGGGCACCTTACCCTTATGAAACTTGACCCAATTAGAAACTCTATAGAACATAACCATATGTAAACAAATGCAACCCCTTCTCCAATTATCCCAACAATTACCAAGAACAACTGAAGCTCTACAGAGCAGAACCATGCGTAAACAAATGCGACCCCCTCTCCGTCTATCCCAGCAATTACCGAAAAAAAATGACAGTAAAAGGGCCAAAATTATGTAGGGGCCGCAGAAGCATAGATGAATCAAATTCAGTAAAGGATTAACACAGCAAGGGAGCATTAACCGACCCGAAACATCTTTAACAGCGTTCAAACTGAACGATACCTTGGTGATTTTCTCTTTGAAAGCGAGGCGATTAATATAAATTGGGTTGGCAAGCATTATACAGGGGTCTCGAAAGCACGGGGGAACCGGTTGTAGTATGGGAGTAACAGAACTAGTAAAGGAAACTTCCATTACAGACTTGAAACTAAACACAATCATGGCAGTTAACCTTGTAAAAACAGAGAGGAGAATAGATATATACCCCACCAAAATTGCAAAGTTGACAGAGTGATTGTCGTTCGGCTTCCTCAGTTGCAGTCTCCAGACGATTGCATGCAGAAAGCAATGCACATACGAATGAAGTGCGGGAGGAAAACCACCTACCTTAACAGAAACTTTCCTCCGATACTCTGACAAAACAACTTGACCATACTGCAGCATAATAAAAATCCGGGTGATCGCACACTTCATTGAGCTGGGTTGACAATACCTCATTATTATCTTAAATGCGTGAAGGACGATCTGTCGCCAGCTTACCACGGCTAGGATTTCCTCTCTACCATTTGTACACCCCGATCGGGGGAAATGTTTTAATTTTTAATTTTTAATACTTAATGTTGATTAATGTTATTACTTTAAATGCTTACATATTACATATTTAAATGTTTAATATCAGCTTTCTCCGTCCACTCTATTCTTTTAGAGGCCCCGACATTGCCGCCAGACTGGCCGCGGGGTCAAATATTTTCTCATAAATAATTTTTCACAGCTCCGGACCAGCCGAGCCATCGATATGGCTCAATCACGACCTTTCATATTAAAAATATATGTAAAAATAAAAGTCAACTTAGATACATCCATCTAGAATATAAACGAACTATATTTTAATTTGTAAAACTGAATAACATATTAATATTAATATTAAAATATAAAACTGAATAACCACAATAATATTAATATTAATATTTAATTAAGTAAATTTGAATTTAATATTTTACTACTATCAATATTATAAAAAAATTAACAATAATTTAGAATGATTAAAAAAAACCTAATACAAAAAACATTAATTTACATTTAAAAAAAATAAAAATCTAATGAAACATTATATAATTGTTGTGGATTAATGAAACATAATATAATTGATCTGGATTTTGATGACTATGATGTTTCCCAAGGTATTGATGTCAAATTAAGAGGAAGGGATATTCTTATAACGTCTGCGTCAGGCCAGGATTTAATAATTGAGTATCAATCTGTCCGCAGAATTCATAATTTAAATAATTGAGTATTCTTCTTCATTTCATGAAAAGTTACGATAACGAGACAGTAGCTGGAGGTTGACTTTCTTGTTTGTATAATTTGAAAGGAGTTGAGATTCTCAGCGTGGTTTTGTTTCAGCAACATGCATATAAATATAAATTACACACTTCTGGAGGATCTAAACACAAAGTCCATAACAACTTTTTAAAATATTCATGCTCAAGTCGAAAGAGTTAATTTGAACTTTTTATTTATTAATATTATTTCAAACAAATCCGTTTTGATATTTTAGAACATTAATGGTAAGTAACAAATTTAACAATAATGGTAAGTAGTAATTTCAGTAGTGAAATTGAAATTAAGAAAATGAAGTGTATAATATGAATTATCATCTAATTTAGGTTTTTTGGGAGCTCATTTAATTCAAGTACATTTAATTGTGTAGTTTTTTTTAATCATATTTATTTAGCTTGCTATCTTATTTGCAAAATCTTAACAAATATTATGCCTTACAAGCTATTCAATTTAAATTAATTCTTGCAGTCCAACATAATTCAGGTTGAGCTTTCTCTGCTTTTTTATTTTTTGACGGGCTAACATGATCAAACATATGAGATATTATTTTTGGAGTTATTTGGGTACTGTAAGTGATTAATTTATGATCTATATCCATGAATGTATTATTTTTGAATTTTTTCTGAGTAAAGTAGCTCTTAATTTATGATCCATATTTATGAGTATTGGTCACAAGTAGCCAATTTCTCATGATTTTGAAATAATCCACTTAACACTTATTGCATGGAGCAATACTCACAAGTGTGAAGAAGTGAGATTAAAACTAGTTCACAACATCAATAATCACCTCTAAAGCTTGTACATGTTAATATAAGATAAATCATAAAAACATAGTTAAGTAAAAATATATTAAAGTGGATTTGACAATTTAAAAGAATAACATTAAGAGTTTTGGAGAATCTTTATTTTGTAACAATTTTAACCTCATCAAACTAAAGCCTTTAGTGTTTTAAGGTGAAGATTATGAAAACCCTTTTTAAAAATTAAATTACAATCCTATATCAAGAAGAATTGTAGATGGGCATGGATTTAAGATTTTCACTCAATGAACTTATGACATAGTATGCAATTTTGTGAAATATTAAAGAATACTCGTAATTTCAATAAATATTGATAAATACCTTCACAAAATCCCCCTCCCAATACAACTTCCCAACAAAACAGTCCTTTATTTGTATTAAATATCTTCATTTGTCCTTCAATAGACCCCTTGATACCCTATACCTCCCCTAATACAACTTTACAACAAAAAAGACCCTTATTTTTATTAGATATTTTCATTTGTCCTTCAATACATATAGACCTCCTAATACCCTATATCTCCCTTAATACCTATAATATATTGACTTTATTTTTTATAATTTTAAAACCTTATTTATAAATGTACTTGATATCAAAAAAGCAAAACCTGTACATCCATAGATAAAAAAACATAATAATAAATACACATATTTACTATTAATGGATACCATGTAAGACACATCATTTAAATTTAATATAAATTTTAAAATAATAATATCATTATAATTAAAAATAAATACTATTTTTAACCTCTAGGATCAAAATATTTTTCATTAGAAATTTGTATATAATTAAATGTCTAAACTTTTAATAAATGCCACATAACATAATACCAATATATTTTAGAATTATGAATGCTATTCCATTATCACTTAACTAATAATTTCAAAGATTCAATTATTTTTTAAAAAACATTTCAAATTACTTAGAAAAAACCATAATTTATAAACTATTCTTTTCCAATTTTTATAATAATGATAATATAATTTATTGTTAATTTTAAAATTATAACTTAACCACACCTAAACACCCAAAATCTTACCTTACCTCATTGAAACATACATTTTCCTACCCTTCAAAATACCAATAATCGATACACAATGATTGTTATATGAAAATTCTGGTGTTACTCAATACACAATGATTGTTATATGAACATTCTGGTGTTTGGAATCGATTTGCACTATTGCCACCCAGGTTTCCCTTTCGATTTCAAAGTATCAGAATATGCTTGTGACATTTATACAAAGATACTCATGACATCTATTATGACAACCGACTGCCGGTTCCAATGGGCCGACTATATAAATGCTGATAATAAATTCCATGTCCCATAACTCAACAACTCAAAATAACATGGCAACTGCCAACAACCATGATAATCTATACAATTAATTTTTCTGTTCTTAAGACAATTCCCAAACAGATCAATTTATGGAACATTTGAACCCTTTACTTCACCCATGTAATAATACATCATAAGGTAATCCTGTAGCAGAATTAAAGTTCCTGCAATACATTTATGTTAATTTCCATTTCTGTTCTGAACTTAATTTTATCAGCTGCAGAAACAACAGAGATTCTCTTGCTAAAATCATGTTAACTATATCTCTCTCTCTCTATATATAATTCCTCAGTGAAAGATGATTGTAGGTTAGATTGAAACTGTAATTCCTGACTAAAATATGATTGTATGTTAGACTTTTCAAGTAGTAATTCCTCTCTCATAATGGAGGTGAAAGATGAATCTTTGATAGATTTTTGAAGGTTGACTTGATATATGGACAGGAGCTCCACGGAAGTTTGGTATTTTAAAACTTGATGGCATGTGACCTACATTGATGCATCTCACAGACCAAAGATGAAATTCCTTCCTTTACGTTAAGTGCATGTTGCAATATCTTACCTGTCACAGAGGGACCAGTGGCAGGTCCATTTACTGCTCTCATGACAGATAGACAGGCTTCTACCCTTCACATGATGTCATGCTGCCATACGTGTACAGTACTTGTAGGGGCAAACTAACAGGGTAAAGCAATATATATACACAGCCTCCCCATGCATTCAATGCCAATGGCCAGTTGCTACAGCTGATGATAGTGGATGCAATGGAATTACCTACCGATTGAAGTGCAATATCACCAAACAGATGATATATGAGATACATATCTAAATCAAAACACATTTGTATGGATACAGATACCATTCCTGGATGCATTGATCTGTTTTTCAGTTTCTAATGGGAGGTGGTAGATCTCCTTCATGGTTGCATTGATCTGTTTTTCAGTTTCTAATGGGAGGTGGTAGATCTCCTTCATGGTTGAAGTGAT
Organism: Pinus albicaulis; assembly: GCA_034641835.2. NCBI lineage: Eukaryota > Viridiplantae > Streptophyta > Pinopsida > Pinales > Pinaceae > Pinus > Pinus albicaulis. The sequence goes on from CM076579.1 coordinate 1,650,117,985, forward strand.
CTGTCTTTCAGTTTCTGGTAGTGGGTTGTAGATATCATTGGTGGTGGGTTGTGGATATCATCATAGTTCCATTGATCTATCTTTCAGTTTTTGGTGGTAGGTTGGGCCATGTCTATAACTCAGTCATGTTTGATTCTCACTGCATTCTGGATAGGTAGGGTTTATTGTAATTAACCTGGTTTGATTTCCAGGGCATTTCTGTATGGGCTTTGCTTAAGAATCCCAGGAGGTACATGTTCTTGGAACTTCTTGTTTCAAAAAATGTCTGAAAAAATGGCAACCAGAACATATTCTTCTCAGCTATGCCTACCCAGGATGTGGCATGGGATTAGACATTATGAAAAAATCAGGAAACATGAAGAAGAAGAGGAGATATCTTCAGAACAACAAAAGGATATATCTTCAGAAACAGAGGTAACAGTAACAGGGAGAAAAGTAAGACGTTCATTCAAATTAAGCAGGAAGAGGCCAAGGGCAAGGAGGAACAGGAGGATTCGTTTTGTAATGGGTATTGGACGTCGTCTCAGGTGGGCTACTCTGCTCTCACAGCTGAAGGTCTCATGGCGTCGTTTTGCCAAGCTGGTGAAGGAAAGCCAACCTCATTTTGCAGATCTGTTAGCTGGGAATCAGCTTTTACTGCATCTAACTCCACCTCCTCCCATTTACTGGTACAATCACCTTGAGGGAGTAGAAGGTCTCAATTTCAAATAATAATGTGTTGCCCTCTGGGTATCCACTGATATGCTGAATACACTGTAATATGTATTGCTATTAATCGTTCCTGTGGGTATTTATAATTCTCAGCCCTCAATAATTCATCTTATAGGACATATCTAGTAAGTACTCTGTTTAATTTTGGTTGAGCTGTGGTCTAACAGGAGGCCCTAATTCAAATTTCTGGGCATTATTGTTTTCACAACATGGCTTATGTTAGAATAAATTCTGCATCGATCAGCTGTCACATGGCTTATGTTATAACAAATTCTGCTCATGAAGGGCTTTTTGTTTGATATCCTTACTGCAAATAAAAATTTTCAAGCTTTCGCTGAAGCCATGATACGCTGAACTTTATGGTTGTCAAATTATTTCTGTGCTTAAGCTCTGGATTTTATATTCGTGGCTCGGCAGCGAGAAGCTCGCTGAGACCCACGTGCATGGTCAACGAGATTTTAAGTTTGTCATATCATTACCATCCATCTTCATCAATCTATTAAGTTGTAAGCACTGGTTTCACTGAATACATTATGTTGCCATACTCTTCAAGCTCAGGTCAGAAGGCGATGGTCAAGTGATTTTGGCTAATTGCAGTTGAAAAAAAAAACCAAGAGGTGTATTTTTTTCCCTAAATAAAGTTTTTTTTTTTTTTTTAAGTTGATGCAATTAAAATAATATAAAATAGCAATAGCTAGTGTCTGAAATTTCTTCTCTGATGTTCATTCATCCATATGGCTTCATCAACATTCGTTTATCCTTCTTATATGGAATTTTATTATTTTTTAAGATGCTATTTTCTTTATTAAACTTTGCATAACAAAATTCACCATTATTATTGGTGTTCAATTATTATTAGTGTTCAATATAGTTTGAGTGGGCCTAATAGTTAAGAGCATGTGTTTCTTCATAAGAGGTCACAGGTTCAAAATCAGATTGAGTAGAGTATGTATTCCTTTGTAGATTTAGTAGTCAAATCATTGCAAGTCTAACAACCTATAAGATTTGTGAGAACTAGAATGAAATTGAGCAAGATTTTTGTGCTCCTATAGGAAATGCTTGCAAAATCAAATTCAAGAGCATGGGTATTCAATCTATTGACAATTTTTTTGTTTGTAGGCCCTTCTCACCTATATAGCCCAACCTTTGCCGCCATAAAAGGTAACTCGCTTTCTAAAGAAAGAGCTTGTATGTACCGTAAAGCATGGCCATCTACTTAATGGCCATCATAAGTAGACATAGGTTTTTCTGTGAAAGTGTAAGCCTATAGATCTTTCCATTGCAAAAATTAATGAACTATTATACTGAATAGTGCATGTATCAAATTAGAACAAAGTGCCCACACGAACAACTTTAGTGAGCATCATAGCTCCTTGAACCATCTTACACCATTTGTTAGAGAAAATAACTATGCTAATTGATAATAGGTCTTGTGCCAGACTCGAAATGTACAAAAATCCACTATTCCCCTTTAATTCTATTTGAGAATCTAATCAAGGCTCTACCATGATCAAATATGTTAAAAGGAGAGTCATCACCAAGTTATACCATCCCACCATCATATTTCTCATACATTGAAAATTAGTACCATGGAAAGTCATATAGAAGGAAGCTCTAAAGTATATCAACCATGCACTTTGGCTTGCATGGGTTGAAAAAGTTGTAATGAAGACATCTCACCATCCTCCTAAGAAGATTTTTTAGACTCATCATCAAAATCATTATCTTTCTTCTTATTCTTCATTTTCTCTTCCTTGCAGTGTCTTTTGAAAATTCTTAACTTTTCCATAGTTGACATTTTTCCTTAGACTTTCTAGGAGACTTATGTCTCCCACAAGATTTGGATCTACCCTTTTCTCTCTTCTTGCCTTTCTCGTTCGATCTTCCATGAACTACCAAGGCCTCATTTGTATATTTAGAAGCTTTCAACGAGTCACCTCCTCTCAGAGTAAATCACCCATGACCTAATTAGGCATCAATGTACAATAATTCCAATGGCCATTACAAGGTAAATTTGGTAAAGACACAAGAGGGTCATACAATGATCCTCCTCATCCATCTTCACTACAAGTGCAATGAACTAGGTCACAATAGTATTAAGTGTATTAGTGCTCGACTATATAATCTGCCATCATCCATTTTAAAGGAAAACAAAAGTTTCCACTAAAAAGTGTTATTCACCAAGGATTTAGCATGATACAAATCCTCTAACTTATTCTATAGAATCACTTTGGTTTTCATTTGAAAATGTTTAATGATATTGAATCGGATAAACATAACTTAATAAGGCTTCTTAAATTTCTCTCTAATAACACACACTCTTTATCTTTCATACCTGTGAGTTTGGTTCTAGATACGACAACCTATAGTTATTTATATATGAGAAGATCCTCCATCTTTACCTTCCACATCTCAAAATTAGTGCCATTGATCTTCATTTCTAGTCTAGACGTGCTTGCCATTTCCTTGCGACAATATTTCTTTCTTCATGAGCTCCCACTCAAACCAAGATTAAATAAAAGAGCCTTGTTCATAACACCTTGGATATGAGGTGATTAAGCTCTGATGTACCAAATAAAAGAACGTAGATGTGTGGAATACATTTCTATAGTAAATCAGAAAAGATTGTGTGAAAATTAAATAACACAATTGTAAACATACAACCATTAGACAACAATTTCTTGTGGAAAACCCTTCCGAGAGAAAATCCTCACACTTTAAAACACACTTAAGGCATGATTTAATCATTGAATGGTTACAATACATTACAATGCCTTTGTGCTCTCAATAAGTGTGTTAATAAATAGCATAAGGATTCTCAACAAATTTTGACAACATAACAATAAGTTAAAACTCACACTTCATTTTCATCCAATCCTACCACTCAATAAATAGGTATAAAAAAACAATAAACCATTTATGATTTTCCAATTCTACATGCTAGCAACCATCAATAATTAATTAATTAATTGCTATTGATTTACATTCATTGTTTGCTAGTGATCTACATTTATTTCTTGTTTCCAACTTAGCAATCATTACTTGCTCCACTAGAAGGTTGCACGGTATGACACACTTGTCCCAACAAGGAAAACCATCATTAGCTTTACATTGACTCATCACCATTATTCAAGGAAAACCACACCACGTGAAATGATCTATTGGTGGTCCATAAGGGGGAAAACTTTCACTCTTTCCATATGTAATTGGGCCTTGATCCATTAATTCATTTTTTCATGTTTGAGGAAGATGAGCTGTTAGCTAATTAGAAGTAATTATAGGTCTTACTTTATAACCAAAAAGTGGTTAACTAAAACAATATTCACAAAAAAATCATCCAGTGCTTTTCTTCATTTTTAATATAAGTTGATATTAAATTTAATGAAACAATATTTATAAATAAAAATAATATAGGCAATTATAATAGCCACTCAATGTTAAAAAAATAAATTTAATAAATTTTTTAATAAATTAAAAACAACTTTAATATTGCAAAGCACAAGTGGGTTACCTAATTTCTAGTGAAATTGCAATTTTTCATGACTCAAATTGCATTTTTGAATGTATAAATAGATTCAATACCCTTGAAATTATTCATAAACTATCATGGATATTCCACTAGAGAGTTTTTCATAACAAATGTGACAAAAATAGATTGAAATATATACTATAAGGGTTAATTTCCTTAGATTCCATATTTATTGACCACTTTTTTTTGTTTATGCATGTAATAGATAAAATGTGGAAAATAGAGAAAAATAAAATACAATGACATAAACTAGAGAAAAATAGGAAGACAAAAAACAAATGAATGAAACTGACAGTCCTCAGGTGAGGAGACCCTGATGCTACCCACAACGCTGACTCAATTCATTGAATTAACAAATCAATCAATGTAAGTTTTATACAATGGAATTTAGTTGGGGAGATGAAACAACGTGCTAGAAAATAGGAACTAATTCCTAATTACAAACAAAATCCTAACTATTATGGTTTATCCATTATTTTCTAAGTCCCCCCCTTAATGGAGAAAATATTAATTTCCAAACCTAGCATCTCCCTAAACAATTCAAATTTCACATTCCCAAGGGGCTTTGTGAAAATTTCAACAATTTTTTTACAAGTATTACAATATTCAACAAAATTTCCTTAGACTGTATCTTCTCTCTAATAAAAATAATCTGGGCATCAACATGCTTTGTCCTTGCATGAAAGATTGAATTATTTTCCAACTTGATTGAGCTCTTGTTGTCAAACTTGACCATTGTCGCCTTCTTTTGTTCTTATCCAACATCTTGAAAAACTCTTCTCAACCAAAAAACTTCACAAGTTTCTTAACACAAAGCTTTGTACTCTTCCTCTATAGATGAAAAAGATACAGTAGGACACTTCTTGTTGCTCCATGAAACAATCCCAGATCCAATACTGAATGCATAACTTGTAGTAGATATTCTATCATCCAGATTACCAGCCCAATCTGAACCTGAGTAACATGTCATCTCGACATCAAATGAATCAGTATAATTAAGACCAAAATCAATTTTCCTTTAAGATACCTGAGTAATCCTTTTTCACTCCAATGGATTTCTATAGGTCTTGCCATAAATTGACTTAACACACTAACAGAGTATGCTAAATCATGTCTAGTTGTCGTAAAATAATTCAAGATTCCCACAAGTTGTCTATACAATGTACGATCTACCTCCTTTGAGCCATCATCAAAATGTAGTTTCACATTATGTTGCATTGGAACAAAAGTAGCTCTGCATTGTTCCATATTAAACCTTTTAAGTACTTATCTAACATGCTTACCCTGACTAAAAAAAGTCTGGCCTGCATCTCTCCACACTTCAAGACCTAGAAAGTAATGTAACTCACCAAGATATTTCATCTCAAATACTTGTGGAATCTACACCTTAATTTCATCAATTATTTTTTTTGGCTTGATGGGGCCTAAACCTAGGTTCAAATGTGGCTGCAAGAACCAACAAAACCCACTAGTATCGGCCCTTTCGACAATGATCTTCTTGTGCAGACCGAAGTCTCACTCGAGGCAATATAGGGGGGTGCTAGAACCAGGTTTCAGCATCTAGAGGGACAATGGACAATGGATTTAGGGTTTTCCTTTCTTGGCAGAGCTTCACAAAACATATCTATCAATTATATAAGCAATGTTCAACACATGTTGAACTTACTAGTGGACTACGCGATCTGACTTAATCATGCATAAAACAAGGTAAGCAACCATAAACATAACCACGTTATGAAATTATAAATCAAAACCCTCATTCAACGCATATATTCATAAACAACAAGTAAAGTAAAACACATCAACATAAATACATATCTATTTCAACAGGTCTTTCATAATTGCTCAGATCTTTCTCATACATTCACTTTCACCCTGCGCACTCAGTTGTAGGGGTCTGTGCACTCGGTTGCAAACTGCCTAAGGTCTCTGTGCACTTAGCTTCAGGAACCTTTCCTCTAACCCAAATCCATAGACTTTGACTCAAAATAGTCTTACATCTAAATGCATTTCATCAACTTTGACTTCTTCTCTCCCTATGATTTCTATCTAGATTCCTTATATATATTTTGCATTTACAATACCATGGTCCAAAAACCATGGGCGAAGTTCAACATTCATAAAATGATCCCATCCCATTACATAATAAGGGGCTTTGACCCACCCCAAAGCCCCTAAGACTCAAAATGGACTCCGTGCTGCGCACTCTGCTCCTTGATCTGCAAAGTCTTCTATAAATGATTTCATTGAGGGATCCCATGTCCAACATGCCCCCAACACAAAACTGTGACTCATCCCGAGTCACAAGGTTAATGGTGCACCATCGATATTTGCTTTGACGTCGCTTAATAAATCCTTCAATGACAAAACCGCATCGACGCACTGCTTTCATTCCAAATTCTTGGACCTCGCTTGCTTGAGCCACATTCTCCTGAAGCCAGCTCGCTTGCCTCACGCTCACCTACAAATCAATTATAGTCTTATGCCCTCTGCTAACTGCGAGGCACATTAAGAATCTACGCTGAACATATAGTCATTACAAACTTCCAGGGACAAAATCATATTTGTATAACTTACGTCAACTTCCATTAATATGGCCAGGGAAAATTTCTCCATTCAGCTTCGCGAGTTGAAATACGCCTCCCTCTGACACATTCTAGACAATTTAAGGACCCAACCAGTGCATTTTCATCTTTCCCGGGAACTTTTCAAACTTGATATCATATAAAAGAACTAGGTCTTCGTCCTTGAACATATTTTGCTTAATATATCGGTCATGCCAAGCCTTCTCCCTCTCCTTTTGAACATGTTGATGAAACCCATCGATGAACCGATCCTCTTCCAACTCAAGTCGTTGTGCCAATATTTGCTCTATAATTTCGTTGTCTCCCATATTCGTCATTGCTACAATGCGAAGACTAGGTAAAATATACTCCATCGAAATCACCTCTTCCTGGCCATATACTAATTGGAATGGGGTCTGACCTGTCAGATTCTCACAGGTAGTTCGGTAGGCCCATAAAACCACAGGAATGCGCATATCCCAATCATTTATGTTAACGTTGCACACCTTTGTCAGCACATTCTCCAGTATTTTGTTGAAGGTTTCAACCGTGCCATTCGCCTGGGGGTGATATGGTGTTCTCTTTTGGTGACCCACTTGGAATTCTTCAGTCAAAGCTTCAATAGTGCTATTCAGAAAATGCGTACCCCAGTCGCTTATCAATATTTTTGGGCATTCGAACCATGACACAATATGCTCAAAAATTAATTTTTCCACCATGTCTGTAGTACAATTATTCATTGTTTGCGCCTCATCCCACCAAGTGAGGTAACCAGTTGCAATAATAATATAGCGTGCACCCATTTTATTTCCTAGAGGATCGATTGGTCCCACAAATTCAATCACCCATTTATTGAAAGCTTGCAATGTAATTGGGGGTGCAGTGCCATTTCATTTCTTCACGACCATCATCTAGTCATCTGAAAAACATCGCATGTGCTACAATACTCCTTCAAATATTTATGTACCATAGGCCACCATAATCAAGCATGTGGAATCTTCTACACAATAGCTTTTCTTTCGTAGTGACCTCTAGCCACTCCGGCATGGCCTTCAACCATTATGCTATGTCGTTCATGCTTAGGAACATATCTTCACAAAATATCAACAACCTCAATTTTATACAGATGTCATGCAATCAGAGTAAAGTCTTCCGCCCTTATCGCCAACTCTTACCTTTGTTGTGTAGTGTATTCCACAGGTGCGACTCCCGTCGAGAGGAACTGAATGATATCAAGGAAATGCTCATCTGCAAACTTGATAGAGAATAAATACGCATCAGGTAATAATTCCTCAAGATTTGTCAGTTTCTCTCCTGTCTCGGTCCTGGAAAGATGATCTAGTCCAACATTTAAACGTTCTGGCTTGACAATTACTTCAAAATCATACTCTTGGAAGAAAAAAAACTATCGAAAAATATTTCACCCCAACACATGCTTGTTTACCAGGTACTTCAAAACATAATGATCCGTGAACATTTTGAAGTGCGCACCGAATAGATAGTGTCTGAATTTTTGCAGCAAATATACCATTTCCAACCCTTCGTGCTTTGTGGTGGAGTAGTTCCTCTCTGCTTTAGACAACTTCCTACTTCCAAAAGCTACAAGGTGATGAATATATGCTTCCCTAGGCTACGGTAACAAAGCTCCCAAATCTATGCAGGACGGATCAATGTGTACATGAAATTCCTTCTTCCAATCTGGGTAGATGAGAATAGGTGCAGTCACTATTTTTTCCTTCAGTATATCAAGGCTCTTCTAACAATTGTCATCCCAGCAGAACTTGACATACTTCTTTAATAATTTCTCCATTGGTGCAATGATCTGTGCATACACCTTAATGAACTTCCTGTAATAGTCTATATGTCCAAGCGTGTGCATAGTAACTTTATTCTTGTTGGGGGTTCGAAATTGATAATCACGACAATATTTGCAAGGTCTACCATCAATTCTTTTTTGCACACAATATGTCCCAACAAAATACCGTATGGTACGCAGAAAATGCACTTCTTCAGGTTTAAGGAGATTTGGTACTTTCTGCAGGTATCCAACATCAAGTGCAGAATAGAGACATGATTCTTAAACAGGCCAAAGACTGTCTAGTCATCGAAATATACTTCCAGTAACTTATGGATATATTCTTTGAAAGATGGAACAACAACCCAGGAAAATATCGTTGGCATGTTCTTTAAACCAAATGGCATGAAATTGTATTAAAAGGACCCCCACTCAGTAGCGAAGGTGGTCTTCGTCTTGTCTTTTGGTGTAATCCTAATATGATGATACCCTGAGAATCCATCAGTAAATGTGTAGGATTCATGCCCACCAACATTCTCCAATACTTCGTCTATGAATGATGTCAGAAATGGATCATGGACACATGCATCGTTCAACTTGCGAAGATCAACACAAATCCTTCTTTCACCCTTAGTCTTCTTTTATTGGACCACCATAGGGCTAACCCACTCAGACTCCTCGACTAGTTCAATGATGCCAATGCTAAGAATCTTGATGAGTTCTCCCCTCACTTTCTCTTTGTACTTTGGGTTCAACTGATATGGGCGTTCCTTGACCAGCTTCGCATCAGGCTCCAAAGTGATGTGCATAGCTCCTAGATCACCCAAAATAGATTTTAATTCAGAGAAATTCATTGGGAATAGGTCCTGGTATTAATGCAATAGTTCAATGACCTTGCTTACTGTGTCATCATCCCAATAGTCCCCAATATTCAAAAATTTGGGTTCTGTCTCTGAACCTATGTTGACCTGTTGAGTCTTGAAAGGTTGTGCTACGTCTGGCATTGTTATCTCGTGCCCTGCAACCTCACGATGTCCTTCTGACTAAGGAATATTAAGGTTGCGCGGATCCTCCTCACCCTCCTCTGCGGTCAAATTGTAACATTCACAGGATTTTTCCAACTACGCTGCCCAAACAGGCTGTACCAACGCCCTTAGTTCCTTGGTAATACAGAACACTCCCGCTTTGACTTCTTGAAGAGCCTCATTAATGCACTGCTAGCCATCATCGGAGCTATAAGTTAACATGAATCCTTCTATCGTATCATCCCAATCGGTAGTGCCATGGCAAAACTATGTTTCAAGATACCATTGCTGAGGTATTGTATCCAAGGAATGAAATAACATGTGCACCCACTCTGGTTGAGGTTCTTGACCCCAAGCTGCTGTCCAGGGAGATAAATTATCGCAAGGATATTTTTGACCATCATACTTCTCTGCGATCTTCGTGTCTACATGACCAAACCTCAGCCTTATCAATTTTTAAAACTCATTCCATTATCCTAAGCTTTCTCTATACGCGCCCCACCATTGGGCTGGAGTGGACCTCAATTCAAAGTCCAAAGCTTAGTATATCTGATCCTCAGACACCTTTTGCTCAAGTTCTTCCAAAAACAAGACAATGTTCCCCATTCTGTCATAAAAGGGTATGTCACGCACTTCCGACCAAACACAACGTAGAGATTTGGTAACTCTATTACATCGCTTAGTAGTGACTTCATGCAAGTGATTCTGCCAATGCTCTAGCTCTTCATTGGAATCTGAAACACAAAAAATATTGCGCTCCCAACATATTCTACCATCTGCGATGGGATTAATCCAGTCTTCATCCTGCATAGTAAGCTTATAGATCTGGTCAATCTCAGCATCCCCATACTCATATTGGACAGGCTCTGTATAGCACGCACCTTCAGAAGGACCTAATGGCACCACAACTGAGGTACCATTCTTTTCAAATATCATCTGCCTCTTCTTCAGGTTGATTATAGCATCTATATCGTAAGCCCAATCAAATCCCAACAATGTAGGATAAGGATTGCTATCATCAACAATCTCAATAACTTCAAATTCGACTAACATGTTGGCTCCATCAATATCTATGCTAATTCCATGCAATCGCCCCATAGGAATGATCTTTTGCTAATTTTCCATCCTTAACTAAATTTGTGACCATTGCAGCTTACGCCTTCCTATCCTCTCCCATGTCTATTTCGACAGAACGTTGGCATCTGATCCCAGGTCTAGAATGACTTGATCTATCTCATAAACCTCGATTTGCGTAGTCAACCACATCTCCAAACCGATTCTCTTCTTATTTTGGTACAGTTTATTTATCGCGCCGTTTCCACTGTGGCTCTTTCTTGCCAACATAGTTATCTATCAACTCAGTAACTCCTTATACAACCTTTCCGATCCCTAACAATTTTCATGCATGTATACAAAAAGGATGCTAAGACGAAATATTAGTTTCCTTCACTTCATCTTTCTCCCTCCGCTTATTCTTCAAAGAAAATAACTATCTCTCGTGGTTGATTTCAAAGTCAAGATTCATAAATGTCTTCTTTGCTTCCATGAATGTCTCCTTCTCGCATCGTACATTAAACTCAACATTCTTATCCTCCACCTTTCGGACCCATGTCTCCACCACAAGTTTCTTTCCCTTTATCGTTTTCTCCAAGATACACCTTTGCATACTATGTTTATGCTTGGATATTCCCGACATGGTTCAACCCTCATCTTTTTTTATGCTATGAGCCATAGTTGGTTTCTATTCTCCCCGCATTTTAGCTAATAAAATGAGACAATCTTTAATTCCATGACCAAATTCTCGACAATACTTATACAGAACTTGTAGGATTTTGACAATCCTCGGCAAAATGTCCGTGCTTCAATTGTAACATATGATCTTCCCTCATCCACGACCAACGCCTCCTCCTGGGCCATGCCCTCGGCCTTGGAAACCTCCTGCACCGTCGTGAGCCCTAGAGGTTTCACGCCCTAACCACATTCTATATGTACCAGGACTATGTTGCATCATTAGATCGTAGCTTCGACAATGTTTTTCATCATGTACTACCGAACTACAGTAGTTACATAATAACTGCTTCAACGATCTCACATATTTTTGCAGCAGATGACAATAGTCCATGGAATGTTGGCTTGCCACTTCATAGATGCTACATTAGACATTAGGCCCTACACTTAGACCAACACTCGATCCAAGCTTCAATGGGCCCTGCATCCCAACACCCAAATAGTCCCTAGAAACTAGGCACTCCTCCTTATAGTGACCCTTCGCTTTGCACTTGATACACCAAATTTCTGATCACATCTCAGATCTTACCTCCTTTCCCTTCTTTAGATCTTGGAGCTCCATATGAAAATTGGCCAACTGAGTTTGAATATGTTGAACCCCTATGCTTGTATCGACTATCAGTGAAGCTTCAAGCTTCATTTCTATCTCTGGCACTTCATCTTGGGTTGCAATCTTCTATTGTGACAACGACAATATAAAGTGAGGCAATAACACAACAATGAACCATTATTTATGTTGTTAATCCTAAATCTTGAAGCTAACTTGACTTAGCAACATTTTAAATCTTCTGTCTACCCCTATACAGCCTCGTCTCAATCATAATTATTTGACTTCGTGATACACTGGGACTATGAATTTGGTTTCTTGAATTCAACGTTCAACATAGTATTAGTCTCAACCAATGTTGCATTTTCATTTGTCATAGCATATTTCAAGAACCAAGACAAAGATCTATTCTACAACACGATAACCAACTGTGATTTCATCATATATTCATCTGTAATGTTCCACGAGCTCCATATTGCCTCTGCAACAAACCATAATTGTTGAGGATCTTATGATCCCTTGAATACATGCATCTTTGGGGGTTGAGCGATGGTTAATGGGGGGGGGTTGGAGGTGGAGCAAAAATATGGCGATGGGTGGTGACGAGGGTGGAATGTTGGGTAATCTCCGTAACGCTCTACTTATTTTCAGATCTCAGTGACACACTTATCGGTGTAGCGAGGTTTCTTTCCCCTCCCTTAGTTCCGAACAACGAACTATATTCAGTTTCAATGTAAGTACCCCAATTTGTCCTGAATCATTTATCACTTCGCATAGCACCAGATTCTCTTTCTCCGAACATCAATCTGACCGCATCCGCAATACGCTCTTTTCACACAATAGCATTTTAATCCATAACTTCAATGAATTCAAGTACTTACCTCACATATATTTTTAAAAATTGTGCTATGCTTCGCTATAGGATACCGAGGTATCGATCACGAACTCAATAATAAACCCTCCAAGGATACTCTCAATCTAGTAACCAAAAAATCTCACGATCTCGTTATCAATATTCTTCAACTGCTGGATCAAACTTGAAGTCCATGCAATAGGCTTATTATTGAAACGACCCATCTGTGCAACTAGTCTTTATATTCACTTATATAGCTCACTAGAAAACGAGGAGAAAAATATCTTGTACTGATCTGTATAAATATACTTCTATAACCAATGTTCAGTAGAGATTTGCAGATTTATGTTTTCTTGAACAATAAAATCATGTTCTTTTAGATCTATGCAATCTTAAATCTCTTGCTTAGATGGATGCCACATCCAGCTATCCCTCAGTCATATCCTGGTCTCGGAAACATAACCATTTGTTGGCTTGATGGAGACTAGATCCAGGTTCAATTGTGGCTGTGTGAACCAACAAAATCCACTATTATCGACCCTTTCGGAAATGATCTTCTTGCGCATACCAAAGTCTCACCCGAGGAAATATAGGGGGATGCTTGAACCAGGTTTTTTCATCCACATGGATAGTGGACTGTGGATTTAGGGATTTCCTTTCTTGGCAGAGCTTCGTAGAACAAATATATCAGTTATGCTAGCGTTGTTCAACACATTTGTTGAACTTATTAGCGGACTGCCTGATCTGACTTAATCATGCATAAAACAAGGTAAGAAACCATAAATAGAGCTACACTATGCAATTACATATCGAAACCCTTATTCGGCACAAATATTCATAAACATCAAGTAAAGTAAAACACACCAACACATATCTATTTCAACAGGTCTTTCATTAATTGCTCAGATCTTTCTCATACATTCACTTTCACCTTGCTCACTCAGCTGAAAACTTCCTAAGGTCTCCTTGCACTCCACTGCAGGAGCCTTTCCTCTAACCCAAATCCACATACTCTGACTCAAAACTTTCTTACATATAAATGCATTTCATCGTTCGAATTATTCTCTCCCTATGACTTCTATCTAGACTCCTTATATAGATTTTTCATTTACAATACCATGGTATGAAAACCATGGGTAGAGTTCAAAGTTCATAAAATAATCCCATCCCATTACATAATAAGGGTCTTTGACCCACCCCAAAGCCCATAAGAATCAAAATAGACTCTGTGTTGCGTGCTCTGCTCCTTGATTTGCAAAGTCTTCTCTAAATTATTTCATTGAGGGATCCCATGTCGAACAAGTTTGACTGAATTTCCTGTAATAATTAAGTCATCAACATACAAAGAAATCCATACTACATGCCACTTTGCATCAAACTTGGTATAAAATTTTGGATCACTTTGACTCCTCATAAAACCTCGCTGAAGAAAGAAAGAATCTATCCTTTAATACCATGACCTAGGTGCCTACTTTAGCCCATATAAGGCTTTTTTTAATCTGCAAACTAAATGTTCTTGCCCTTTTTCCACAAACCATTCAGGTTGTGTCAAATACACCTCCTCCTTTAAATCACCATTCAGAAAAACAAATTTTACATCAAATTGGTGCAAATTCCAATGGTACTTTGTAGATAATGCAATTAACAATCTAATAGTATTCAATTTAGCTAATGGTGAAAATGTTTCTACATAATCAATGGCCTCCTTTTGTGAGTACCCTTTTGCCACCAATCTAGCTTTATATTTATCTATACTACCATCTACTTTAAACTTGGGTTTGTACAACCATTTACATATTATGGGCTCTTTTCCTTTAGGCAGTTCAGTAAATTCATAGGTTTTAACTTTAATTATAGATTCATATTATCCCTCCATTTCTTTTCTCCATTCTTCATGTTCATTAGATTCATTAAAACTCATGATTTCTATGAAATTCAAAACACTAGTAATGAGAGCATAGTCCTTATACCTTTCAGGTAGTCGAATATTCCTAGTAGATCTCCTTCTCACTTCACTGTTTTCACCTCTATTCTATGAAAGTACTTATCCGCTTCTAATTTGGATTTGACTGTTGGTGATGTCCACATCACTGGATTCTTCCCAAAGCTTTTGTTGCTCACTATCTTCTGATTTTACTTCTAATTTATTGTCTTCAACTTCAGGAAGAATGTGCCATATTTCATAGTTGTTATCCCCATTGCCTTCATCTTCTCGTGCATGGAAAATTACATCTCTACTTGCAAATACTCTTTGAGTAGATGGATCAAACATTTTATATGATTTAAATTTTGAAAAATATCCTAGAAAAATACATTTTATACCTTTAACATCAAGTTTCTTTCTGTTCCCCTTCGGAATATGTGTAAAGGCCATACGCCCAAATATCCTCAAATGATGAACTACTACTTTAAAACCATACAAGGCTTCGAACGGGGTCTTGAAATCAAGATACCTTGTTGGATTTATTTTCTTTAAATAAACAACAATACTAATGGATTCTGCCCAAAAAGCATTTGAGAGGTTCTTACCTCTGATAATACTACGTGCACACTTCACCAATGTCTTGTTTTTCCTTTATGAAACACTATTATGATGTGGAGTGTAAGGTATTTTGAATTTCTATACTATTCCATGATGCTTGCAGTACTTGATGAAGTTACCCACTCTATATTCTCCCCCTTGATATCAATGGAGGATATTTATAAACTTACCTGTCTGCTTCTCTACCATGTTTTTTAATTCTTTGAAATAGTAAAAAACATCACTCTTTTTCCTGAGGAAGTACAACCAAGTGTACCCGATGCAATCATCAATAAACAACAGAAAATAATAGGCTCCTCCTAGTGATATGGTTTGCATGGGTCCACAAACATTAGAATGCACAAGTTATAAGACATATCTTCTTCTCCTATCAGAATTAGAGGGGAATTCATCTTTGTGAATTTTTCCTAATGCAAAACCTTCACAAGCAACATATTCATTCTTTAACATAGGGAGTCCTTCAACCATACTTTTTTTCTGCAACAACAATAAATCATGATAATTGATGTGACCATACCTCTCATGCCAAAGAATTTTTGTTGTCAAAGTTGTAGAAGTCAGTGCTTGATGACTTTTTCTAGTAACATCAAGCTTGTACATGCCTCCAACTCTGACTCCTGAAGCAACAAGTTTTCAATGATCCAAAAAATATTTCACTATGCAATGTGTTTTCAAAAAATCAACCTTTAGTTTATGATATGTAATTGTAGACACATAGATCAAGTTTTTCTTGATCCCAGGCACATACATAACATTACGAATGTGCCTGAAATTTACATTTGGAAATTTTACAGGAATATCCCCACATCCCTTAATGTAATATTCCCAAATGGGAAAAGCAGGAATATAGTGCAGAATAATGGAATAGCTATGTAAAACATCATTTTAAAGAAAGAGGCCAATATCGAGACCTTTCATTCATTATAACAACAACAAAATATACATAATAAATGGGCCATAAAATGTATAACAAGAAAGAACAAGCCTCCAATGGACAAAATCCCTCAAAAGAGGTGTTGCTACTATAGATCAAGAGCTAGAAGTCTGCTACTGCACTGTTTAAAAGGCACTAAATAAAATGGTTATACAATAGATATAGGGCTGATATATGCCACAAAAGATGGATCTAATATAGATCTAGGCACTATACAACCTCCTTTGAAGAACCCCACAAGGGTTTTCAGCAATATACCATGTATAAGATGGGAATCTAAGCCCTAGGGCTGAAGCTCCACTGAAAAATATAGATCTGGAAAGTGTGGCTGATTTGATATGACAAATAATGCAGCCTCCTCCAATAGACTCTCTATATCAAGGGTTGATCCCTTCTCTAGAAAACCTCCTCTCCAAATGGTGTGCCAAAACCACCCTGCAACTCCTCCCTCAAAATAACGTAGATCTAGAAAGAAACTACACTGTAGGGGCAAATAAATAAGTGGCCTGATGCCAAGATATAAAAATAAGCATAAGGGCCTTCCTTATTTTCCTCCGAATGGAAAGGAACCCTTCTCCACTAAAAATAAGTACTGAAGTGACCCAAAGATGGTCTCCACTACTGCAACCTGCAAAACAACTCAACCCTCAATAGGATCTGTGCTATAGATGTAAGATGAAGCTTTGGCCAAATGCTTGATAGTGGAAGTGAATTAAAAGACTCCTCCAAGAGCTTCTCAATGGAAGAGGTGGGATTCCCGATCAGGAACACCCAGTGCTAAACAACAAAATAATCTCAGCTAAACAAGTAGAGAAAGCTATATGTATAAACAAACCATATATTCAGAAATATCATATACCAATACCTAATGAATATGGCTGCCATCCTCTTCCTTTTATAAGATGCGAGCTTTCAAACCCTAAGCCCCATTCATTTATGACCCTACTTCCATGCAAGGTGTCTCCATCTAAAACTGCGATGTCCCTCATTGATTTCCACTCCTCCATGACAACGCTGTTGATTTGGTGAAAGTTGACCCAGTCAAGATGTTCCAACCCCTTTTCACACCTAAGGGTGCTCCATTAAGCTACCAAGATGTTTTCCTTTTACATTGGCATTGATTTATTCATTATTAAGGAGACTTATGGACCTCCATTTTCCTCTTATTCATAAAAAAAGCAATAAAAAAAAAATTAATATTCCAACTAGCTCATGGCTAATTGGGAATATTACAGTCCTCCCTTCCCAAATGTTGCTTATCCTCAAGCAACTGACAAGGTGAGTGCTGCAACTCATCTCCTCCACCATTGGTGGCACTATCATGTGATAAGCTTCCCTCATAAGCTAATTGTCTCCCAATCCATCCCTCCATGAAATGCTCCTCCAAAGTTCTCATGAGATGCAAATGATTCGTCCCACAAGGAAGCAATAGATCACATGAAACAAACATGGTTTGCCCAATGTTCTCCCTGAAACATGTAGCATAATGAACATGGAGAAACTCTCTCCCATAGGGAACATACATTTCTCCCATCCTCCCTCCAATCATTCCCATAAAAATAATAAGTACATCATCAATGTATGGGATCAAAACTAAGTACATACAAACAGAATTATGAAAATATGGAGGTGGTTCATGGTCCCACATGTGGAACCAGCACAGTAAATATCCTGAATGCATCATATAGTGATATGGTAAGTGGTTTCTGCACCACTTAATTCCCACCCAAGTCTTCTCACAATGGATGAAAATGTGAGATATGTTTGGTGCATTTGGAGTGCGCCCACAATGATACAACATCTCCCTATATCCTCCAAGGGAGTGGCCATGTTCAGAAATGTTTTTGGCCCAAAGTTGGCCATCAAGTTTGTAAAGAAGAATGCTCCTTCTTGGAGCAATGGCATGCACATATTCATTATATAAATCATTATGCAACTAAGCATGATCCTTACCATATGCTTTTCTCATACAAATGGAGTGGTCCATAGATAGATCCCCTCTCATTCCAAAAGAGGAAAGAGGTGGCTGTGATAACTCCTTCATTGAGTTATGTCTCTCTTCCAACTCCACATGGTTCATGCATATTTGAAAACGCTGATATAGTTCCTCTTCAAAGCCTTCCCAAGTGTATTTCTCCATGATAGTGTTGTAGGCTCTCATGGAATAAGTATGGCTGAAAAGGAATTATTCATGAGATCTTTGTAGCAACTTCTCCTTGAGCTTGAAGGCTCTAGATAAGAAGATCCTACCATGATAATATATGACTTCATCTTGGATTGAATAGCCCTCCTCTTGAAGTTGGTAATCAAGTATCATGCATGTAAAAAGATCCTTGGAATAATCCACCAACAACTGGGATTTCCAATATGGATCAATCTTCCATAGTGAAAGCGATGATGATTTATCACAAAGAACATCTATCATATGGCTTTCCTTCTCCTTGACATCTCCCATGCCAAAGGTATATGTTGGAATGCTGCTATCCTTCCCATGCTTATCCTCCCACAATGCAAAATCTGAAATGAGAGTGGGTAATGATGATGTTGGGAGAATGTCTCCCTCCTCCTTGAGTCTACCCAAGACTCTTAGCATTGTATCATGGTCTCCTAATGCTCCCATTCCTCCTGTATCTATGAATGGTGCATCATGATGTGAGACATGTATCACAAAATCTGGATCAGATGCCATTCCAGGTGGTTTGCCACAAAATAATAATGTCCCATGGGCCAAAGTCATGTGCATAATAGATGGGACTGTTAGGTCCTTGCTTCCACTGCACAAATCCATCTCTGATTTTTGTGTGGAAGTTGTATGTGAGGGATATGCATGGATGCCCTTAATCATCTAATTTTTTCCACTCTTTCTATCCACCCATTCCATCTGCAAAATCTCCCAATCTGTGGTGGCCTTCCCCGAAGTAATCAACCACTACACACCCAATATCACATTCGTGTCAGGTATGTCAAACACAAAGAAGATCAGTCAATGTATATGTCCCCATGGTGATAGATAAGGATGGAACATAATGCATGCATTACATAGTTCTATCTCCTGGGACCAAAATAGAAAATACCTCAAAATCATCAGTGGGTATTTCCCTCCTTTGCACTAGTTGGGCATCAATAAAATTGTGGGTAGCCCCTCTCTCAATCAAAACAGAAACCCTCTGATCTAATATGGAACCTCGAACCCTCAAGGTCAAGAACTTAGGTACTCCTCTCAATGATGCAAGAGCCCCTCCAATTGGAGCAAATGCCCCATTCCCATCTCCTGATGGTGTTGGTTCATCTCTTGCTATGACCTCTTCTTGGTTCATCTTCTTCTTCCTCCTCATCATCTGAGAAGACCTCTATGTAGTGTGCCTTTCCTGCTACACATTTGTGTCCGGGTGCCCATGATTCTTGGCATGTGAAGCAAATATTCCTTCTCCTCAAACCTCTTCGGACATCATCATCAAGAGGTTTTTTATTTTGGCTCTCCTTTGAAAGAGGAGCCTTCTAATCTTTTCCCTTTGATGGAAAAGAGGGCTTGTGCTGAAATGTTGCCTTTTCTTTTGGAAAGGCATCTTGAATATCTCTAGCACTTTCAATGGAATATTGAAGGGTAGTGGGCTTGGTAGATTTAACCAACCCATGAAGAGGTTCATATAACCCATCAATGAACATATAGACCCTTCTTGCAGTAGATAAATCAGGAACCATAGCAAAAAGTTTCAAAAACTCAGAAATATAAGTTTATGGATTACTTGATTGTTTAAGCTTTGCAAGCCCCATGAATGGTGCTGCAGGATCTCTTCTGTTAAACCTCTCCACCAACCTCCTTGTGAAATCTTAATATGCAATCACATTATCATGACCTAATGTAGATAAGCCATGGAACTACCAATCATGTGATTCACCCTCAATGTGCAGCACTGCTATCTTAATGGCCTCCATCTATGGAACTTTTTTCAACCGGAAGTAGATGTCAAGCTTCTCTACCCATGATTTGGCAGTGAATTTAGATGACCCATCAAATTTGGGTAAGAAAAATCTGCCCATATTCCGATGTATATCATGATTCTTAATGAATCCTACACCTCTATTATGATGCCTGGGTCTCCTGTTGTCCTTGATTTGACAAAATTCTTGAAAACTCAAGTGGTCCTTGAATCTTTGATTTTGAGACTCATACTCCATGAAATAGTCTTCAAGGGATTCTTGTTCTCAAAACCCTTCATTTCTCACTGCCAAGACTGTAGGCATTGTAGAGCATTGGGAAACTTGTTGTTGCTGCACTAGTTGATCACTCCAGTGATGAGAAATGCCAGAGCCTTAACCATGTTGAAATCCTTTAGGGGATTACTTGTATCTATACGTTCTCATATCCTTTATTTCTCTAGCAATGTCTTGCATAGCTTTGAGAAGAATCTTAGGAAACTCCTTCTCGTCATCTTCTCCTCCAGAAAAAGGGGTTTTACCCTTGTCTTCTTTGTCATTTGTATAATCAAACTTCTGGTGTCTTCTTATTTTATACCTTTTCTCTCTATCAGTAAGAGGATCTCATTCTTCAGATGACATATTGGCTTTTGAAGATGCATAGGTTGTGCCAAGATTATGCTCTGATACCACTGTAATATTCCCAAATGGGAAAAACAGGAATATAGTGCAGAATAATGGAATAGATATGTAAAACATCATGTTAAAGCAAGAGGCCAATATGGAGACCTTTCATTCATTATAACAGCAGCAAAATATACATAATAAATGGGCCATAAAATGTACAACAAGAAAGAACAAGCCTCCAAAGGACAAAATCCCTCAAAATAGGTGCTGCTACTATAGATCAAGAGCTAGAAGTCTGCTACAGTGCTGTTTAAAAGACACTACTACAAAAAATGGTTATACAATAGATATAGGGCTGATATATGCCACAAAATATGGATCTAATACAAATCTAGGCACTATACAAATTTGACAAACCCCACAAGGGTTTTCAACAATATACCATGTACAAGATGGGAATCTAAGTCCTAGGGCTGAAGATCCACTGCAAAATATAGATATGGAAAGTGTGGCTGATCTGATATGACAAATAATTCAGCCTCCTCCAATAGAATCTTTAGATCAAGGGATTATCCCTTTTCTAGAAAACCTCCTCTCCAAATGGTGTGCCAAAACCACCCTACAACTCCTCCCTCAAAATAATGCAGATATGGAAAGAAACTACACTATAGGGGAAAATAAATAAGTGGCCTAATGCCAAGATATGAAAATAAGCATAAGGGACTTCCTTACTATCCTCCCAATGGAAAGGAACCCTTCTCCACTGAAAATAAGTACTGAAGTGACCCAAAGATGGTCTCCACTGTTGCAACCTGCAAAAAAACTCAACCCTCAATAAGATCTGTGTTGTTGATGTAAGATAAAGCTTTGGCAAAATGCCTGATAGTGGAAGTGAAGTACAAGAATCCTCCAAGAGCTTCTCAATGGAAGAGGTGGGATTCCCGTTCAAGAACACCCAGTGTTAAATAGCACAACAATCTCAGCTAAACAACTAGAGAAAGATATATATCTAAACAAACCATATAGTCATAAATATCATATACCAATACATAATGAATATGGCTGCCATCATCTTCCTTTCATAAGATGTGAGCTTCCAAACCCTAAGCCCCATTCATTTATGACCCTACTTCCATGCAAGGTGTCTCCATCTAAAACTGTGTTGTTCATCATTGATTGCCACTCCTCCATGACAACGCTGTTGATTTGGTGAAAGTTGACCCAGTCAAGATGTTCCAGCCCCTTTTCACACCTAAGGGTGCTCCATTAAGCTGCCAAGATGTTTTAATTTTACATTGGCATTGATTTATTCATTATTAAGGAGACTTATGGACCTCCATTGTCCTCTTATTTATAAAACAAAGCAACAAAACAAAAATTAATATTCCAACTAGCTCATAGCTAATTGGGAATATTACACTTAATCTGATGCAGGTGATCATATCCAAGATATATATTAGCACCATTGCATACCTCCTTGAAACTGTCATACCAACTCCTGTTACATGTCATATGAATCAAAGCTCCAGAATCCAAAAACCATGTATTAGCATCATCCATTTCAACAGACAATGCAACATTAGACACAAATAGCTTGAGATTTTTGAGATCAAAATTTAGGGCTTCTCCTGCAAAATGTACTGATTGTCTTCATTGTTATTCCTAGATTCATCATTTTTCTTCTTATAAATGTCTCTAGCAATATGCCCTCTTCTACCACAGTAAAATAATATTATTCCAGATGAAATACCTTGATTGGGTTTCAGAAATGGCCTTTTCTGAGATGAGCTTACACCTTTGTTTTCTCCTCCTTGCTTCCATTTGAAGAATTTATTCTTCGCCACAAGTGCCAAATCTAGATTCTTAGGCTTTAAATTCTCATGCCTCTCTTTTTCCTGCAATAGTATATCTATCAATTACTCAAAGTTTGGTGCTTTCTCCCTTGCTGCAAGACATGTAATAAACATCTGGTAGTCCTCTAACATTCCATTTAAAGTGATTGTCACAAGATTAGTAGCGAGTACTGATTCTCCTATATCTCCCAACTTATCTTTAGAATCTTTAATTCTGGAAACAAAGGCACTAATAGATTCATTCTCTTCCTATTTAATATACATGGGCTTACTCTTCAAAAACATGACTCGATTGTATTTTTAATTTCATATAGCTCCTTCAATGCATTCTAGGTTGCATTAGAGGTTTGAAAATCACGAATATAAGGGATTACATTATCTTTAACTGGCATCCTTAATAATACCTTTGCTTTATTCTCCCACTTCTCCCAGTCTTGAATTGATGCAGCTGTCAAGCCTACATCGGGTTTTGGTTCTTCTCCCTTCATGATGGTTCAGGTGCCATAACCTTCCAACAATGTTTGTGATCCAGATTTATGCATGAACGCAATAGAATACATAAATAACCATAAACATAGAAATACAAAAGACATAAGGCTTCATTTCATTAATATCAAATCACAGAAATATGCTTACAAACATGATGGAAATAAAATATCTAGGGTGCTAGTAGCGAATCTTTGAGAAGAGATGTGGCGACTAAAGACCTCTGAACTGTTTTACAATGAGGCTCGAGGGCCTATTTATTATGGAGAAACAATGGAGAACTCTAAACGTCCAAAAACCTAACCCTAGGAGATGAAGCGCCAAAACTATGGGCCCCGTTTGGGTAAATTTGTGTTTCAACTTCCCGGGGACGTAACTTCGGCATACTATCTCCGTTTGGGGGTTCAAAATGGCTTCGGAAGTTCAGGACCTGAAAAACTGCTAAAAATAGTAAGTTGTGAAAAAAACTGAAAGAGACAATGGTGGGGCCCCATGTGGAATAGGCGGGTGGCCACCAATATCCACCTGGATCAGTTTGTAGCTTGAATTTCTAGTTGACATAGTTTGTTCCATACAATTTATTTTCTTTGTTCATGTATGTCTCTTTTAGTGGATTCATTATCTTCTCCAATTATTTTTAAGGACACTTCCAAATCCTTCAAATAAATTTAAATGGAGGCTAAAAAATAATTTATGAAGATTAAACCACTAAAAAAACAAATCCCCCTCTTTAAAATATATAAGAGTCCCTTAGAAAAAAAGGTTTCAAAAAACCCATTTTTACCAAACAATAATACAATATTTGGTGCTCTACCTTTAAAAAATTATGTGAAAGAATATAAAACCTTTATTTATATGGGCACTAGAACAAAATAAAACCTTGGTTGGATTCTAAAAAAGAGTTTGGTGCCACTTTCCAATGCATGTCCCCATGATGGGCGCCACTCACAACACATACAACACGTGCTCTGTAAACAAAATTTACGTCTTCGTCCTCTTTTCTCCTTCAATAGGTTATGACCCTCATTCTTTGACTGATGCTTTTGACCAACCTCACTGCATCTTTCGATAGGACCAAGTAGTGTTGCAATGCCAATTTTTGGAATTTGTGAAGGTTGGGCCTCCACCAACGCACCTTCTCCTAGGAGTTACAAGGGGTTACGCAAGAAAAAAACAAGATCAAATCATTGTTCTTTGACCTGGTAGATGTCTACCTCACTTGAGCACTCCGATCCAACAGAGCCTGCAGGAGTGCGTAGGGAAAGTTCATTGTGCTTCCTACTCCAACAGGCTTTGTCCCCTGGACCTTCACATGAGAAAAAATATTGTGAAGAGGGGGGTGGTTGTGGCCTATGTTGGGGGGAGGAAAGATGCTAAAAAATCCAGTGAGCTAAGGACTGGTGTGTCTCAGGACAGGTGCGATCCTTGGGTGACTTTGACGACTTAGATACCCCTGGGTCGCGACTCCTCAAGCCACAGAGGCCTAGAGGATCACAAAAAACTTGACAAACGAAAAATAATAATTAATAATATTTATTAATTAAGAAAAAATAAAATTGATATATTAAAGAGATATATTTTATATTTAACAATTAAAATTGGTAAAACAAAATGACTAATTTTTAAAAAATATTGCAGAAATTAAAAAATAATATAAAAGTAAAATTTGTTTAATTAATAATGGATATCTTATTTGTGAGTAGGTATAATAAAAAAGTGCTTTATGGTGAGTTTTTGTACATTTATCATGTGTTATAATGGTGCTTATATTAATAGGAATAAGAGTTTTTAGATCATGGTTTCTAATACTATTTAGGTTAAGTGCTTTTATCTTTTATTCTTATTAGATTTAAGTCATTAGTTTTCCTATAATCAAAATGTTAAATTTAGGTTTTTTTGGGAGTTTACTCCTCTTACCCACCATTAAGTCTACTTTCTTCAACACCTTATTATCCTTTGTAGTACAATCAACTTGGTATATCATCACTTAATGAATTTATTCAACATCTACTTACTACATAATGTCTAGCATGTTGCTTGCTTATTATATCTATACTTAAATGGTTGAGATTTTGAATAGGCATTTGAAAATCAATACATTATTGTATTTTTTGATATCTCCATGTTTTTGTGTCTTCCTAGACAACTCCATTCAACATTAAATGAAACTTTTCCATTATCACAAGGGAAAATAAGGAAATAGCCTCCTTAAGAAAAATAGAGAAAAATGAAGAAAAGAAATAATGTGAAAGAAAAGACAAAGTGTAGATTGATCCCAAACCTAACCTTGAATGGAATCCAAAAAGTCACCTAGAGTTTAATCTTTGGATGACTTGGTTGACCCCATTTCCCTTTAGCAATACCCTACTAACCATGCCAAAATTAGACCAAGATGATGCATGATATGACTAGAGAATTCTAAGAGAGCATCGTTGAAGATAATAAATAATTGGATGTGTAAATTTTAAAATTTCCATGACAATAAGGTTTTAACCTCATAGGATGAAGTTTGTTGTCACAATGAGTTCAACTTAGGGATTTTCTTCAATAATAAATTGATTTATTCAACAAGCTTTAGGTCATGCAAGAATCCTAGATATGGAAGAGGTACTTAAGATCAAATTTCTTTGTAGGTTACTTCCTAGCTTTAGGAGAGAAATAACTATGTTTGAAGTAGATTCTCTAAAAAGTATATAAAATAACTACATATATTGAAAAAAAACTTGGATTCAAGTTTTCCAAGAAAAAATCTTGCAATACTAGTACTTCATATTCAAATTATTACTAAATTACTTCAAACTCTGGTGGACATAAGACAATTTTAAGTTATTGTTTTGCATTTGTTGGTTAAGGAAAGAAGCACTTTGATTATTATAAGGATCATGAAGAAATCAAAACTCTTTAGGGGTGTTATCACTCCAAAAATTCTCAAGGTTGTTAATATTTTTGGTGTAAAGAATATTAGAGGTAACCAAAAACCTACTTTTAAGCTTTAGGATATAGCCTTCCTAATGCTCAGAGAGGGCTCTCTCTATATGATTTAGCTTTGTTGATTTTAGGCTAGTTATGTAAGATTGATTGGGTTTTTAATTTTGATTTGGCTTGGTGGTGGAATCACTGATTCAGATGGATAGATGCAGGTCTGTATTCCATTGGGATAATGGAGTCAATGTGTCAAGAAACAGATCAAAATCAAGTTTCTAAAGGGAAGTGTTCACAGGGAAAGATAACTGAGTTGATTCAGATCTTTAGGCTAGATGATAAAATGGTTTCAATCGAGATGAGAGAGAAATTAAGAATTCTCAGATCCAGATAATGAGGGAAATGATAGAAGTCAATTGAAACTAGGGAGCAATTAAGAATTCCCTAATCTGGATATCAGTAGAAAATATTAAAATGAAATAATAGTTCAAGACAGAGTGTTTTTAAACAAGTTCTAAAATAATTTTCCTGTTATACATTTAGATTTAGAAAACATGCAAGTATGTGAAAAACTTCAGATAATAACAAAGAACAATTGAAAGGACTTCACTGAAGTGGCCCAACACATGAATCCTATAACATAATGCCTTTATTGCTCAATCCAATCTGTTGACTTGAAAATGGTACAAATAACTCTCATGTTTATCAATCCAAAATTCACACACAATACTTCGAATTGTGAAGTATTTATACAAAAAATAATACAAAATATCCTGAACTGTCTTAGGAATTATTGAAGGAAAAATAAATATCTTCACGCAAAAAGATAGAGACAGCTATCTAACTAATTCAAGTTGTCCCTGCTTTTATTGATTTTGTTGTTTGTTGTTTGATATTTTTGCTGATTTGTCTCTGACTGTTGCTCAACGAAGGTTCTCTTTTAGGTAGTTGAGTGTCCTTTATGCTGGCTGTATTTCACTTTTCTTTGTCATCTATGTTTTGAATTTAACCATTTGACTTTCATCTGATACACTTTAACTTTAACTGGAATTCCTTGCATGGGTGAATTCCATTATGTTAGATTGAAACTGTAATTCCTGACTAAAATATGATTGTATGTTAGACTTTTCAAGTAGTAATTCCTCTCTCATAATGGAGGTGAAAGATGAATCTTTGATAGATTTTTGAAGGTTGACTTGATATATGGACAGGAGCTCCACAGAAGTTTGGTATTTTAAAACTTGATGGCATGTGACCTACATTGATGCATCTCACAGACCAAAGATGAAATTCCTTCCTTTACGTTAACTGCATGTTGCAATATCTTACCTGTCACAGAGGGACCAGTGGCAGGTCCATGTACTGCTCTCATGACAGATAGACAGGTTTCTACCCTTCACATGATGTCATGCTGCCATACATGCACAGTACTTGTAGGGGCAAACTAACAGGGTAAAGCAATATATATACTCAGCCTCCCCATGCATTCAATGCCAATGGCCAGTTGCTACAGCTGATGATAGTGGATGCAATGGAATTACCTACCGATTGAAGTGCAATATCACCAAACAGATGATATATGAGATACATATTCAACTAAACATTTGTATGTATTTACGTATACTAGTTCTGATGCATTGGACTGTTTTTTTGCTTCTGTAATGGAGTGTGGTAGACCTCCTTTCATGGTTAAATATCTGTTTAGCTTTAATGGGAGGTGGTAGACTTCCTTCATGGTTGGTGATCTGTCTTTCAATTTTCTGCAGTGGGTTGTAGATATCATTGGTGGTGGGTTGTGGATATCATCATAGTTCCATTGATCTATCTTTCAGTTTTTGGTGGTAGGTTGGGCCATGTCTATAACTAAGTCATGTTTGATTCTCACTGCATTCTGGATAGGTAGGGTTTACTGTAATTAACCTGGTTTGATTTCCAGGGCATTTCTGTGTGGGATTTGCTTAAGAATCCCAGGAGGTACATGTTCTTGGAACTTCTTGTTTCAAAAAATGTCTGAAAAAATGGCAACCAGAACATATTCTTCTCAGCTATGCCTACCCAGGATGTGGCATGGGATTAGACATTATGAAAAAATCAGGAAACATGAAGAAGAAGAAGAGGAGATATCTTCAGAACAACAAAAGTATATATCTTCAGAAACAGAGGTAACAGTAACAGGGAGAAAAGTAAGACGTTCATTCAAATTAAGCAGGAAGAGGCCAAGGGCAAGGAGGAACAGGAGGATTCGTTTTGTATTGGGTATTGGACGTCGTCTCAGGTGGGCTACTCTGCTCTCACAGCTGAAGGTCTCATGGCGTCGTTTTGCCAAGCTGGTGAAGGAGAGCCAACCTCATTTTGCAGATCTGTTAGCTGGGAATCAGCTTTTACTGCATCTAACTCCACCTCCTCCCATTTACTGGTACAATCACCTTGAGGGAGTAAAAGGTCTCAATTTCAAATAATAATGTGTTGCCCTCTGGGTATCCACTGATATGCTGAATACACTGTAATATGTATTGCTATTAATCGTTCCTGTGGATATTTATAATTCTCAGCCCTCAATAATTCATCTTATAGGACATATCTAGTAAGTACTCTGTTTAATTTTGGTTGAGCTGTGGTCTAACAGGAGGCCCTAATTCAAATTTCTGGGCATTATTGTTTTCACAACATGGCTTATGTTATAACAAATTCTGCTCAGGAAGGGCTTCTTGTTTGATATCCTTACTGCAAATAAAAATTTTCAAGCTTTCGCTGAAGCCATGATACGCTGAACTTTATGGTTGTCAAATTATTTCTGTGCTTAAGCTCTGGATTTTATATTCGTGGCTCGGCAGCGAGAAGCTCGCTGAGACCCACGTGCATGGTCAACGAGATTTTAAGTTTATCATATGATTACCATCCATCTTCATCAATCTATTAAGTTGTAAGCACTGGTTTCACTGAATACATTATGTTGCCATACTCTTCAAGCTCAGGTCAGAAGGGGATGGTCAAGTGATTTTGGCTAATTGCAGTTGAAAAAAAAAAACCAAGAGGTGTATTTTTTTTCCCTAAATAAAGTTTTTAAAAAAAAAAAAAAAAAAAGGTTGATGCAATTAAAATAATATAAGATAGCAATAGCTAGTGTCTGAAATTTTTTCTCTGATGTTCATTCATCCATATGGCTTCATCAACATTCATTTATCCTTCTTATATGGAATTTTGTTATTTTTTGGATGTTATTTTCTTTATTAAACTTTGCATAACAAAATTCACTATTATTATTGGTGTTCAATTATTATTAGTGTTCAATATAGTTTGAGTGGGCCTAATAGTTAAGAGCATGTGTTTCTTCATAAGAGGTCACAGGTTCAAAATCAGATTGAGTAGAGTATGTATTCCTTTGTAGACTTAGCAGTCAAATCGTTGCAAGTCTAACAACCTATAAGATTTGTGAGAACTAGAATGAAATTGAGCAAGATTTTGTTTTCCATATAGGAAATGCTTGCAAAATCAAATTCAAGAGCATGGGTATTCAATCTATTGACAGTTTTTTTGTTTGTAGGCCCTTCTCACCTATATAGCCCAACCTTTGGCGCCATAAAAGGTAACTCGCTTTCTAAAGCAAGAGCTTGTTTATGTACCCAGAAAGCATGGCCATCTACTTAATGGCCATCATAAGTAGACATAGGTTTCGTTTGTGAAAGTGTAAGCCTATAGATCTTTCCATTGCAAAAATTAATGAACTATTATACTGAATAGTGCATGTATCAAATTAGAACAAAGTGCCCACACGAACAACTTTAGTGAGCACCATAGCTCCTTGGACCATCTTACACCATTAGTTAGAGAAAATAACTATGCTCACTCGAAATGTACAAAAATCCACTATTCCCCTTTAATTCTATTTGAGAATCTAATCAAGGCTCTACCATGATTAAATATGTTAAAAGGAGAGTCATCACCAAGTTATACCATCCCACCATCATATTTCTCATACATTGAAAATTAGTACCATGGAAAGTCATATAGAAGGAAGCTCTAAAGTATATCAACCATGCACTTTGGCTTGCATGGGTTGACAAAGTTGTAATGAAGACATCTCACCATCCTCCTAAGAACATTTTTTAGACTCATCATCAAAATCATTATCTTTCTTCTTATTCTTCATTTTCTCTTCCTTGCAGTGTCTTTTGAAAATTCTTAACTTTTCCATAGTTGACATTTTTCCTTAGACTTTCTAAGAGACTTATGTCTCCCACAAGATTTGGATCTACCCTTTTCTCTCTTCTTGCCTTTCTCCTTCGATCTTCCATGAACTACCAAGGCCTCATTTGCATATTTAGAAGCTTTCAACGAGTCACCTCCTCTCAGAGTAAATCACCCATGACCTAATTAGGCATCAATGTACAATGATTCCAATGCCCATTACAAGGTAAATTTGGTAAAGACACAAGAGGGTCATACAATGATCCTCCTCATCCATCTTCACTACAAGTGCAATGAACTAGGTCACAATAGTATTAAGTGTATTAGTGCTCGACTATATAATCTGCCATCATCCATTTTAAAGGAAAACAAAAGTTTCCACAAAAAAGTGTTATTTGCCAAGGATTTAGCATGATACAAATCCTCCAACTTATTCTATAGAATCGCTTTGGTTTTCATTTGAAAATGTTCAATGATATTGAATCGGATAAACATAACTTAATAAGGCTTCTTAAATTTCTCTCTAATAACACACACTCTTTATCTTTCATACCTGTGAGTTTGGTTCTAGATACGACAACCTATAGTTATTTATGTATGAGAAGATCCTCCATATTTGCCTTCCACATCTCAAAATTAGTGCCATTGATCTTCATTTCTAGTCTAGACGTGCTTGCCATTTCCTTGCGACAAGATTTCTTTCTTCATGACCTCCCACTCAAACCAAGATTAAATAAAAGAGCCTTGTTCATAACACCTTGGATATGAGGTGATTAAGCTCTGATGTAACCAAATAAAAGAAAGCAGATGTGTGGAATACATTTCTACAGTAAATCAGAAAAGATTGTGTGAAAATTAAATAACACAATTGTAAACATACAACCATTAGACAACAATTTCTTGTGGAAAACCCTTCCGAGAGAAAATCCTCACACTTTAAAACACACTTAAGGCATGATTTAATCATTGAATGGTTACAATACATTACAATGCCTTTGTGCTCTCAATAAGTCTGTTAATAAATAACATAAGGATTCTCAACAAATTTTGACAGCATAACAATAAGTTAAAACTCACACTTCATTTTCATCCAATCCTACCACTCAATAAATAGGTATAAAAAAACAATAAACCATTTATGATTTTCCAATTCTACATGCTAGCAACTATCAATAATTAATTAATTAACTGTTATTGATTTACATTCATTGTTTCAGTAGATCACATTTATTTATTGTTTCCAACTTAGCAATCATTACTTGCTTCGCTAGAAGGTCATGACCCAGAGGACACACTTGTCCCAACAAGGACAACCATCATTAGTCCCAACCATCATTAGCTTGTAGACTGACTCATCACCATTATTCACATGAAAACCACACCACGTGAAATGATCTATCATGGTCCATAAGGGGGCAAACTTTCACTCTTTCCATATGTAATTGGGCCTTGATCCATTAATTCATTTTTTCATGTTTGAGGAAGATGAGCTGTTAGCTAATTAGAAGTAATTATAGGTCTTACTTTATAACCAAAAAGTGGTTAAGTCAAACAATATTCACAAAAAAATCATCCAGTGCTTTTCTTCATTTTTAATATAAGTTTGTATTAAATTTAATGAAACAATATTTATAAATAAAAATAATATAGGCAATTATAATAGCCACTCAATGTTAAAAAAATAAATTTAATAAATTTTTTAATAAATTAAAAACAACATTAATATTGCAAAGCACAAGTGGGTTACCTAATTTATATTGAAATTGCAATTTTTCATGACTCAAATTGCATTTTTGAATGTATAAATAGATTCAATACCCTTGAAATTATTCATAAACTATCATGGATATTCCACTAGAGAGTTTTTCATAACAAATGTGACAAAAATAGATTGAAATATATACTATAAGGGTTAATTTCCTTAGATTCCATATTTATTGACCACTATTTTTTTGTTTATGCATGTAATAGATAAAGTGTGGAAAATAGAGAAAAATAAAATACAATGACATACACTAGAGAAAAATAGGAAGACAAAAAACAAATGAATGAAACTGACAGTCCTCACGTGAGGAGACCGTGATGCTACCCACAACGCTGACTCAATTCATTGAATTAACAAATCAATCAATGTAAGTTTTATACAATGGCATTTAGTTGGCGAGATGAAACAACATGCTAGAAAATAGGAACTAATTCCTAATTACAAACAAAATCGTAACTATTATGGTTTCTCCATTATTTTCTAAGTCCCCCCCTTAATGGAGAAAAGATTAATTTCCAAGCCTAGCATCTCCTTAAACAATTCAAATTTCACATTCCCAAGGGGCTTTGTGAAAATTTCAACAATTTTTTTACAAGTATTACAATATTCAACAAAATTTCCTTAGAATGTATCTTCTCTCTAATAAAATGAATCTGGGCATCAACATGCTTTGTCCTTGCATGAAAGATTGAATTATTTTCCAACTTGATTGAGCTCTTGTTGTCAAACTTGACCATTGTCGCCTTCTTTTGTTCTTATCCAACATCTTGAAAAACTCTTCTCAACCAAAAAACTTCACAAGTTTCTTCACACAAAGCTTTGTACTCTTCCTCTGTAGATGAAAAAGATACAATAGGACACTTCTTGTTGCTCCATGAAACAATCCCAGATCCAATATTGAATGCATAACTTGTAGTAGATATTCTATCATCCAGATTACCAGCCCAATCTGAACCTGAGTAACATGTCATCTCGACATCAAATGAATCAGTATAATTAAGACCAAAATCAATTTTACTTTAAGATACTCGAGTAATCCTTTTTCACTCCAATGGATTTCTATAGGTCTTGCCATAAATTGACTTAACACACTAACAGAGTATGCTAAATCATGTCTAGTTGTCATAAAATAATTCAAGATTCCCACAAGTTGTCTATACAATGTACGATCTACCTCCTTTGAGCCATCATCAAAATGCAGTTTCACATTATGTTGCATTGGAACAAAAGTAGCTCTACATTGTTCCATATTAAACCTTTTAAGTACTTATCTAACATGCTTACTCTGACTAAAGAAAGTCTGGCCTGCATCTCTCCACACTTCAAGACTTAGAAAGTAATGTAACTCACCAAGATATTTCATCTCAAATACTTGTGGAATCTACACCTTAATTTCATCAATTAGTTTTTTTGGCTTGATGGGGCCTAAACCTAGGTTCAAATGTGGCTGTGAGAACCAACAAAACCCACTAGTATCGACCCTTTCGACAACGATCTTCTTGTGCAGACCGAAGTCTCACCCGAGCCAATATAGGGGGGTGCTAGAACTAGGTTTCAGCATCTAGAGGGACAATGGACAATGGATTTAGGGTTTTCCTTTCTTGGCAGAGCTTCACAAAACATATCTATCAATTATACAAGCGATGTTCAACACATATGTTGAACTTACTAGTGGACTGCGCGATCTGACTTAATCATGCATAAAACAAGGTAAGCAACCATAAACATAACCACGTTATGCAATTATAAATTGAAACCCTCATTCAACGCATATATTCATAAACAACAAGTAAAGTAAAATACATATCTATTTCAACAGGTCTTTCATAATTGCTCAGATCTTTCTCATACATTCACTTTCACTCTGCACACTTAGTTGTAGGGGTCTGTGCACTTGGTTGCAAACTGCCTAAGGTCTCTGTGCACTTAGCTTCAGGAGCCTTTCCTCTAACCCAAATCCACAGACTTTGACTCAAAATAGTCTTACATCTAAATTCATTTCATCAACTTTGACTTCTTCTCTCCCTATGATTTCTATCTAGATTCCTTATATATATATATATTTCATTTACAATACCATGGTCCAAAAACCATGGGCGAAGTTCAACATTCATAAAATGATCCCATCCCATTACATAATAAGGGACTTTGACCCACCCCAAAGCCCCTAAGACTCAAAATGGACTCTATGCTGCACACTCTGCTCCTTGATCTGCGAAGTCTTCTATAAATTATTTCATTGAGGGATCCCATGTCCAACATGCCCCCAACAAAAAACTGTGACTCATCCCGAGTCACAGGGCTAGTGCACCATCAATATTTGCTTTTATGTCGCTTAATAAATCCTTCAATGACAAAACCGCATCGATGCACTTCTTTCATTCCAAATTCTTGGACCTCGCTTGCTTGAGCCACGTTCTCCTGAAGCCAAATCACTTGCCTCACGCTCGCCTACAAATAAATTATAGTCTTATGCCCTCTGTTAACTGCGAGGCACATTAAGACTCTACACTGAACATATAGTCATTGCAAACTTCCAGGGACAAAATCATATTTGTATAACTTACGTCAACTTCCATTAATAGGATCAGGGAACATTTCTCCATTTAGCTTCGTGAGTTGAACTACGCCTCCCTCTGACACATTCCAGACAATTTAAGGACCCAACCAGTGCATTTTAATCTTTCCCGGGAACTTTGCAAACTTGATATCATATAAAAGAACTAGGTCTCCGTCCTTGAACATATTTTGCTTAATATATCGGTCATGCCAAGCCTTATCCCTCTCCTTTTGAACCTGTTGATGAAACCCAGCGATGAACCGATCCTCTTCCAACTCAAGTAGTTGGGACAATATTGTCTCTATAATTTCGTTGTCCCCCATATTCGTCATTGCTACAATGCGAAGACTAGGTAAAATATACTCCATCGAAATCACCTCTTCCTAGCCATATACTAATTGGAATGGGGTCTGACCTGTCAAATTCTCACATAGAGTTCGGTAGGCCCATAAAACCATAGGAAAGTGCATATCCCAGTCATTTATGTTAACATTGCACACCTTTGTTAGCACATTCTCCAGTATTTTGTTGAAGGTTTCAACCATGCCATTCGCCTCGGGGTGATATGGCGTTCTCTTTTGGTGACCCACTTGGAATTCTTCAGTCAAAGCTTCAATAGTGCTATTTAGAAAATGCGTACCCCAGTCGCTTATCAATATTTTTGGGCATTCGAACCATGGCACAATATGCTCAAAAATGAATTTTTCCACCATGTCTGTAGTACAATTATTCATTGTCTGCACCTCATCCCACCGAGTGAGGTAACCGGTTGCAATAATAATATAGAGTGCACCTGTTTTCTTTCCTAGAGGATCGATTAGTCCCACAAATTCAATCACCCATTTATTGAAAGCTTGCAATGTAACTTGGGGGTGCAGTGCCATTTCATTTCTTCATGACCATCATCTAGTCATCTGAAAAACATCGCATGTGCTACAATACTCCTTCAAATCTTTATGTACCATAGGCCACCATAATCAAGCATGTGGAATCTTCTACACAATAGATTTTCTTTCGTAGTGACCTCCAACCACTCCGGCATGGGCTTCAACCATTATGCTGTGTCGTTCATGCTTAGGAACATATCTTCAAAAAATATCAACAACCTCAATTTTATACAGATGTCCTGCAATTAGAGTAAAGTCTTCCGCCCTTACGACAAACTCTTTCCTTTGTTGTGTAGTGTATTCCAAAGGTGCGACTCCTGTCGAGAGGAACTGAATGATATCAAGGAAATGCTCATCTGCAAACTTGATAGAGAATAAATACGCATCAGGTAATAATTCCTCAAGATTTGTCAGTTCCTCTCCTGTCTCGGTCCTAGACAAATGATCTGGTCCAACATTTAAACGTTCTAGCTTGACAATTACTTCGAAATCGTACTCTTGGAAGAAAAAAAAATATCGAAAAATATTTCGCCCCAACACATGCTTGTTTACTAGGTACTTCAAAACATAATGATCTGTGAACATTTTGAAGTGCGCACTGAATAGATAGTGTCTGAATTTTTGCAGAAAATATACCATTTCCAACCCTTCACGCTTTGTGGTGGAGTAGTTCCTCTCCGCTTTAGACAAATTCCTACTTCCAAAAGCTATAAGGTGATGAATATATGCTTCCCTAGGCTGCGGTAACATAACTCCCAAATCTATGCAGGATGGATCAATGTGTACATGAAATTCCTTCTTCCAATCTGGGTAGATGAGAATAGGTGCAATCACCATTTTTTCCTTCAGTATATCAAGGCTCTTCTGACAATTGTCATCCCAGCAGAACTTGACATATTTCTTTAATAATTTCTCCATTGGCGCAATGATTTGTGCGTACACCTTAATGAAATTCCTGTAATAGTCTGTATGTCCAAGCATGTGCATAATAACTTTATTCTTGTTGGGGGTTCGAAATTGATAATCACAACAATATTTGCAGGGTCTACCATCAATTCTTGTTTGCACACAATATGTCCCAACAAAATACCGTATGGTACGTAGAAAATGCACTTCTTCAGGTTTAGGGAGATTTGGTACTTTCTGCAGGTATCCAACATCAAGTGCAGAATAGAGACATGATTCTTTAACAGGCCAAAGACTGTCTAGTGATCGAAATATACTTCTAGGAACTTGTGGATATATTCTTTGAAAGATGGAACAAAAACCCTGGAAAATATAGCTCGCACATTATTTAAACCAAATGGCATGAAATTGTACTAAAAGGACCCCCACTCAGTAGTGAAGGTGGTCTTCATCTTGTCTTTTGGTGCAATCCTAATATGATGATACCCTGAGAATCCATCATTAAATGTGTAGGATTCATGCCCACCAACATTATCCAATACTTCGTCTATGAATGATGTCAGAAATGGATCATGGACACATGCAACGTTCAACTTGCGAAGATCAACACAAATCCTTCTTTCACCCTTAGTCTTCTTTTATTGGACCACCATAGGGCTAACCCACTCAGAATCCTCGACTAGTTCAATGATGACAATGCTAAGAATCTTGATGAGTTCTCCCCTCACTTTCTCTTTGTACTTTGGGTTCAGCTGATATGGGCGTTGCTTGAACGGCTTCGCATCAGGCTTCAAAGTGATGTGCATAGCTCCTAGATCACCCACAATGGATTTTAATTTAGAGAAATTCATTGGGAATAGGTCCTGGTATTAATGTAGTAGTTCAATGACCTTGCTTACTATGTCATCATCCCAATAGTCCCCAATCTTTAAAAATTTTGGTTCCGTCTCTGAACCTATGTTGACTTGTTGAGTCTTGAAAGGTTGTGCTACGTCTGGCATTGTTATCTCGTGCCCTGGAACCTCACGATGTCCTTCTGACTCAGGAATAGTAAGGTTGCGTGGATCCTCCTCACCCTCCTCTACAGTCAAATTGTAACATTCACAGGCTTTTTCCAACTGCGCCGCCCAAACAGGCTATATCAATGCCCTTGGTTCCTTGGTAATACAGAACACTCCTGCTTTGACTTCTTGAAGAGCCTCATTAATGCACTGCTAGCCATCATCGGAGCTATAAGTTAACATGAATCCTTCTATCGTATCATCCCAATCCGTAGTGCCATGGCACAACTATGTTTCAAGATACCATTTCCGAGGTATCGTATCCAAGGAATGAAATAACATGTGCACCCACTCTGGTTGAGGTTCTTGACCCCAAGCTGCTGTCTAGGGAGATAAATTCTCGCAAGGATATTTTTGACCATCATACTTCTTCGCGATCTTCATGTCTACATGACCAAACCTCAGCCTTATCAATTTTTAAAACTCATTCCATTATCCTAAGCTTTCTATATACGCACCCCACCATTGGGCTGGAGTGGACCTCAATTCGAAGTCCAAAGATTAGTATATCTGATCCTTAGACACCTTTTGCTCAAATTCTCCCAAAAACAAGACAATGTTCCCCATTTTGTCATAAAAGGGTATGTCACGCACTTCCGACCAAACACAACGCAGAGATTTGGTAACTCTATTACATCGCTTATTAGTGACTTCATGCAAGTGATTCTGCCAATGCTCCAGCTCTTCATTGGAATCTGAAACACAAAAAATATTGCGCTCCCAACATATTCTACCATTTGCAATGGGATTAATCTAGTCTTCATCCTGCATAGTAAGCTTATAGATATGGTCAATCTCAGCATCCCCATACTCATATTGGATAGGCTCTGTATAGCACACACCTTCAAAAGGATCTAATGACACCACAACTCAGGTACCATTCTTTTCAAATATCATCTACCTCTTCTTCAGGTTGATTATAGCATCTATATCGTAAGCCCAATCAAATCCCAACAATGTAGGATAAGGATTGCTATCATCAAAAATCTCAGTAACTTCAAAGTTGACTAACATGTTGGCTCCCATAAGAATGATCTTTTGCTAATTTTCCATCCTCAACTAAATTTGTGACCATTGCAGCTTAGGCCTTCCCATCCACTCCCATGTCTATTTCGAAAGAACGTTGGCATCTGATCCTAGGTCTAGAATGAATTGATCTATCTCATAAACCCTGATTTGCGTAGTCAACCACATCTCCAAACCAGTTCTCTTCTTATTTTGGTACAGTTTATTTATCGCACGCTGCTCCACTCATGGCTCTTTCTTGCCAACATAGTTATCTATCAACTCCTGTAACCCTTCTACAACCTTCTGATCCCTTAAAAATTTCATGCATGTATACAAAAAGGATGCTAAGACATAAATATTAGTTTCCTTCACTTCAGCTTTCTCCTCTGGCTTATTCTTCAGCAAAAATAACTATCTCTGTGCGGTTGATTTCAAAGCTTCAAGATTAATAAATGTCTTCTTTTCTTCCATGAATGTCTCCTTCTCGCACTGTACATTAAACTCAACATTCTTATCCTCCACCTTTCAGACCCATGTTTCCACCACAAGCTTCTTTCCCTTTACGCGGTCTTCTCCAGTATGCACACCTTTGCGCGTTACTATGTTTATGCTTGGATATTCCTGACATGGTTCAACCCTCATCATTTTTTATGTTATGAGCCATTTGCTGGTTTCTATTCTCCTGCATTTTAGCTAATAAAATGAGACAATCTTTAATTCCATGACCAAATTCTTGACAATACTTACAGGAATCTGTAGTAGGATTTTGACAATCCCTGGCAAAATTTCCAGGCTATCTGCAGTTGTAACATATGATCTTCCCTCATCCACGACCAATGCCTCCTCCTCGGCCATGCCCTCGGCCTTGGAAACCTCCTCACATCGTCGGTGAGCCCAAGGTTTCACGCCCTTATAATGGCATTCTATATGCACCAGGACTATGCTGCATCATTAGATCGTAGCTTCGACAATGTTTTTCATCATGTACTACCGAACTACAATAGTTACATAATAACTACTTCAACGATCTCACATATTTTTGCAGCAGATGACAATAGTCCATGGAATGTTGGCATGCCACTTCGTAGATGCTACACTAGACATTAGGCCCTACACTTAGCCCAACACTCGATCCAGGCTTCAACGGGCCCTGCATCCCAACGCCCAAATAGTCCCTAGAAACCAGGCACTCCTCCTTATAGTGACCCTTCACTTTGCACTTGATACACCAAATTTCCGACCGCATCTCAGATCTTACCTCCTTTCCCTTCTTTAGATCTTGGAGCTCCATATGAAAATTGGCCAACTGAGTTTGAATATGTTGAACCCCTATGCTTGTATTGACTATCAGTGATGCTTCAAGCTTCATTGCTATCTCTGGCACTTCATCTTGGGTTGCAATCTTCTATTGTGACAACGACAATATAAAGTGAGGCAATAACACAACAATGAACCATTATTTATGTTGTTAATCCTAAATCTTGAAGCTAAGTTGACTTAGCAACATTTTAAATCTCTGGTCTACTCCCCATATAGTCTCAGTACCCAACTGCTTAATTTATTTGATCTTTGTGATACACTGGGACTATGAATTTGGTTTCTTGAATTCAACGTTCAACATAGTATTAGTCTCAACCAATGTAACATTTTAATTTGTCATAGCATATTTCAAGAACCAAGAAAAATATCTATCCTACAACACGATAACCAACTATGATTTCATCATATATTCATCTGTAATGTTCCACGAGCTCCATATTGCCTCTGCAACAAACCATAATTGTTCAGGATCTTATGATCCCTTGAATACATGCATCTTTGGGGGTTGAGCGATGGTTAATGGGGGGGGGGGGTGTGGAGGTGGAGCAAAAATATGCAGATGGGTGGTGACGAGGGTGGAATGTTGGGTAATCTCCGTAACGCTCTACTTATTTTCAGATCTCAGTGACACACTTATCAGTCTAGCGGGGATTCTTTCCCCTCCCTTAGTTCCGAACAATGAACTATATTCAATTTCAATGTAAGTACCCCAATTTGTCCTGAATTGTTTATCACTTCACATAGCACTAGGTTCTCTTTCTCCGAACATCAATCTGATTGCATCTGCAGTACGCCCTTTTCACACAATATAATTTTAATCCATAACTTCAATGAATTCAAGTACTTACCTCACAAATCTTTTTAAAAATTGCACTATGCTTTGCTATAGGATACTGAGGTATTGATCACGAACCCAATAATAAACCCTCCAAGGATACTCTCAATCTAGTAACCAAAAAATCTCACGATCTCATTATCAATATTCTTCAACTGCTGGATCAAACTTAGAGTCCACGCAGTAGGCTTATTATTGAAACGACCCATCTGCACAACTAGTCCTGATATCCACTCATATAGCTCACTAGAAAATGGGGAGAAAAATATCTTGTACTGATATGTATAAATATACTTATATAACCAATGTTCAATAGAGATTTGCGGATTTATGTTTTCTTGAACAATAAACTCATGTTCTTTTAGATCTATGCAATATTCAATCTCTTGCTTAGATGGATGCCACATCCAGCTATCCCTCAGTCATATCCTGGTCTCGGAAACATAACCATTTTTTTGGCTTGATGGAGACTAGATCCAGGTTCAATTGTGGCTGTGTGAACCAACAATATCCACTATTATCGGCCCTTTCGGCAATGATCTTCTTGCGCATACCAAAGTCTCACCTGAGGAAATATAGGGGGGATGCTTGAACCAGGTTTTTGCATCCATAGGGATAGTGGATAGTGGATTTA
Organism: Pinus albicaulis; assembly: GCA_034641835.2. Classification (NCBI taxonomy): domain Eukaryota; kingdom Viridiplantae; phylum Streptophyta; class Pinopsida; order Pinales; family Pinaceae; genus Pinus; species Pinus albicaulis. Next base: position 1,650,159,243 of record CM076579.1, read on the forward strand.
GGGATTTCCTTTCTTGGCAAAGCTTCGTAGAACAAATATATCAATTATGCTAGCATTGTTCAACACATTTGTTGAACTTATTAGCGGACTGCCTGATTTGACTTAATCATGCATAAAACAAGGTAAGAAACCATAAATAGAACTACACTATGCAATTACATATTGAAACCCTTATTCAACACAAATATTCATAAACATCAAGTAAAGTAAAACACACCAATAGAAACACATATCTATTTCAACAGGTCTTTCATTAATTGCTCAGATCTTTCTCATACATTCACTTTCACCTTGCTCACTCAGCTGAAAAATTTCTAAGGTCTCCTTGCACTCAATTGCAGGAGCCTTTCCTCTAACCCAAATCCACATACCTTGACTCAAAATTGTCTTACATATAAATGCATTTCATTGTTCGAATTATTCTCTCCCTATGACTTCTATCTAGACTCATTATATAGATTTTTCATTTACAATACCATGGTCTGAAAACCATGGGTAGAGTTCAACGTTCATAAAATAATCCCATCCCATTACATAATAAGGGTCTTTGACCCACCCCAAAGCCCATAAGAATCAAAATAGACTTTGTGTTGCATGCTCTGCTCCTTGATTTGCGAAGTCTTCTCTAAATTATTTCATTGAGGGATCCCATGTCGAAAAATTTTGACTGAATTTCCTGTAATAATTAAGTCATCAACATACAAAGAAATCCGTACTACATGCCCCTTTGCATCAAAATTGGTATAAAATTTTGGATAACTTTGACTCATAAAACCTCGCTGAAGAAAGAAAGAATCTATCCTTTAATACCATGACCTAGGTGCCTACTTTAGCCCATATAAGGCTTTGTTTAATCTGCAAACTAAATGTTCTTACCATTTTTCCACAAACCATTCAAGTTGTGTCAAATACACCTCCTCCTTTAAATCACCATTCAGAAAAACAAATTTTACATCAAATTGGTGCAAATTCCAATGGTACTTTGTAGATAATGCAATTAAAAATCTAATAGTATTCAATTTAGCTAATTGTGAAAATGTTTCTACATAATCAATGCCCTCCTTTTGTGAGTACCCTTTTGCCACCAATCTAGCTTTATATTTATCTATACTACCATCTACTTTAAAATTGGGTTTGTACAACCATTTACATATTATGGGCTCTTTTCCTTTAGGCAGTTCAGTAAATTCATAGGTTTTAACTTTAATTATAGATTCATATTATCCCTCCATTTATTTTCTCCATTCTTCATGTTCATTAGATTCATTAAAACTCATGGTTTCTATGAAATTCAAAACACTAGTAATGAGATCATAGTCCTTATACCTTTCAAGTAGTCGAATATTCCTAGTAGATATCCTTCTCACTTCACTGTTTTCACCTCTATTCTATGAAAGTACTTATCCACTTCTAATTTGGATTTGACTGCTGGTGATGTCCACATCGCTAGATTCTTCCCAAAGCTTTGGTTGCTCACTATCTTCTGATTTTACTTCTAATTTATTGTCTTCAACTTCAGGAAGAATGTGCCATATTTCATAGTTGTTATCCCCATTGCCTTCATCTTCCCGTGCATGGAAAATTACATCTCTACTTGCAAATGCTCTTTGAGTAGATGGATCAAACATTTTATATGATTTAAATTTTGAAAAATATCCTACAAAAATACATTTTATACCTTTAACATCAAGTTTCTTTCTGTTCCCCTTCGGAACATGTGCAAAGGCCATACACCCAAATATCCTCAAATGATGAACTACTAGTTTAAAACCATACAAGGCTTCGAACGGGGTCTTGAAATCAAGATACCTTGTTGGATTTATTTTCTTTAAATTATCAACAATACTAATGGATTCTGCCCAAAAAGCATTTGAGAGGTTCTTACCTCTGATAATACTACGTGCACACTTCACCAATGTCTTGTTTTTCCTTTATGAAACACTATTATGATGTGGAGTGTAAGGTATTTTGAATTTCTATACTATTCCATGATGCTTGCAGTACTTGATGAAGTTACCCACTCTGTATTCTCCCCCTTGATATCAATGGAGGATATTTATAAACTTACCTGTCTGCTTCTCTGCCATGTTTTTTAATTCTTTGAAATACTAAAAAACATCACTCTTTTTCCTGAGGAAGTAAAACCACGTGTACCTGATGAAATCATCAATAAACAACAGAAAATAATAGGCTCCTCCTAGTGATATGGTCTGCATGGGTCCACAAACATTAGAATGCACAAGTTATAAGACATATCTTCTTCTCCTATCAGAATTAGAGGGGAATTCATCTCTGTGAATTTTTCCTAATGCAAAAGCTTCACAAGCAACATATTCATTCTTTAACATAGGGATTCCTTCAACCATACCTTTTTTCTGCAACAATAATAAATCATGATAATTGATGTGACCATACCTCTCATGCCAAATAATTTTTGTTGTCAGAGTTGTAGAAGTCTGTGCTTGATGACTTTTGCTAGTAACATCAAGATTGTACATGCCTCCAACTCTGACTCCTAAAGCAACAAGTTTTCAATGATCCAAAAAATATTTCACTATGCAATGTGTTTTGAAAAAATCAACCTTCAGTTTATGATATGTAATTTTAGACACATAGATCAAGTTTTTCTTGATCCCAGGCACATACATAAAATTATGAATGTGCCTGAAATTTACATTTGGAAATTTTACAGGAATATCCCCACATCCCTTAATGTAATATTCCCAAATGGGAAAAGTAAGAATATAGTGCAGAATAATGGAATAGCTATGTAAAACATCATTTTAAAGAAAGAGGCCAATATCGAGACCTTTCATTTATTATAACAACAACAAAATATACATAATAAATGGGCAAAATACCTCAAAAGAGGTGTTGCTACTATAGATCAAGAGCTAGAAGTCTGCTACTGCGTTGTTTAAAAGGCACTACAGAAAATGGTTATAGAACAAATATAGGGCTGATATATGCCACAAAATATGGATCTAATACAGATCTAGGCACTATACAACCTCCTTTGAAGAACCCCACAAGGGTTTTCAGCAATATACCATGTACAAGATGGGAATCTAAGCCCTAGGGCTGAAGCTCCATTGAAAAATATAGATCTGGAAAGTGTGGCTGATTTGATATGACAAATAATGCAGCCTCCTCCAATAGACTCTCTAGATCAAGGGTTGATCCCTTCTCTAGAAAACCTCCTCTCCAAATGGTGTGCCAAAACCGCCCTGCAACTCCTCCCTCAAAATAATGCAGATCTAGACAGAAACTACGCTGTAGGGGAAAATAAATAAGTGTCCTGATGCCAAGATATAAAAATAAGCATAAGGGCCTTCCTTATTGTCCTCCCAATGGAAAGGAACCCTTCTCCACTGAAAATAAGTACTGAAGTGACCCAAAGATGGTCTCCACTACTACAACCTGCAAAACAACTCAACCCTCAATAGGATCTGTGCTGTAGATGTAAGATGAAGCTTTGGCCAAATGCTTGATAGTGGAAGTGAATTACAAGACTCATCCAAGAGCTTCTTAATGGAAGAGGTGGGATTCCCGATCAGGAACACCCAGTGCTAAATAACACAATAATCTCAGCTAAACAACTAGAGAAAGCTATATGTATAAACAAACCATATATTCAGAAATATCATATACCAATACCTAATGAATATGGCTTCCATCCTCTTCCTTTTATAATATGTGAGCTTTCAAACCCTAAGCCCCATTCATTTATGACCCTACTTCCATGCAAGGTGTCTCCATCTAAAACTGCGATGTCCCTCATTGATTTCCACTCCTCCATGACGACGTTGTTGATTTGGTCAAAGTTGACCTAGTCAAGATGTTCCAACCCCTTTTCACACCTAAGGGTGCTCCATTAAGCTACCAATATGTTTTCCTTTTACATTGGCATTGATTTATTCATTATTAAGGAGACTTATGGACCTCCATTTTCCTCTTATTCATAAAATAAAGCAGTAAAACAAAAATTAATATTCCAACTAGCTCATGGCTAATTGAGAATATTACAATCCTCCCTTCCCAAATGTTGCTTATCCTCAAGAAACTGACAAGGTGAGTGCTGCAACTCATCTCCTCCACAATTGGTGGCACTATCATGTGATAAGCTTCCCTCATAACCTAATTTTCTCCCAATCCATCCCTCCATGAAATGCTCCTCCAAAGTTCTCATGAGATGCAAATGATTCATCCCACAAGGAAGCAATAGATCACATGAAACAAACATGGTTTACCCAATGTTCTCCCTGAAACATGTAGCATAATGAACATGGAGAAACTCTTTCCCATAGGGAACATACATTTCTCCCATCCTCCCTCCAATCATTCCCATAAAAATAATAAGTACATCATCAATGTATGGGATCAAAACTAAGTACATACAAATAGAATAATGAAAATATGGAGGTGGGTCATGGTCCCACATGTGGAACCAGCGTAGTAAATATCCTGACTGCATCATATAGTGATATGGTAAGTGGTTTCTGCACCACTTACTTTCTACCCAAGTCTTCTCACAATGGATGAAAATGTAAGATATGTTTGGTGCCTTTGGAGTGCACCCACAATGATACAACATCTCCCTATATCCTCCAAGGGAGTGGCCATGTTTAGAAATGTTTTTGGTCCAAAGTTGGCCATGAAGTTTGTAAGGAAGAATGCTCCTTCTTGGAAGAATTGCTTGCACATATTCATTATATAAATCATTATGCAACTAAGCATGATCCTTACCATATGATTTTCTCATACAAATGGAGTGGTCCATAGATAGATCCCCTCTCATTCCAAAAGAGGAAAGAGGTGGCTGTGATAACTCCTTCATTGAGTTATGTCTCTCTTCCAACTCCACATGGTTCATGCATATTTGAAAATGTTGATATCGTTCCTCTTCAAAGCCTTCCCAAGTGTATTTCTCCATGATAGTGTTGTAGGCTCTCATGGAATAAGTATGGCTGAAAATGAATTATTCATGTGCTCTTTGTAGCAACTTCTCCTTGAGCTTGAAGGCTCTAGATAAGAAGATCCTACCATGATAATAGATGAATTCATCTTGGATTGAATAGCCCTCCTCTTGAAGTTGGGAATCAAGTATCATGCATGTAAAAAGATCCTTGGAATAATCCACCAACAACTGGGATTTCCAATATGGATCAATCTTCCATATTGACAGCGATGATGATTTATCACAAAGAAAATCTATCATATGGCTTCCATTCTCCTTGACATCTCCCATGCCAAAGGTATATGTTGGAATGCTGGTATCCTTCCCATGCTTATCCTCCCACAGCACAAAAGCTGAAATGAGAGTGGGTAATGATGATGTTGGGAGAATGTCTCCCTCCTCCTTGAGTCTACCCAAGACTCTTATAATTGTATCATGGCCTCCTAATTCTCCCATTCCTCCTGTATCTATGAATGGTGCATCATGATGTGAGACATGTATCACAAAATCTGGATCAGATGCAATTCCAGGTGGTTTGTCACAAAATAATAATGTCCCATGGGCCAAAGTCATGAGCATAATAGATGGGACTATTAGGTCCTTGCTTCCACTGCACAAATCCATCTCTGATTTCTATGTGGAATTTGTATGTGAGGGATATGCATGCATGCCCTTAATCATCTGATTTTTTCCACTCTTTCTATCCACCCATTCCATTTGCAAAATCTCCCAATCTGTGGTGGCCTTCCCCGAAGTAATCAACCACTGCACACCCAATATCACATTCGTGTCAGGTATGTCAAACAAAAAGAAGATCAGTCAATGTATATGTCCCCATGATGATAGATAAGGATGGAACATAATGCATGCATTACATAGTTCTATCTCCTGGGACCAAAAAAGAAAATACCTCAAAATCATCAGTGGGTATTTCCCTCCTCTGCACTAGTTGGGCATCAATAAAATTGTGGGTAGCCCCTCTCTCAATAAAAATAGAAACCCTCTGATCTAAGATGGAACCTCGAACCCTCAAGGTTAAGAAATTAGGTACTCCTCTCAATGATGCAAGAGCCCCTCCAATTGGAGAAAATGCCCCATTCCCATCTCCTGATGGTGTTGGTTCATCTCTTGCTATGACCTCTTCTTGGTTCATATTCTTCTTCCTCCTCATCATCTGAGAAGACCTCTATGTAGTGTGCCTTTCCTGCTACACATTTGTGTCCGGGTGCCCATGATTCTTGGCATGTGAAGCAAAGATTCCTTCTCCTCAAATCTCTTTGGAAATCATCATCAAGAGGTTTTTTATTTTGGCTCTCCTTTGAAAGAGGAGCCTTCTAATATTTTCCCTTTGATGGAAAAGAGGGCTTGTGTTGAAATGTTGCCTTTTCTTTTGGAAAGGCATCTTGAAGATCTCTAGCACTTTCAATGGAATCTTGAAGGGTAGTGGGCTTGGTAGATTTAACCAACCCATGAAGAGGTTCATCTAACCCATCAATGAACATATAGACCCTTCTTGCAGCAGATAAATCAGGAACCATAGAAAAAAGTTAAAAAAACTCAGAAATATAAGTTTATGGATTACTTGATTGTTTAAGCTTTGCAAGCCCCATGAATGGTGCTTCAGGATCTCTTCTGTCAAACCTCTCCAACAACTTCCTTGTGAAATCTTAATATGTAGTCACATTAGCATGACCCAATGTAGACAAGCCATGGAACTACCAATCATATGATTCACCCTCAATGTGCAGCACTGTTATCTTAATGGCCTCCATCTACGGAACTTTGTTCAACTGGAAGTAGATGTCAAGCTTCTCTACCCATGATTTAGCAGTGAATTTATATGACCCATCAAATTTGGGTAAGAAAAATCTGCCCATATTCCGGTGTAGATCATGATTCTTAATGAATCCTCCACCTCTATTATGATGCCTGGGTCTCCTATTGTCCTTGATTTGACAAAATTCTTGAAAACTCAAGTGGTCCTTGAATCTCTGAGTTTGAGACTCATACTCCATGAAATAGTCTTCAAGGGATTCTTGTTCTCAAACCCCTTCATTTCCCACTGCCATGAATGTAGGCATTGTAGAGCATTGGGAAACTTGTTGTTGCTGCACTAGTTGATCACTCCAGTGATGAGAAATGCCAAAGCCTTAACCATGTTGAAATCCTTTAGGGGATTACTTGTATCTATACATTCTCATCTCCTTTATTTCTCTAGCAATTTCTTGCATAGCTTTGAGAAGAATCTTAGGAAACTCCTTCTCGTCATCTTCTCCTCCAGAAAAAGGGGTTTTACCCTTGTCTTCTTTGTCATTTGTATAATCAAACTTCTGGTGTCTTCTTCTTTGATACCTTTTCTCTCTATCAGTAAGAGGATCTCATTCTTCAGATGACATATTGGCTTTTCAAGATGCATAGGTTGTGCCAAGATTCTTCTCTGATACCACTGTAATATTCCCAAATGGGAAAAGCAGGAATATAGTGCAGAATAATGGAGTAGATATGTAAAAATCATGTTAAAGCAAGAGGCAAATATGGAGACCTTTCATTCATTATAACAGCAGCAAAATATACATAATAAATGGGCCATAAAATGTACAACAAGAAAGAACAAGCCTCCAAAGGACAAAATCCCTCAAAAGAGGTGCTGCTACTATAGATCAAGAGCTGGAAGTCTGCTACAGTGCTCTTTAAAAGGCACTGCTACAAAAAATGGTTATACAATAGATATAGGGCTGATATATGCCACAAAATATGGATATAGTACAAATCTAGGCACTATACAACCTCCTTTGACAAACCCCACAAGGGTTTTCAACAATATACCATGTACAAGATGGGAATCTAAGCCCTAGGGCTGAAGATCCACTACAAAATATAGATATGGAAAGTGTGGTTGATCTTATATGAAAAATAATTCAGCCTCCTCCAATAGAATCTCTAGATCAAGGGATGATCCCTTCTCTAGAAAACCTCCTCTCCAAATGGTGTGCCAAAACCACCCTACAACTCCTCCCTCAAAATAACGCAGATATGGAAAGAAACTACGCTGTAGGGGAAAATAAATAAGTGGCCTAATGCCAAGATATGAAAATAAGCATAAGGGACTTCCTTACTATCCTCCCAATGGAAAGGAACCCTTCTCCACTGAAAATAAGTACTGAAGTGACCCAAAAATGGTCTCCACTGCTGCAACCTGCAAAAAAACTCAACCCTCAACAGGATCTGCGTTGTTGATGTAAGATAAAGCTTTGGCCAAATGCCTGATAGTGGTAGTGAAGTACAATAATCCTCCAAGAGCTTCTCAATGGAAGAGGTGGGATTCCCGTTCAAGAACACCCAATGTTAAATAGCATAACAATCTCAGCTAAACAACTAGAGAAAGATATATATCTAAACAGACCATATAGTCATAAATATCATATACCAATACATAATGAATATGGCTGCCATCATCTTCCTTTCATAAGATGTGAGCTGCCAAACCCTAAGCCCCATTCATTTATGACCCTACTTCCATGCAAGGTGTCTCCATCTAAGACTGTGTTGTCCGTCATTGATTGCCACTCCTCCATGACAACGCTGTTGATTTGGTCAAATTTGACCCAGTCTAGATGTTCCAGCCCCTTTTCACACCTAAGGGTGCTCCATTAAGCTGCCAACATGTTTTCCTTTTACATTAGCATTGATTTATTCATTATTAAAGAGACTTATGGACCTCCATTGTCCTCTTATTCATAAAACAAAGCAACAAAACAAAAATTAATATTCCAACTAGCTCATGGCTAATTGGGAATATTACACTTAATCTGATGCGGGTGATCATATCCAAGATATGTATTAGCACCATTGCATACCTCCTTGAAACTGTCATACCAACTCCTGTTATATGTCATATGAATCCAAGCTCCAGAATCCAAAAACCATGTATTAGCATAATCCATTTCAATAGACAATGCAACATTAGACACAAATAGCTTGAGATTTTTGAGATCAGTACTGATTGTCTTCATTGTTATTCCTAGATTCATCATTTTTCTTCTTATAAATGTCTCTAGCAAGATGCCCTCTTCTACCACAGTAAAATAATTTTATTCCAGATGAAATACCTTGATTGGGTTTCAGAAATGGCCTTTTCTAAGATGAGATTACACCTTTGTTTTCTCCTCCTTGCTTCCATTTGAAGAATTTATTCTTCGCCACAAGTGCCAAATCTAGATTCTTAGGCTTTAGATTCTCATGCCTCTCTTTTTCCTGCAATAGTATATCTATCAATTACTCAAAGTTTGGTGCTTTCTCCCTTGCTGCAAGACATGTAGTAAACATCTGGTAGTCCTCTAACATTCCATTTAAAGTGATTTTCACAAGATTAGTAGCGACTACTGATTCTCCTATATCTCCCAACTTATCTTTCAAATATTTAATTCTAGAAATAAAGGCACTAATAGATTCATTCTCTTCCTATTTAATATACATGGGCTTACTCTTCAAAAACATGACTCGATTGTATTTTTAATTTCATATAGCTCCTTCAATGCATTCTAGGTTGCATTAGAGGTTTGAAAATCACGAATATAAGAGATTACATTATCTTTAATTGGCATCTCGAATAATACCTTTGCTTTATTCTCCCACTTCTCCCAGTCTTGAATTGATGCAGCTGTCAAGCCTACATCGGGTTTTGGTTCTTCTCCCTTCGTGATGGTCCAGGTGCCATAACCTTCCAACAATGTTTGTGATCTAGATTTATGCATGAATGCAATAGAATACATAAATAACCATAAACATAGAAATAAAACAGACATAAGGCTTAATTTAATTAATAACAAATCATATAAAAATATGCTTACAAACATGATGGAAATAAAATATCTAGGGTGCTGGTAGCGAATCTCTGAGAAGAGATGTGGCGACTAAAGACCTCTGAACTATTTTACAATGAGGCTCAAGGGCCTATTTATTGTGGAGAAACAATAGAGAACTCTAAACGTCCAAAAACCTAACCCTAGGAGATGAAGTGCCAAAACTATAGGCCCCATTTGGGTAAATTGGTGTTTCAACTTCCCAGGGACGTAACTTCGGCATACTATCTCCGTTTGGGGCTTAAAAATGGCTTCGGAAGTTCAGGACCTGAACAACTGCTAAAAATAGTAAGTTGTGAAAAAAACTGAAAGAGACAATGGTGGGGCCCCAAGTGGAATAGGCAGGTGGCCACCAATATCCACCTGGATCAGTTTGTAGCTTGAATTTCTAGTTGACATAGTTCGTTCCATCCAATTTATTTTCTTTGTTCATGTATGTCTCTTTTAGTGGACTCACTATCTTCTCCAATTATTTTTAAGGACACTTCCAAATCCTTCAAATAAATTTAAATGGAGGCTAAAAAATAATTTATGAAAGTTAAACTACTAAAAAAAACAAATCCCCCTCTTTAAAATATATAAGAGTCCCTTAGAAAAAAAGGTTTCAAAAAACCCTTTTTACCAAACAATAATATAATCTTTGGTGCTCTTCCTTTAAAAAATTATGTGAAAGAATATAAAACCTTTATTTATATGGGCACTGGAACAAAGTAAAACCTTAGTTGGATTCTAAAAAAGAGTTTGGTGCCACTTTCCAATGCATGTCCCCATGATGGGCGCCACTCACAACACATACAACATGTGCTCTATAAACAAAATTTATGTCTTCGTCCTCTTTTCTCCTTCAACAGGTTATGACCCTCATTCTTTGACCGATGCTTTTGACCAACCTCACCGCATCTTTCGATAGGACCAAGTAGTGTTGCAATGCCAATTTTTGGAATTTGTGAATGTTGGGCCTCCACCAACGCACCTTCTCCTTGGAGTTACAAGGGGTTATGCAAGAAAAAAACAAGATCAAATCATTGTTCTTTGACCTGGTAGATGTCTACCTCACTTGAGGACTCTGATCCAACAGAGCCTGCAGGAGTGTGTAGGGAAATCTCATTGTGCTTCCTACTCCAACAGGCTCTGTCCCCTAGATCCTCACATGAGAAAAAATATTGTGAAGAGGGGGGTGGTTGTGGCCTATGCTGGGGGGAGGCAAGATGCTAAAAAATCCAGTGAGCTAAGGACTGGTGTGTCTCAGGACAGGTGTGATCCTTGTGTGACTTTGACGAATTAGATACCCCTGGGTCGCGACTCCTCAAGCCACAGGTGCCTAGATGATCACAAAAAACTTGACAAACGAAAACAAATAATTAATAATATTTATTAATTAAGAAAAAATAAAATTTATATATTAAAGAGATATATTTTATATTTAACAATTAAAATTGGTAAAACAAAATGGCTAATTTTTAAAAAATATTTTAGAAATTAAAAAATAATATAAAAGTCAAATTTGTTTAATTAATAATGGATATCTTATTTGTGAGTAGGTATAATAAAAAAGTGCTTTATGGTGAGTTTTTGTACATTTATCATGTGTTATAATTGTGCTTATATTAATAGGAATACGAGTTTTTAGATCATGGTTTCTAATACTATTTAGGTTAAGTGCTTTTATCTTTTATTCTTATTAGATTTAAGTCCATTAGTTTTCCTATAATCAAAATGTTAAATTTAGGTTTTTTTTGGGAGTTTACTCCTCTTACCCACCATTAAGTCTACTTTCTTCAACACCTTATTATCCTTTGTAGTACAATCAACTTGGTATATCATCACTTAATGAATTTATTCAACATCTACTTACTACATAATGTCTAGCATGTTGCTTTCTTATTATATCTATACTTAAATGGTTGAGAGTTTCAATAGGCATTTGAAAATCAATACATTATTGTATCTTTTGATATCTCCGTGTTTTTGTGTCTTCCTAGACAACACCATTCAACATTAAATGAAAATTTTCCATTATCACAAGGGAAAAGAAGGAAATAGCCTCCTTAAGAAAAATAGAGAAAAATGAAGAAAAGAAAAAATGTGAAAGAAAAGACAAAGTGTAGATTGATCCCAAACCTAACCTTGAATGGAATTGAAAAAGTCACCTAGAGTTTAATCTTTGGATGACTTGGTTGACCCCATTTCCCTTTTGCAATACCCTACTAACCATGCCAAAATTAGACCAAGATGATGCATGATATGACTAGAGAATTCTAAGAGAGCATCGTTGAAGATAATAAATAATTGGATGTGTAAATTTTAAAATTTCCATGACAATAAGGTTTTAACCTCATAGGATGAAGTTTGTTGTCACAATGAGTTCAACTTAGGGTTTTTATTCAATAATATATTGATTTATTCAACAAGCTTTAGGTCATGCAAGAATCCTAGATATGGAAGAGGTACTTAAGATCAAATTTATTTGTAGGTTACTTCCTAGATTTAGGAGAGAAATAACTATGTTTGAAGTAGTTTCTCTAAAAAGTATATAAAATAACCACATATATTGAAAACAAACTTGGATTCAAGTTTTCCAAGAAAAAATCTTGCAATACTAGTACTTCATATTCAAATTCTTACTAAATTACTTCAAACTCTGGTGGACATAAGACAATTTTAAGTTATTGTTTTGCATTTGTTGGTTAAGGAAAGAAGCACTTTGATTATTATAAGGATCGTGAAGAAATCAAAACTCTTTAGGGGTGTTATCACTCCAATAATTCTCAAGGTTGTTAATATTTTTGGTGTAAAGAATATTAGAGGTAACCAAAAACCTACTTTTAAGCTTTAGGATATAGCCTTCCTAATGCTCAGAGAGGGCTCTCTCTATATGATTTAACTTTGTTGATTTTAGGCTAGTTATGTAAGATTGATTGGGTTTTTTATTTTGATTTGGCTTGGTGGTGGAATCACTGATTCAAATGGATAGATGCAGGTCTGTATTCCATTGGGATAATGGAGTCAATGTGTCAAGAAACAGATCAAAATCAAGTTTCTAAAGGGAAGTGTTCACAGGGAAAGATAACTGAGTTGATTCAGATCTTTAGGCTAGATGATAAAATGGTTTCAATCGGGATGAGAGAGAAATTAAGGATTCTCAGATCCAGATAATGAGGGAAATGATAGAAATCAATTGAAACTAGGGAGCAATTAAGAATTCCCTAATCTGGATATCAGTAGAAAATATTAAAATAAAATAATAGTTCAAGACAGAGTGTTTTTAAACAAGTTCTAAAATAATTTTCTTGTTATACATTTAGATTTATAAAACATGCAAGTATGTGAAAAACTTTAGATAATAACAAAGAACATTTGAAAGTACTTCACTGAAGTGGCCCAACACATGAATCCTATAACATAATGCCTTTATTGCTCAATCCAGTCTGTTGACTTGAAAATGGTACAAATAACTCTCTGGTACAGGTCAGTACATCTATAGAAATGTTTAGCAATCCAAAATTCACACACAATACTTCGAATTGTGAAGTATTTATACAAAAAATAATACAAAATATCCTTAACTGTCTTAGGAATTATTCAAGGAAAAATAAATATCTTCATGCAAGAAGATAGAGACATCTATCTAACTAATTCAAGTTGTCCCTGCTTTGATTGATTTTGTTGTTTTTTGTTTGATATTTTTTCTGATTTGTCTCTGACTGTTGCTCAACGAAGGTTCTCTGTAGTTGAGTGTCCTTTATGCTGGCTGTATTTCACTTTTCTTTGTCATCTATGTTTTGAATTTAACCATTTGAATTTCATCTGATACACTTTAACTTTAACTGATACTCTTTAACTATCTCTATTTTCACTTTAACCTTTGACTATTTTTTTTAACTTTAAAGTGCATGCTTTGTTTTACCTCTCACTTTCAAAGTAAATCGGTCAAATTTTCCCAATCTTATGCATCTAGTAACTTGATTTTTACCATTCCTCTGAATATCTCATCAGCCGTTGTATACTTTGCAAAAGTAGGTTTGTTAATGAATAAATGTTTTACCTCATGTTGTAGGTAAAAGAGGTTCACAAAACTCTTATAGAGTACTTTTCCTGTTGGAATTCCTTGCATGGGTGAATTTTTATCTTGTTCCTTTGCCATTTCTATGATTTTCTTATCATAATATTCTTGTTTCATCAACTTGTCATTGATAACTAGAGGATTTGGAAGGCCTTTCTGCCTCAAAACATCAAATTTAACCATGACTATGGTTATGGCCATCTCCATGTTTTGACATTTTTCTTCAAGTTGAACCATTAAATTTTTCTTAGAAATCACCTTACTAACTTCAAGAATTGTTTCTATCTTGTCACTAATTCCAATTTCCTCTAATTATTGCTTATTCTTGGAATTAAGAAACTTAATGATTTCATTGGCCTCTTATGGCTTCTTACCAAGTTCTTCCTTGATCTTTTGAATGGCTTCACTTGCTACTTTGATAAGATCCTTTTTCTCATAAATAACATGAATGGATGGCCAAATATCATTGACAGATTCAATGATATTGGCCCACGGTTGCTGCTTGTCCTGAGCAAGTGGTTCTTTCAATGTCAACTCTTTCTCTAAATTCTACAATTTCTCTGTCAATCTATTTTTATTTTGTATTTTATTCTTGTGCATGATATGAACTAGTTTCTTCTCATCCTCTAGAATTTTTTATTGTACTTTAAGTCTATTTATTTCATGTGTTTGAATGGACATTTCTTGCATTGCTTTAACTAGTTTTCCTGCTTCATCACTAGGTTGTGCTGCTATTGTAGATGACTGTGTAGCTGATGTAGTTGCTGATGAAATAGGAAGTGTTGTAGCTAATGGAACTGATGGGGCCAATGAATTTATTAGAGTAGAAGGAACTGTTGTAGTGACTGTAGGAATAACAGTGACAGGTACTGCTTCCTCATTTTCCTTTTTCTCCTGCACTAACTTATCCATCTCATTTTCCATTTCTTTTAATTTGGCAGTTAACTGAATAATGAGGTTCATCATCTCATATTTTTGGCTTGCATCTTGTAATACTTCTTTGTCCTATGGATGTTTAGTAGGAACAAATTTGAGCTGTTTATATAATGCAACAATGTCTACATTCTTTTTCTTTATGAGTTATTCTATTAGGGGAATTTTGAGGTCTAAAATGGGCCTCCTAAGAAAAATGTACAACAAAAATAAACTTTATAACAACCAATAGGATTCGAAATGATGATGTCAACCATGGGGGATGATTTACCATTTTTTAAATAAAAGGGTGAAAATATTAACAAATAATAAAACAATAAAACTACTTTTTCAACTCGTATTTTCAACTTATCTCCCACAATTTTTACTCAAATTTTGAGTGGGAGTACTCGTTGGATGCAAAATTTAATTACTCATCCAAGGAGTACCCATGTTGCATACTTTCAGTGAACCCTGCTACATGAAAAATGGGAAATACATAAAAAAATGTGATTACAATCACGTTTTTTTTTATGTATTTCTCATTTTTCGTGTAGTAGGACCCATCGAAAGTATGAAATATGGGTACTCCTTGGATGAGGAATTAAATTTCGCATCCAACAAGTACTCTCGCTCGAAATTTGAGTAAAAACTTTGGGAGATAAGTTGAAAATATGAGTTGAAAAAGTAGTTTTTTCATTTTTCCCTCTAAAAATTGATGATGTCATCAAATCTTATTTGATTTTTTCCACTATTATTTTATAATTTCCTTAGGAGGCCCATTTTAGACCTCAAAATTCCCCTAATGGCAACTTTGACATTCTTTGGATCATATCCTACTTCAATAACCAAATCTTCCAGTGATTTAATTCTGTTATCTTTAACCTGTGAGGATGATTTATATAGCTTTAGTTGACCTCTGATGTTTTCAAGAGTATTTTGCAGCTTTTGTACACTCATGGCTTTGTTTGTCATGGTATAATACAACATTTCACCAGATTTCTTGTGAAACTCTATTTGTTCTATAGGATGAATATCTTTTGCTTGAACTTCATATGATGTCTTTTTATAATTTATTGATGACTTAGGATGCTTCACTTTTGGTTGCAAGAAGGTCATTTTCATCTTCCTGGTCTTGTGATCAAATGCTGAAAGTAACCTGCTTTGGTCACCTGGTGTTTGTTTCCAATATTGGGCATAAGTATTTTCCTTTAAAGCCTCATTTATGAGCTTGATTTCCTTGTACTTCTGCATAATATCCTGCTCTTTATCTGCTGGCTTACTTGATGAAGTAACTTCAACACTATGCTATTTTTGAATAATATGAGTGTTAGATGTTGAAGGTTGGTGAGTTTCCTCTGATACTGCTAGAGGAGCATTGTCTTTTACCACTGTATCTGTGTCAATAATCTCAATTGTTTCAACTTGTTCATTTACAGGATTTAATTTGGGCTTCTTCCTGTACATCAGTTTGAACTTTGTTTCAGTGGTAGTTTGAGTTGAATAGAATCCTTCTTCCCTTGGCCTTTTAGAGTTTCTATCCTATGGGGCTCGATTCTGCAAGATGGAACTAGTATCACCTTGCTTCTCTACCTCTTTCAAAGTGTTCTCCAACCATTCAGATGATTGGAGTACTTCTCTATGTCTGGTTTAGAATCATTTACAAAAGGAGTTAACTTAAACTTGATTCTCAACTTTCTTATAACTCCTAAAGGATCATAATTCCATTTGAAACTTTGAATGGACTTAAATTCCTGAGATAATTTTCTACCAGTTGACCAGCTATCCTATTATTGCAGATGAAGGGACCAATCTGGTTTTTGATTTTAAATTGTGTTTTCTTCTTGGCTGATAGAAAGTTAAATTCATCATAGTTAATAATCTGCCTGATATACTCAAGTGAAAATAACCTCATGGGGAGGTATTTTTGTAGTTGATATGGGGTTAGTTGAAGACCATAAACTCTAATCTCTGGGAAGTTTTGGTAAAGATACAATCTTACTATGTTCTGATAACTGCAAGACCTTTTTAATCGCATCACTGATTCTTGGTTGAATGATGTTGTTCAATATGTTGACAATAGGATAAATGAATGAGTCAATAAAGTATGTGTATGTGAACTATGTTGAATCTTTCCTGATTAAGGAAGTCCAAAAGATAACTGACTAAGGGTTACCTTCAACATCCAATTTCTGAAGGTTGATAGCAAATATTTCATATTGAAGGTATAGAAACATGTGGAATAGAATAGATGAATATTTGAAGACACCTTCTTCAGGCATTTTAACAAGTTTTTCATGGATTGTATTAAAGAGGTACTGGGAAAAATTGAATATAGAAGCAGGAGGCTGACCAGGGGAGAAAATAGAAAGAAAACCTAGGAATGAAGCATCAACATGCTCATCAGTGAAATAGCCCAAAATACAAGACAACATTGTGATGATATGCATGTTTCTCTCAGAGAATATAGCTGCTGGATAAGGAGGATTAGTCTTGGGATCAGTTTCTAGTGATGAGGACATGAATGTTTGGAATATCTGGAACCTCTTGGGGAAGGCCAAATTAAGATATAACTGAGTAAGGGTCTCAATAGACAGAGGGGTTTCATCAGGTCTAGGTTGAATTTGCAGCATCTGGTTTATTGATTCAATTGTGATAGTGAATATAATATCTTTACCAGGGGTTATTAGGGCTCTTTGGTTAGGAAAATAACTAGTCTGACAGATTCCGATGACCTCTGGACATTGGAAGGTCTGTGGTACAATATACTTGGGAAATTGGACTTCCAAAGGAAAACATCATCAACTTGGTTAATTGATTTATCATGGCTCCAGGATTGGAGCTCAAGGAGGTTAAAATTAGTGAGAGGGTCACTAATTTTGAAATATTTGTCTGCTAAAGGAGTGTGTTCCACATCAACAACAGAGGTTGCAGGAGATTGAATGTTACAATACCTTGCGAAGCCATTATTTTTGTTAATTTTAATCAATTGATTACTCTTTTAGCTTTAAGAAATAGGCTCAGGCCTTTAGGAGCACCTCTGAAAGATTGTTACAGTTTGAAAAAGGGTTTGGGAAGAAAAAGTGGCTTTTCCTCTAGTCTATAATGCTTCAATTGATCAAATAATTAATCTCTGTGATCAAGAATTAAACTTAGGACCTTAGGGATACCTGTATGCAGAAAGGGTTTGGAGGCAATAATATCTTTTCTATGGTCTGCAAAATTCCTGACTGGTTCAATTAACCTATTACTTTCTTTAGCTTAAGTACAAGCCTTGTTTTTTTAGGAATACCTGGATAATGAAGGCTTTTCTATTTGCAGAAATGTTCTCTGAGGCAGCGAAGGCTTTCTAAGGCTTCAATGGTCTTTATAAAGCTTCAAATAGATTTTGCATCTTCTTTAGTAGAAAGAAGTCTTGAATTCTGGAGTAAAAGGGCTTAAAAAAAAGTCGATAGCTATTATTTAGCTCTGGAATAGGTCAGTAATTCTCTCTTTGCGCAAAATGTAACAGAAATGGTGAAAAGGCTCGAAAGGGAAACTTTATGCTTTTTAAAAAATCAATGGTTAAATTTTAAGCGCAGGGTCAAATTCAAATGGAGGGTGGTTTTGTTGCGACGGGCAGGAATACCATTTGGTGGTTTTCGCATGGTCTAAAGTGGGTGGGCGATATTATTTGGAGGGATGCGATGCAATGAAAGGCTTCCACGTAGCATGGAGAGGAGTTGCGAAAACAACTCATTTCTCAAGGTCTTGGCAGTGTTAATGATCTGGCATTTGGGGATGTGAAAGTCCTCATTGGCCGTAGGATCTAATGGGTCTTGATCTGACAGCTGGGCGAATTGGATGAATCCATCGGGGTCTGATAGGAGTGGGGCCCGGGTTTTAAGTCAATGCGGGATTTATATGCAATGGATTATATTACATGGGGTCAGGACTTTATAACATGTGGGGTTATATGTATAATCAATTGGTTTAGATGAAAGTGGGATCGGGTTTAACATAAACCATGAGTTAGATTAATGTACAAGGGTTAATATAATATAGGAGTTGGGATATATATATAATGGGAGTTAATACAATAAAGTTAAACAAGGGATTTGATATAAATAGGGGTGTTAAATGAATTTGATGTGGGTTTATAAAATACACTAAGTTTCAATATAAAAACTGATATTAGGAAGGAATTTTTAGCAGTTGGACCCAACATATCACTTTAAACAAATACTTAGGTTAAAGGGGTTTTTTGGGGTATTTTTAATGAAAAGGGAAGTTAATAAAGGGATTTTAATTTTCCAAAGATAATATGTTTTTTAACTAAGGAAAAGGGGTTTTCGTAAGGAAAAATGAATGTAGTAAGGGAAAGGTTAATATGAAGGGGAAGGGGTATTTGTACAAGGGAAATGAGTTTAGAAGGGAGTTAGTAATATGAAATGACCAATTTCTGCTATCCATGCCTTGTGAAAATTGCTTCTAGCTAACTACTGATTTGCCAAGATTAAATAGTTTGTCTAGATATTTATTCTCTATCTATCAGCATGAAATTTAAAGCATGAAAGATCAAGATTAAGCAGTTTGACCTTCATGGATTGTGGCATTTTTGACAAGCTGCACACAACCTTATTTTGCGAAGTAAAGTAAAAAATAGTGGCATTTGAATTTTCATCACTTTCATGATCTATTTTATCTCTTTTTTTGGTGGGGTTCATATTTTACATTCTTTTTTGATCTTTTTTCTTCTATCCCTTTGATTTTTCTTTTAGGACTCACCCTATTCACATTTTTTAATATGGGAAAAATTTTTGTAGAAAGAAAAGTATGTACATATTACAAGACTAATCGTAGTCAATTCAAAATTATGAATCCTATTATTATAGGACCCTAACAGTGGCCCCACATGGGGATGGAATTTCCTGGTGAAATGTCAAGAAATTTAAGGTCAGTAGCTTTGAAATTTGACTGTGTTTGCCTTGAAACTGTTTTTTGAGCTCTTCTTTATTCATACTTATGATATTTTGTATTTGAAAGCTTAGGGCCTTCTCTTCGGGCTTCAACTTTGCAAGAAAAACATCCAATCCAATCTATGCTTTGCAATGTTATGTACAATAAGAAAAGTAAAGAAAGTGAATTATTGTTAATCTGGGGAAAAGTAATGCTTCAACATCCTACCATTGACTGGTCCACCTGGCAGATTTGATCCATATAACTCCTTAAAAAAGAATGCATTGTTACCTCTGTAACCATAAATGATAGAAGGACCTTTCCATAGAAAATCAAATTTACCATGTTTACCTTTATCTTCTCTTTTGGAATCACATTTAAGCACTTTATCACCTATGTAAAAATCATCTTCCTTTGTTTTCTTGTCAAATATATTTTTGATTTTATCTTGGATAACTTGTGATTTGACATAGACTTCTTCCCTAGTTTGCTACAGATGTATAGTCTGATTTATCCTTCTCTGGATATCATTGGGTTCTACCTGCAGTTCTTGTATCATCTTCATCACTGAAACTCCCAAAGAAGATGGAAAAACAACATCCATTCCATATACTTGTTGATAAGGGGATGTACCAATGGCATTCTTTGTGGTGAGTCTATCTGCCCATAAGGCATTAAATAACCTTTTGTTACAGGTCTCTTTGTTGTCTTCTAATAGTTTCTTGATGATATTAACCAGGATTTTGTTGGAGGATTCTGCAAGACCATTACCTTGAGAGTAATAAGCAGTGGAATGGCCAAGGTTAATGTGGTATTTGTTACAGAAGTCAATCATTTTCTTAGACTTGAAAGCAACTGCATTATCAGTAATTAGCTTTTGGGGGCATCCAAATCTAGAAAGTATATTGTTTTCAAGAAATGAGATTATGACAGAATCAATGGCTTGTCTAGAAGGAATGGCTTCTATCCACTTGGTGAAATAATATGTGGCTATCAAAATCCATTTGTACTGGGTTGAGGAAGGTGGGTGAATTTCACCAATGAAGTCTAAGCCCCATTGTTGAAAAGGAATTTATGTGGATATGGGTTTAAGGGGTAAAGGTAATAGTTTTTTCTTCCCTTTAAAAATCTGGCATTTGTGATAGGAGGTCACATACTTTCTTACATCTGTAAAAGGAGTGGGCCAGTAAAAACCTTCCCTCAATATTTTATCAATAGTTGATTTCCAGTAAAGGTGTCCTCCATAGTCACCTGCATGAAACTCTTCCATAACTTTATCAGCTTCCTCTTTAAGTAAATAATTTAATAAAAGACCACCATGATCTTTCCGAAATAGAGCATTATCTATGATACAATATTTCATTTCTTTTAACTTTAAGAATCTACCTTTAGTTCTTGACAATCCAGGAGGAGCTTGTAAGTTTAGTAAAAAAAATATGATATTTGCATACCAAGGTGAACCTAAGAAAGCTTCACTGATCTGTGGAGTCACCATCTCTTCTTGATCATCTAATTGAGAAATAAAATTTATATCTAAGGCCTGACAGTTTGATTCAGCTATGAGTTTGGCTAAACCATTGCCCTTAATGAGTTTGGTGGGCTTAATTTCAATGTCATATTCCAAAATAATGGCAATCCGTTTGCCTCTCTTACCATCAGGCCCATTCTGAGTCAGAATGTCCTTAACTACTAAATTTGGGACATATGCAATGATGTATGAGTATAATATATACACTCTAAAGTCTTTGATAGCCTTTACTAAAGCAAGTTCTTATTTTCCCATTATGTTGTACTTTAGTGTGGCATCTCTTAGGGATTTGTTGAAAAAATTAATGGGCTGTTCATAACCCTGATCATTCTTTTGCAGCAAGACTGTTGCAATGGTATGTTTCGAAGCAATAGAAAAAATAATAAGATCTTTTTTGAAATCATGACTTATTAGGACTGGTGTTCTTGTAAGGGCTTGTTTGATTGATTCAAAGGATTGTTTGGCCTCTACTGTCCATTTAAGTGTCGAGTCTTTCTTTAACATGCTATTCAGTTCTCTAATTAATTCTGCTAAATTTCAAATGAATCTTCTAAGGAAATTGATTTTACCTAAAGAAAGCTTGCAATTCCTTGATATTTATAGGATGACTTATGTTCAAAATTACCTCTATTATAGCTCGGTCTATCCTAATTCCCTCTTTTCAGATTATGTGTCCTAACAATTTACCCTCTTCAAGTCCAAAGAATGTGTTTTTGGGATTCAAAGAAATACCAATTTTTCTGCATTTAATAAACACTTGTCTCAGCTGATCTAGATGTTCATTGTCTATTTTTTATAATACTATTATATCATCTAGATAAATCACAAGAAAATCATTAATTTCTTTGGCTAAAGCTATGTCCATAGCTCTCTATAATGTGGCTTCTGCATTCATTAATCCAAAAGGCATTTTCTAATACATGAAAGTACCCCAAGGAGTAGTAAATTCCGTCTTTGGTTGGTCTTTTGGATGAACTAAGATTTGATTATACCCAGAGAATCCATCAAGAAATGAAATCCTGGATGATCCTACCACCCTTTGTAAAATATGGTCCATTTTGGGGAAAGGATAGTTATCTTTTAGGGACACCTTGTTTAATTTCTGGAAATCAACACAAAGTCTGATTTCCCCTGTTTCCTTCCTAGTGGGAAATAAGTTTGAAACCCAATCATAATATCTTATAGGTGCAATTATCTGTGCTTCATACATCCTTTTTACGTATTTTTCAATCAAAGGCATAAGAACTGTATTGATTCTCCTAAGCTTCTGTTTAAATGGTTTCTCGTCTTCTTTGATATGTATTTTATGTTGTATTATGCTAGTGTCATAAGACTTAAGGTCTTCATAACTCCATGTAAACACATCTTGGAATTCCTTAAACAAAGCTATTTATTTCAGTTTTTCTTCTCGAGATAATGCTTTGGAAAGTTTGATAAGCTTAGGCTTTTGTTCTATTACTATATTACATTCTTCTATGTCTGATCTTAATGGTTCCATTTTTGGTTTTCTGGCAACATCATTTGAATAAAAAATATCTTCTAATAGGGCTAATCCCTTAGGTAAAAAATTATTCTTATGGTTTAAAATCTCAGAAACATTATTTGTTATTTCTTCTATTTCTACAGTTTCTAATTTATCTATTTCTATTTGTGTGGATTTAGTGGGTTCAGTTAAATCTAAATTATTTACATCTATCTCACTATCTCTAGTTTCATCTATTGTACAATCAATATTTATGTTACAATTTTGGAATTCTCCCTCAGCATTATTAAAATTGTAGATTTGAGTATCCTGTGTAAATATCTGACAATATTTCAAGTTGTCTGGTATAGTAGGCCTGTGTCTTACCTCTGCTGTATATTGGTGATTTGGCTGAAAAGGTAGATTGTAGGTGCTAGTAAAAGTAGCCAGACTGTGTGCCTGCATTTTTTGTTTTCTTGGAATTACAACAAAGTCAATTTCAAGCAACTCTTTAATCATATCTAAAATTGTTTCTTTGTATTCGATAAATATAGTATTATACACATAATATTCTCCTCTAATTTGTTTTATGATTAAGTCAGAGTCTCCCATGATATAAACTCTTTTTCCTCCTAAATTTCTAACAATATGCAGTCCTAAGATTAAAGCTTCATAATCTACCATGTTGTTTGTACATTTAAAGTTTAATCTAAAGGCATGATCTTCTAAATGATTGTTTTCCATGTTATGGGTCGAAACTCTTGCTCCCGCTCCTAGTATTTTGATTGAGCCATCAAATTATAAGTGCCACATTGATTCATGAAATATATTATCAGTGTCCACTTCCTTATGTTTCTGTTTCAATGTTGTGTTTTTATCTATGTCAGAATCTGAATTAGATAAAATGAAAGAACCAATATCAAAGTGTACAAAATAAATAGGATAGTTCTATGGTTGTTCTATACTACTGACCATGTATTTCATTAGAGTCTCTCTGTAAATCTTTTTAGGTTGACCAAATACTGAAATTGTGGCATAAGACATGTCTAATTGTAGAGATCCCTGTAGTTTTTCTCCCCGTGAGTGAGATAATAGCATTCCATACTTTGGAGGGATATCCACTACTGCAATATACATGAATATAATTTTTCCTGGTTATTGGACTAAAGTGACACACAAATCTTTTATTAAACCAAGACATTTTACTTTTCTAGAATCAAAAGAGAAAAGATCTTTATATGGTCTAGTGATATCTAGATTCAAAGTTTCCATGATTGCCTTTGGCACCAAGTTGTGATATGCTCCTGAATCTAGCATAGCATTGTGTAAAATTTGATCGTGAATACTCGAGCTAATGTAGAAAGGAGGAACACCACCTTCTTGATGTTTTCCATTTACCTTAGGGCAAAAATGTAGTTCTGGTATATCATCATTTAGATTAACAGAGTCTTCTCCTTCATTTATGTTCAGTGATCTGTGATTTGTATAAATCATGTTTAACCAACTCTATTAAAGGAATTGGTGTTTTCAGTTTGGAAATTTTAGTTTGGATGTTAAATGGTGCTTGTGTTTTTCCTAATTGAATGATTTCTTCCTTACTAACTGCAGTTTGAGTGTGTTTCTCTTCTTTATCTACAATTGGTTTTTCAGTTTGTGTTTCCACTGTTTTATTATTTTCAATCTTCTTTTGTGGGATAGTTTGAGTAGCAGTGGTACCAGTTCTTTTGGAAACAACTGTTTTAGGATCAGTTGATTTTTTATTAGAAGCAAATGTTGTTTTAGCAGAAGTTGTTGTTTTAGTAGTAGCAGATTTTTTAGGATCAACTGATGTTTGAACAACAATATCTGTAATGTCTACAATTTTAGGACTAGGTGCAATTTTTGGACTAGAAATTTTCTAATTAGGGCTTAAATTTTTCTGAGTTGAACTAGAGTTTTGATGGGTTTCCCTAGGGAGAATTTGTAGTACTTTGGTTGTAGGAGCTTCTATTGTTTTCATAATCTGTGTTTGGGCAGTTTTCTTAGTAGGGGTTTCTACATTTTTCTTACTCCTAAGGTTATATTTCTTGTGAAATTCATTAATGGAAAATTCATAACCTTGCTAATAATCAAAAGACTCTCCAGATTTTAACTGTAATTGTTAAAGCATGTATAATTCATGTTCTTCTTATGTAAGAAAAACAATATTATCATCATTGATTCCCATTAAGTTAATCTGAGTGTCTTCATCTTTGTCATTTTGGTGAGAACTTTCAGCACAGTTCTCTTGGAAAGGTGGTCTTATTTGTTGATCAAGTGCTGATTCTCTAGATTTACTAGTGTTGGTATTCTTTCTAAAGTTGGGATTTCTTATTTGAGGACCTTGTTGATTATCCCACTATGGTTTCCTTTCCATATTTTCTAATCTATCCATCATTTTTTCCATAGCTTTTGCTAAACTATCTATTTTACTATCTAATGTAGATGGTTCATCCTTTATTGTTACTCTTCTTTCATTTCTCATTCTAGCTCTCTTAGCTTACAAATTTTCTTCTACACTAATTGCATTGCTTTGCATTTGTTCTAGTGTTTCTGGGTTTCTTTCCCTCAATTGGTATGACATATCCATATCAAAACCATCAGGAAATTTGATTAAAGCTAGATCTAGTGGTGGTTTGATGTTTGCTGGAATAGCATTATAGATAATGCTGAATCTAATACAATAGTTCTGAACTGACTCATTAGGATCTCTTTTAATGTGTTCATATTCAGACAAAATTTGTAAAGGATTCTTCTTTTTCTCTCATCTATTGATAAACAATCTATGGAAATCTTTTAAATCAGCAATATGATTGGCAGGTAAAGCTTTAAACCATTTCTTTACTTCTCCAGCTAATGTTTGGGAAAACAGTCTCATTTGAACATCAACTTCATCAATTTCATGCAATTCAAAGTAATCGGTCATTTTGTTAACATGTTGTTGTGCAGTGTATTGACTAGTTCCATCAAATTGAGGGATTTTTCTTTGGTAATCTTGGGGCATAGCATGTAATTGAGCTGTTAGGACCAATGGGGCATATCTGGCAGCCATGGCTAAGATTCTATCTTAGATGGGAGGTAAATTTGTGGTCATGGAAAATTTTAGGGGCTAATATTCGCAGGTGGGCTATTTTTCAATGGTTTTCCAAAAAAATGATTCGCCAATTTCCATTTTTTTTATAAAAATGATTCTACCAAATTTTATAATATAAAATTGTTTTACGTTAAAAATCGCTAACATTATATATACAATATATATAATATCATTATAAATTTGAAATTTTTTACAATACATCAATAAAAATTTTATAGTCTACATATTAGGGACTAGTGAGATTCACCAATTTTTTAAACTTCAAGATAATTTTCCATCCTTAAAATTATCCCTGTTTGTGGTGCTTGGTGATGAGGTTGAGGTACTTGCAGATGAGGTTGGGATACTAGAATATGTACTTGGAAATGATGTTGAAGTACTGGAAAATGTAGCAACAGTGCTAGAATATGAACTTGAAGTATTTGGAGATGGAAATAAAACTCTAGGTTGAAGAGGAAGCTTAGGGATGAATGATTCAGTGCAATGAAGTGAAGTGGATATAATAGATGAGGTGGTACTAAATAAATATGAATTTATAGACTCTAAATGGATGGTAGAAGGTTTAGGGGTATAAGCAGGTAAAGCTTAGACTCTAAATGTTGAAAATAGGCTTCATCAATTTCCTTAATCAAAGTTGAAGTCAAAGATCAAGTTTATCATAAGGTTCTAGAGCTTGTTGATCTAAATCAAGTGAAACAGTTTCCTTCTTATTTTCAATAAATGAAATGAAATCATGATCTATTACACTATCATAGATGGAACTTTCAGATTTAGTTCAAAACAAATATTGTTCAAAAGGAAAATAAAATTCAATATCTTGTATACTTGATAATTGTTTGGGTAGTGAATTAGCTTTGATTAATGGACTTTTATTTCCTAAACTTTCTACTTTTATGTTTTTCTTTAAAATTCTGTAATATTCCTAAATGGGGAAAGTAGCAATACAAGACATAAAACTGGAAATAACAGTGATAAATCAACTCATAAAATGTGAGAAGAACATATTGCCATCATATTAATGTTATAATAGAAAATGTATACAAGATCTTGAGGAAATAGTCACTCAAGATAGGCAAAATCAGCCTCGAGAAAGCATGTACATAAAATATAAGATCATTGCTACACAACAAATGCCCAAGGCTATGATAGCACCATTTATTAGATATAATTGTTGCTGGAGAATATAAATACATGGATATGCATATATATGGCTCATACAATGTTGGGAGTGAATATATAGACTCCCAAATACAATTCCAAGACAATCTAGAAAGGATTTCCTAAAATATGCAAAAATGCAGAAATGCCAGAGTGCAGCCCTAGGGCTGAGTAGCAACTACAACTCAATAAATGGATGGATATGGCTGAAGATGATACATATGAAATATACTTCCTCCAATAGATCTTTCAAGTGAAAGGTTGATCATAACACTGAAGATCTCACCCTCCAAATCAAGCACTACAGTTCCCACTGCAAATGCTCACTGAAATAACACAGTCAAAGAGAGGTACTGCACTGTAGGTGATGGAAAATATGTTGGCCAAGTGCCAAGATGTAAAATCAGCTCCAGAATCTTCCTCAATGATCTCCTAAAGGAAATAAAGCTTCCTCCTCTGAAAAGCAAGCTCCGGAAGTGGTGTTCTCAACCCTCCACTGCAACACCGTGCAACATAGAATAGCTCTAAACAAAAACTACTGAAGGAGGTAGCTTGGAATCAAGCCTGGATGTGGAGAAATGAAGTGAAAGCTTCCTCAAGAGACCTCTCAAGAAATGAGATGGAATTCCTAAACAGGAATACCTTGTGCTAAGCAACACAATAATCTCAACTAAACAGCTAAGAATGCACAATAGTCATACATACCACAAAATCAATAATCCATAACATGCCTCACTATGGATGCCTTTCCCTCCTTATAAACAAGTGTTAGACTTCTTACCTTGGGTCCCACTCATTAGGGTTTCCTCCACCAAGGAATATTCCTCCCACTATCACTACGTTGTCTCCATAGATGATCTCCATCATTCATTCCAGCACTGTTGACTTGGTCAAACTTGACCTTGTCCACATGTAGTTGCCCCTATTCACACATGAGGGTGTGAGATACAGCTATTATTATGATCCCTTTCCACATCATGAGGGATTTTATTCCTGTTTTAGATATGTATGGGCCTCCTTACCCGTTTATTCATCTAACTAGATGTTAACAACAAAATTAATATTCCCATTAGATGCATGCTAATTTGGGAATATTATAGTCCTCTCCTCCAAAATGTTGCTTTTCCTCAAGAAATTGCAAGGATAGAAGTGAAGAGCCTCCTCTCCTTCCCCTGTAGCATCCTCATATGATAAAATCCTCTAAGGAACAAGATGTTGTCTCATCAATACATCTCCAAGTTGCCCCTCCCAAGTATGTAAGCTAGCTTTTGGTGAGCATCCCAAATAGCTATCATCATCTAAAAGTAAAACATCCATGGAGGAAACAATGGGCTATCTAAAGGCCTTACTTAGGCATGAGATCTGATATATATTTGGATTTATCATCCCCATGTGAATCTCCCATCCCCAAGCTATCATCCATACAAAATGAGCCACCCTCCAAAATGGTAACTCCTGAAAATTCTCCTCCACCTTCGGCTCTTGCAATGTAGGTGGGCTAAATAACTAAACATGGTAGAAAAAATAGCCTACCCCACGCTGTACCTCTATCCACTTATGATAATTGTAGAGTATATGTTGATCTTGGGCTGCAATAATGTTGCCCTCAAGTGGAAAAAAGAAAACTGGATCTCCAAAGATCCTCTCCCCAATGTCATAAATCAAGCTGGCCCAAACCATCCCATATATGATGAATAGGACATGATCATCATATGGCACCCAAATGAGAAAAATGTTGAAGGTTTCATGTAGTGCTGAAAGGTACCAATAGTTTCTTAAGTGGTCACAATGCAGTTTTCCTAACTGATGTTTCAAAACAGAACATGGCAAGTTGTCTCCCAACAAGTTGTTAGTTGTGCATGTCATCTCATCTACTAGAAAATAGTAAATGGCATTTTTTATCAACTGAGCATACAAATAATAGTACAACACTTTCCAAAAAACATTCAATATATGGCTCTCCCCATCACTGATGTTGGTCCCAAATTGACCATGAAGCCCAAATAGAGGCTTGCCCTCTTGTGGAGCAATGCATTGTATAGAAATGGTAAGAATATGAAAATACTGTGTTAGATAATCAATAAATGCAAAAAAAAATCTTACCATGTACTAGAAGTAAGATGATACATAGATCCATGAATAAGTCCTCCATAGTGGTATGACATATTCCCATGAAGAGGAATGAACCATATGCTGCATGAAGATCTTCCTTCTTATGCTTGGAAATCCAAGTTAAGAATATTATATCAATGTAATAGATGTCTCCATCCACTACTCCATCACTCTCACCTCCTCCTTTTCCAACAAGTGCATCATATGTGAAGTGATCCTGGGAATACTCCATCAATAAACACAAGCTCCTAAGTGCCAGTGCTGTTGGCCTTTGTAAATAGGCTCTTGCAAAATCATAGCTCCATTATTTGACATGTCCATTGTCAAAGTCATCTCCCATAATGCTGCTGTATATAGGAAATTCCTTATAAGGTGGAAGTACCTCATGATCATCCAAGGCTAAGGAGTAGCCCCTTTGCACCATGATAGTGCCATCACCTACTCCTGCAACATCATGCCAAACAGGGGAGAGGATCAACCCATATCCTCTCAAGAAGACCCAAGGTGACAACGTCCCTTGTTTCTCCCTTATCTCTCCCTCATACAAGTCATGGAGTGATATCATGATGGTTGACTTGTAGAATGCCCCATACAACCAAATATTCTACTGCCAAAACATATGGGTGTCATGCAATGCCTCCATCCTTAACATACCTTTTTCCAGAGGGTATGCCATATGATGGCCAAACTCTTTTATGAGTAGCCAACGCAGCCATGCCTCCTGCTGCCTAGTGTCATAAATATGAAAGTGACTCACCAACCTCTTGCTCACCATCCACACCCATTCAACCACATGTGGGTGTCTCCTTCCATGCTTCATCTTGGTACTCCTCCTATGAAGACTACCATCCTCCCAAATCATATTTCTTCCTTTTCATTTCATGGGATGTTGAAATGAAACCCCTTGGAGATATCCTAGAGAAGATCCCACACTAATGACCCTCTTGAATCCATTAAGATCACAGTGTGCTAGAGGAAAAACCTCCTCAATGCTGCTTAATGACAGCACTATTAATCTCCTCATTTGTGTATTTTTTGTCTCATCCTCCAACTCAATGATGAACCTAGAGTTCTGCATAGAGTTGTTTAGGAAAAAGTTCATCCCATCCTCCAAAAATCCACACCCCAACCCCAAGTGTTGTGTGCATCTCATCAATGGCACATTAGGATGATGGTCCATCCCTTCCTTGAAAAATTCAAGGTGGCACAGTGCACTGCAATTCTGCTGCTCCAAATTAGCAGTATGTGTTGACCCTTGGTCATGCAATGGTATACAACCCTCCATAAGATTTACTGTAACAATACGAAATGGAAACTTAGGCATACCTTGGTGAAACTTGGGAATATCTTGTATGGTTGAAAGAGTTCCTTCCTCCAATGTGAAGGTTCCTCCAACTACTGGTGTTTCTGGCTGCTCCTCCATAGTTGTATCAGTGCTGGTACAAGTATCCTCCAATGGTGGTGAGGGCTCCTCCTCCTTTGATTTCTCCTTGCCGAATTTTTTAATCAACGTTTGAGTAAACTCTGCAAAAGTAGTCACTATTGCATGACCAAAATGGCTGAACCACAAAAGGTTTTCTTCACCCTCAAGGTGCAGTGTTGCAATCTCTACAGCCTCTCTTTCTACCACTGGATGTAGTAGAAATAATTCATCTATTTTCCTTTCCCAAGCCCTTGTTGTAGATGACCCATCAAAAGTAGACAATAGAAACCTATTGCCCTTGATTCTCCCTTCGCTACAAGATCTCCTTTCTTCCTCCAGCTAAATGAACTGTGGGAAAGCTAGAGTCTCCTTGAAGGATCTAGGTTGAGATTTGTACTCAACAAGGTATTCAATTAGAATCTTGTGATCCAAGTGTCCTCCATATTTTTTCAATTTGTCTCCTTTTTCAAAAGGAAAGGGTATAGTACCATTGCTTCTTTCTCCTCTTATTTTCTTGACCTCCTTGTTGAGGTCCTTTCTAGATCTGAAAATAGATGAGATAAAACTCATTCTCTCCATCATTCTGAGTTTCCTCTTTGTATTCTTATTCTCCTGATAGCATAATGGCTGAGATCCACAGGCCGAGCCAAGATTATGCTCTGATACCACTGTAATATTCCCAAATGGGGAAAGTAGCAATACAAGACATAAAACGGGAAATAACAATGATAAATCAACTCATAAAATGTGAGAAGAACATATAGCCATCATATTAATGTCATAGTAGCAAATGTATACAAGATCTTGAGGAAATAGTCACTCAAGATAGGCAAAATCAGGCTCAAGAAAGCATGTACATAAAATATAAGATCATTGCTACACAAAAAATGCCCAAGGCTATGACAATGCATTTTTATTAGATATAACTACTGTTGGAGAATGTAAATACATGGATATGAATATATATGGCTCATATAATGCTGGGAGTGAAGATATAGACTCCCAAACACAATTCCAAGACAATCCGGAAATGATTTCCTGAAATATGCAAAAATGCAGAAATGCCGGAGTGCAACCCTAGGGTTGAGTTGCAGCTGCAACTCAATAATTGGATGGAGACGGCTGAAGATGATACATATGAAATAGACCTCCTCCAATGGATCTTCCAAATGAAATGCTGATCCTAACACTGAATATCTCAACCTTCAAATCAAGAACTTCAGTTCCCACTGCAAATGCTCACTGAAATAACGCAGTCAAAGAGAGGTACTGTGTTGTAGGTAACGGAAAATATGTTGTCCAAGTGCAAATATGTGAAATCAGCTCCAGAATCTTCCTCACTGATCTCTCAAAGGAAAGAAAGCTTCTTCCTTTGAAAAACAAGCTTCGAAAGTGGTGTTCTCAACCCTCCACTGCAACACCCTGCAACACAGCCTAGCTCTAAACAGAAACTGCGATGTAGCTGATCAACGAGGTAGCTTGGCCTCAAGCCTGGATGTGGAGAAATGAAGTGCAAGCTCCCTCAAGAGGCCTCTCAAGAAAGTATATGGAATTTCTAAACATGAATACCTTGTGCTAAGAAACACAACAATCTCAACTAAACAACTGAAGAATGTACAATAGTCATACAGACCACAAAATCAATAATCCATAACATGCCTCACTATGGCTGCCTTGCCCTCCTTATAAAAAAGTGAAAGCCTTCTTACCTTGGGTCCCACTCATTAGGGTTTCCTCCACCAAGGAATATTCCTCCCACTATCACTACGCTGTCTCCATAGATGATCTCCACCATTCATTCCAGCGCTGTTGACTTGGTCAAACTTGACCTTGTCCACATGTAGTTGCCCCTATTCACACATGAGGGTGTGAGATCAAGCTATTATTATGATCCCTTTCCACATCATGAGGGATTTTATTCCTGTTTTAGATATGTATGGGCCTCCTTACCCATTTGTTCATCTAAATAGGTGTTAACAACAAAATTAATATTCCCATTAACTGCATGCTAATTTAGGAATATTACAAATTCTGTCAGGATCATCTACTATTACAGCAGGTTCTGGATCAGGATGAGACTTGGTATAGTAGGTTATTCTGGAAGCCAAAATTTTAGTTTTTAATGAAAAATGTCTTCACAACCCTTAAAAAAACCTTAAGGTGAAAATATAAGTAAAAATGTTTCCATTAAGGTTTATTTTAAACACTGAGGAATGATTTCCATAGTGGAGTCGCCAGTATGTTATCAATCCAATAATTATTAGGGTTGTTAATATTTTTATTGTAAAGAATATTAGAGGTAACCACAAACCTACTTTTAAGCTTTAGGATCTAGCCTTCCTAATGCTCAGAGAGGGCTCTCTCTATATGATTTAACTTTGTTGATTTTAGTTGATTTTAGACTAGTTATGTAAGATTGATTGGGTTTTTTATTTTGATTTGGTTTGGTGGTGGAATCACTATTTAAGATGGATAGATGCAGGTCTGTATTCCATTGGGCTAATGGATTCAATGTGTCAAGCAACACAACAGAATAAAGGTTCTAAAGGGAAGTGTTCATAGGGCAAGATAGCTGAGCTGATTCAGATCTTTAGGCTAGATGATAAAATGGTTTCAATAGGGATGAGAGAGAAATTAAGAATTCTCAGATCTGGATAATGAGGGAAATGAAAGAAGTCAATTGAAACTAGAGAGAAATTAAGAATTCCTAATCTATATATCAATAGAAACTATTAAAATGAAATAACAACTCAAGACAGATTGTTTTAGACAAGTTCTGAAATAATATTCCTGTTATACATTTAGATTTAGAAAACATGTAGGTATGTGAAAAACTTCAGATAATAACAAAGAACAATTGAAAGTAATTCACTAAAGTGGCCCAAAACATGAATCCTGTAATATAATGCCTTTATTGCTCAATCCAGTCTGCTGACTTGAAAATGGTACAAAGAACTGTCTGGTTCAAATCATCTATAGAAGTGTTTAGCAATCCACAATCCACACACAATACTTCGAATTTTGAACTATTTATACAAAAAATAATACAAAATATCCTAAACTGTCTTAGGAATATTCAAGGAAAAATAAATATCTTCATGCAAGAAGATAGAGACATCTATCTAAGTAATGCAAGATGTCCCTGCTTTTATTGATTTTGCTATTTGTTGTTTGATATTTTTGTTGATTTGTCTCTGAATGTTGCTCAACGAAGGCTATATTTTTTGCAGTTGAGTGTCCTTTACGCTGGATGTATTTCACTCTTCTTTTTCATCTTTGTTTTGACTTTAACCACCTGAATTTCATCTGATACAATTTAATTTTAATGGATACTCTTTAACTGTGTCTATTTTGACTTTGACCTTTGACTATTGTTTTTAACTTTAAATTGCATGCTTTGTTTTACCTTTCACTTTCAAAGTAAATCAGTGAACTTTTCCCAATCTTCTACATCTGGTAAATTTATTTTTGCCATTCTTCTAAATATCTCATCAGCCTCTGTATACTTTGCAAAAGTAGGTTTGTTAATGAATAAATGTTTTAACTCATTTTGTAGGTAAAAGAGGTTCTCAAAACTCTTATATAATACTTTTCCTATTGGAATTACTTGCATGGCTCAATTGTTAGCTTGTTCCTTTACCACTTCTCTGATTTTCTTATCATAATCTTCTTGTTTCATCAACCTGTCATTGATAACCAGAGGATTTGTAAGGCCTTTCTGCCTCAAAACATCAAATTTAACCATGAATTTGGCTATGATCATCTCCATGTTTTGAAATTTTTCTTCAAGTTTAACGATTAAGTTTCTTTTAGAAATCACCTTCCTAACTTCAAGAATTGTTTCTGTCCTGTCACTAATTCCAATTTCCTCTAATTCTTGCTTATTCTTGGAATTAAGAAACTTAATGATTTCATTGGCCTCTTCTGGCTTCTTACCAAGTTCTTCCTTGATCTTCTGAATGGCTTCACTTGCTGCTTTGATAATATCCTTTTGCTCATAAATAACCTGAATGGATGGCCAAATATCATTGGTAGATTCAATGATATTGGCCCACAGTTGCTGCTTGGCCCGAGCAAGTGGTTATTTCAATGTCAAATCTTTCTCTAACTTTTGCAATTTCTCTGTCAATCTGTTTGTCTTTTGTATTTTATTCTTGTGCATGATCTGAACTAGTTTCTTCTCATCCTCTAGACTTTTTAAATGTTCTTTAAGTCTATTTATTTCATTTGTCTGGATGGACATTTCTTGCATTGCTTTAACTATTTTTTTGCTTCATCAATAGGTTGTGTTGCTGCTGTAGATGAATTTGTAGCTAATGTAGTTGCTGATGAAATAGGAAGGGTTGTAGCTAATGGAACTGATGGGGCCAATGAATCTATTAGAGTAGAAGGAACTGCTATAGTGACTCTAGTAATAACAGTGACGAGTACTACTTCCTGGTTGGCCTTTTTCTCCTACACTAACTTATCCATCTCATTTTCTATTTCTTTTAGTTGGGTAGTTAACTGAAGAATGAGGTTCATCATCTCATATTTTTGGCTTGCATCCTATAATACTTCTTTGGCCGTGAATGTTCAGTAGGAGGAAATTTGAGTTGTTTCTTTAATGCAACAATGTATGCATTCTTTTTCTTTATGAGTTCTTCTGCAACTTTGACATCCTTTGGATCATATCCTACTTCAATAACCAAATCTTCCAGTGATTTAATTATGTTATCTTTAGCCTGTGAGGATGCTTTTTCTAGCTTTAGCTGACCCTTGATGTTTTCAAGAGTATTTTGTAGCTATTGTACACTCATGGCTTTTTTGTAATGGTAGAATACAACATTTCACCAGCTTGCTTGTGAAATTCTATTTGGTCTATAGGATTAAGATCTTTTGCTTGAACTTCATATGATGTCTTTTTATAATCTGCTGATGACTTAGGATGCTTCACTGTTAGCTGCAGGAAGGTCATCTGCATCTTCCCAGTCTTGTAGTCAAATGCTGAAAGTAACCTGCTTTGGTCACTTGGTGTCTGTTTCCAATATTGGGCATACGTATATGCCTTTAATGCCTCATTTCTGAGCTTGATTTCCTTATACTTCTGCATAATATGATGCTCTTTATCTGTTGGCTTACTTGATGAAGAAACTTCAACACTATTCTATTTCTAAATAATCTGAGTGTTAGATGTTGAAGGCTGGTGAGTTTCCTCTAATACTGCTGGAGGTGCATTGTCTTTTACCACTGTATCTGTGTCAATGATATCAATTGTTTCAACTTGTTCATTTACATGATTTAATTTGGGCTTCTTCCTATACATCAGTTTGAACTTTGTTTCAGTGGTAGAATATGATCCTTATTTTCTTGGCCTTTTAGATTTTCTATCCTGTGGGGCTAGAGTCTACAAGATGGAACTAGTATCACCTTGCTTCTCTGCCTCTTTCAAAGTGTTCTCCAACCATTCAGACTAATTGTAGTACTTCTCCATGTCTGGTTTAGACTCATGTACAAAAGTATTTAACTTAAACTTGATTCTCAACTTGCTTATAAATCCTAAATGATCATAATTCCATTTGAAACTTTGGCTGAACTTAAATTCCTGAAGATACTTTTCTACCTGTTGACCAACTATCCTATTATTGCACATGAAGGGACCAATCTGGTTTTTGATTTTAAATTGTGTTTTCTTCTTGGCTGATAGAAAGTTAAATTCATCCGAGTTAAAAATATGCCTGATATACTCAAGTGCAAATAACTTCATTGGGACGTATTTTGGAATTTTATATGGGGTTAGCTGAAAACCATAAACTCTAATCTCTGTGTAGTTTTGGTAAAGATACCGATCTCTTGTCTTACTATGTTCTAATAACTGCAAGACCTTTTTAATTTCATCACTAATTCTTGGTTGAATGCTGCTGTTTAGCATGTTGACAATAGGATAAATGAATGATTCAATAAAGTCTGTGTACATGAACTCTATTGAATATTTCCTAATTAAGGAAGTTCAAAAGATGACTAAATAAGGGTTACCTTCAACATCCAATTTCTGAAGGTTGATAGCAAATCTTTCAGATTGAAAGTATAGAAACTTGTGGCACAGAACATATGAATATTTGAAGACACCTTGTTCAGGCATTTTAACAAGTTGTTCATGGATTGTATCAGAGAGGTAATGGGAAAAGTTGAATATAGAAGCAGGAGGCTGACCAGAGGAGAAAATAGAAAGAAAACCTAGGACTAAAGCATCAACACGCTCATCAGTGAAATAACCTAAAATACAAGACAACATTGTGATGATATGCCTGGTTCTCTTAGAGAATATAGTTGTTGGATAAGGAGGATTAGTCTTGGAAGTTTCTAATGATGAGGGAATGAATGTTTGGAATATATGGAACCTCTTGGGGAAGTCTAGATTCAGATATAACTGAGTAAGTGTCTCAATAGACAAAGGGGTTTCATCAGGTCTAGTTTGAATTTGCAACATCTAGTTTATTGATTCAGCTGTGATAGTGAATAAAATCTCTTTACTAGGGGTTATTAGGGCTCTTTGGTCAGGAAAATAATTGGTTTGACAGATTCTGATGACCTTTGGACATTGGAAGGTCTGTGGTATAATATACTTGGGAAAATTCGACTCCTAAAGGAAAAAATCATCAGCTTGGTCAATTGATTTGTCATGGCTCCAACAGTGGAGCTCAAGGATGTTAAACTCAGTGAGAGGGTCAATAATTTTGAGGTCTCTTTCTGCTAAAGGAGTGTTTTCCACATCAACAATAGGAGGTTGCAGGGGATTGACTGTTACAATACCTTGGGAATCCATTTGTTTTGTTAATTTTAATCAATTGACTACTCTTTTAGCTTTAAGAAATAAGCTCAAGCCTTTAGGGGCACCTTTGAAAGATTATTATAGTCTGCAGAAGGGTTTGGGAAGAAAACGTGGCTTTTCCTCTAGTCTACAATGCTTCAATTGATCAAATAATTACTCTTTGTGATCAAGAAATAAACTTAGGACCTCAGGGATACTTGTGAACAGATGAATTGGGTATGCAGATTGGAGGCAATAATAGATTTTTGGTGGTCTGCAAAGTTCCTAACTGGTTCAATTAACCTGTCACTTTTTTTAGCTTAAGTACAAGCCTTGGTTTTTTAGGAATACCTGGAGAATGAAGGCTTTCATATTTGCAGAAAGGTTCTCTGAGGAAGAGGAGGCTTTCTGAGGCTTCAATGGTCTTTATAAAGCTTCAAATAGATTCAACATCGGCTTTAGTAGCCAGAAGTCTTGAATTCTGGTGTAAAAAGGCTTAAAAACAGGTCGGTAGCTATTCTTTAGCTTTGGAATAGGTCGGTAATGCTCTTTTTCCAAAAACTGTAACAGAAATGGTGAAAAGGCTCGAAAGGGAGGCTTTATGCTTTTTAACCAATCAGTGGTTAAACTTTAAGCATCGGATCAAATTCAAATGGAGGGTGGTTTTGTTGCAACGGGTAGGAACACCATTTGGTGGTTTTTGCATGGTCTAAAGTGGATGGGCGGTATTATTTGGAGGGATGTGATGCAATTAAAGGCTGCCACGTAGCATGGAGTGGGGTTGTGAAAACAACTCATTTTTCAAGGTCTCGGCAGTGTTAATGATCGGGCATTCGGGGATGCAAAAGTCCTCATTGGCCGTAGGATCTGATGGGTCTTGATCTGATGATTGGGCGAATTGGATGAATCCATCGGGGGTCTGACAGGAGTGGGGCCCAGTTTTTAAGTCAATGCGGGATTTATATGCAATGGATTATATTACACGGGGTGGGGACTTTATAATAGGTGGGGTTATATGTATAATCAATTGGTTTAGAGGAAAGTGGGACCTAGGTTTAACATAAACCTTAAGTTAGATTAATGTACAAGGGTTAATATAATATATGAGTCGTGATATATGTATAATGGGAGTTAATATAATAAAGTTAAACAAGGGGTTTAATATAAATGGGGGGGTTAAATGAATTTGATGTGGGTTTATAAAACACACTAAGTTTCAATGTAAAAACTGATATTGGTAAGGAATTTTTCATAGTGGGACCCGACATATCACTTTAAACAAATACTTAGGATAAAGGGTTTTTTTGGGGTATTTTGAATGAAAAGGGAAGTTAATAAATGGATTTGACTTTTCCAAAGATAATATGATTTTTAAATAAGGAAAAGGGGTTTTTGTAAGGAAAAATGAATGTAGTAAGGGGAAAGGTTAATATGAAGGGGAAGGGGTATTTGTACAAGGGAACTTGTAACAACCCCAATTTAAATATACACTTAATTATATCACATAAACAAATAACAATCAACTCATAAACTGTTTAACTAATCATCATGAAATTTCCAGAACATGAGCGAGACAACTTACCTGTAATGGCGCGTTTTCCTTCCAAGGTTGAATGCTAGCTAAATCCTACTGACCGCAATAGAGTTTTGGGGACAACTCTCCACCCAACCGTAGGCTCAGCAGTATGGAATCTTTCCACAGCTGGCCACCCCCGAGCCCTCAATCAACGTACTACTGCCAGGGTATCCTTTGCCTCACCATACCTTTCTCTCCAGAGAATGGATGAAAGAATGAATGCCTTGAACCTTCCTCACTGTCTATTAAATAGACCAAACCATGGAATGGGAACCACATGCACACAGTCACTGTGTCAACATGCAACTTAAGTTTTACTTAATCTAGTGTTCTCTTACTTTTTGTTAGCTTTACTTAGTTTAGTGTTCTCTTAGTTTAACTTCCTTTTTATTAGTTTCTTAGTTTAACTCTTTGTTTTATTTTTGTTAATTAACTCTTTCTTTAACTTTATTTCTATTAGTTTCTTAGTTTAACTCTTTGTTAATTTATTTACTTTGGTTAGTTAATTATTTCTTTAACTTTACTTATTGTTTGTTGTTTTAGGACTCCAGTCTATTATTTACCATTTTATTTAGAACTCCAGTTATTGTTTAATGTTTAATTGATTATTTATTTATTATTCTCTTGACTATTTATTTATTATATTATATTATTTATTATTTTATAATTATTTATTACTTTATATTTATTTATTATTTTATAATTATTATGGGACATTACATACTCCCCCTCTTCAAGGAACTTCGTCCCGAAGTTGAGTATTTAATTATATTATATTATTTATTACTTCATGTGTGACCAACACCCTCTGCTGAACTAGTATAACCAGCAGGCATCGAAAGTTCATCACAGCGCCCGGGAATCTCAAGGAATCTATGTCCTTTTCCCACTTTCGGAACAAGGCATAAGCCTTCCCAGTCTGTCCCTAATCAAGGCTGGCCCCAAGGCTTGCGCCCGACTCAGACCTCATCTGCCCCAAGGCAGGCATCCGGTCCCAGTACTCAATGACTCCGGGCATCTCGCAAGGCTGGCCCACTCCCTCCACAGCTACTTAAGGTGCACAGCCCCAGGCATCGAAGTCTTACGCACTTCAAGACTTCGGCGTTCCCATCCAATAACAGGCACTTGGCCTACAATATCAGGCCCTTGGCCTCCTCAAGATGGTCCCACAGCCCTTCAAGAGCTATCCATCAAGAGATATACAAGACAAAGGAACCACTGGCATATGTAGTGTTGATTGAGTTCGTCCCTAGCCCATATGGTGTTACATATTCTCCCTCGTAGGTATGGGCTCCCACGAGATCATCAAATAAACCGGCCCTCTTGGCCCATCTGTGGATTTCCTGCCAATCACCACATCTCAACATGCATCCAATGCATTAGTTATAATCATAAAATCATAAAAATAATCCACATGCCAACTCTTGCGTGTCATCATGATAACATAACATCGTTGTTAATACCCACATTCTAAATAGTAGAGAATTGCATACTCTTGTATGTCATAAAATCCGTATTGATTCCACATGCTTCACATCATGAAATACCATCATAAGTTATAACATTAACATATATGAATCATGACATATAATAAATGAACAACATGCCAATATACATCATATCATAACATCATGATCCCTATGCATATCTTATCCCTCATTAGCATACAACATCATTATCATAAAAATAAATAAATAACCCCCACATATGCATCATCAACCTCTCATCATAATTATATCCATTTACCACATACCATCACATCATGAAACATCATTAGTATGAGAATCATATCTATACTTATCAAATATAGAATAATAATACATTATAAGCATTCTTATCATGATTCATCAAAAATCAATTTCATTTGCTTGTACCTACTATGAACTAAGGTTATTTAACAACTTATCAACTACACCAATTGTGAGTGATGGCATGCAATAGATCAACACCATGAGAAAAGTTGGTATATTTATAATCAATTGACGAAATCAAGTCCTAATTAACCAATGATAAAATTCACCTAATTCAATAAGGGACACCATAGTATTAATGTCAACAAGGTAGAGAGAATTCTTCCCGGGCCAAATGTAAATCTAATCTATTAGTGTCAACAACATTAATGACTAGATCAAGGAAGCCCAACGGTAAATAAAATTTACATCCTAACTGTATAGACAAATATAACCTATGTAAGAAATCATCATTTTAATTAAAACTAAAAGATTAGGTTTGCAAAAAGAACCGAAAAAAGGTGATTTTTTTTTTTGAATGAAAAACCATGGTGGAAAGAATGACGTCCCATCATTAATTTTCCTCATCCTTCATAAGTTACACTATGGAGATCAAAACCACAATTTAATTGTCATTCATCCAAATCCATTTATTACATGTTTAAACCACAACTTAATAATAACCACTAACTATGTAGTACTCAATCTTTTCAAAACCAAATAGAATATGAAATTTAAAACAAATATTTATAGTAATCCACTAGTGCCTATATGAATAATACACAACTAATTATATCCATCCATCTCTAAATTAATTTATTAAAAGTAACATTCTTAGTTTAATATAATTAGCAACACCATATTTTTAATGAATGTATCTAATTAAGTCATAGTTTGCAAATTTCTAACTATTTAAATATGTGAATACCCAAAAATGATTTGTAATTTACAAGTCCATTCAAAACCTCATTACCAACCAACCACTACATTATGAGATTAAGTATTAAAAATTAAAAATATTGCCATCCAGAAAATCTATATACAAATAAATATGAAAGTTACATAATCTATGTGGCATGTTATTTTCTTAACTTCCTTATAATCTAAATAATATAACTTAATGTAATAAGTAATATTAAAGTAATTACTCACACATCATATGATATATTTTGTTTTGACTTACATGTTATTCCTCCTTTGTTTTAACCTATGCGTTATTCATTCTTTATTTGTTTGAAATAACCTTAACATATACTATATTTTTACACACTTGTATACTCAATTTTTATATATCATTTATTTATATATTAAGAGTATGAAAAATTTATATGTTTTGAAATTTAGATTATCCAAATTAAAATACGATCCTATAATAAAACCAATATTTCATAATAATAAATACAAATATGCATGGTGCTAAATATTAATATATATTACATAATATTATATAATTTATAAGTTATTGCCATACACCCTAGTGAGCCACTTAAAAACAATGACAAGGTAATTATAATTTGTTAAACCTTCTAATTGATGAGGTCTGTCTTAACTATCAACATTCTTGAAGCAAGTCAATAGATCAACTTAATAACCTCAA
This sequence comes from Pinus albicaulis, assembly GCA_034641835.2. Classification (NCBI taxonomy): domain Eukaryota; kingdom Viridiplantae; phylum Streptophyta; class Pinopsida; order Pinales; family Pinaceae; genus Pinus; species Pinus albicaulis. The sequence goes on from CM076579.1 coordinate 1,650,201,463, forward strand.
ATTCATTAGAGAACTTGCATAACCTTAATTATTCATATAATCACTAATACAAATATCTATGCATTTCTCTCTATAATGGCAATCACACTTTAAATAGGAAATTCAAAAAATAAAAATTATAATAACCCCACTTTTTCAATTAATTATTTTTTGTTTTCTTAAATTTTTATATAAAAAAAAGTGTAATTTTACAAGAAAAAGAACGTAACTTCAAATTGATTTTATATAACTTTAATTATAATAAAACACCTACTTTTAACATCAATACATATATTTCTGCTATCCATGCCTTGTGAAAACTGCTTCTACCTAACTACTGATCTGGAAAGTTTAAACAATTTGGCTAGATATTTATTCTCTATCTATCAGCAAAGTAAAGTAAAAAGTAGTGGCATTTGAATTTGCATCACTTTCATGATCTATTTTATCTCTTTTTTTTGGTGACGTTCATATTTTATATTCTTTTTTGATCTTTTTTTCTTTTAGTCCTTTGATTTTTCTTTTAGGACCTACCCTCTTTACATTTTTTAATATGGGAAAATAATTTGTAGAAAACAAAGTATGTACATATTACAAGACTAATCATAATCAATTCAAAATTACGAATCCTATTATTATAGGACCTTAACAAGGGGAAGAAAGATTCCAAGACTCTTAACAACTTTATCTAGAGGATGCAAGGATTGTAATTGACTATCTAGTTGCTTCAGATTTGTGACATATCATGATAATTAGAATATTCAACATGCTAATAGGATTGAACAAATCACTCTTCATTAAGAATTGGAAGGTAAATGACTTGCTTTTGTTATCGTTGATGATAAGAGTAAGTAAAACCTAATCTCTTAGAAGCATTCATATCTACAACTTCCAACAATAATCCATCTTACTCTTGGTCACTTGGTTAGGTCAAGATATTTTGCTAATGCTAATGACTAGTAAACCCTTTTAAGAAATAGCCAGTAACATCATTTTAAAGAGATAATATATGACTTCACTCAACTTTACAATTATAAGATAATTAGTATCTTTCCACATAATTTCTTTGGCATCCATATAAACATTATCCACATGCCATTTATGACATTTCCAAAATTTGAAAAAGTGATAAACTATACAAACTCACATAAATTGTTATCACACAATTTCATTCAAAATATAATTAATACACCATTTAATTTTTTTTAATGACCTTCTTGAAATCCAATAAATAATCAATTATTAAAATCACTAAATCTATTATTTAAATTATAATTTTGAAAATTTAAATTGATTTAATCATCTTCAAAACTTTTAAAATGATATATTTGATAATTAAAATTAAAATTTTAAAAAGCTGAAAATAAATTTTTAAATTTCTATCCCAATTTTAAAATAAAAAACAAAATTTTTAATTGAAAATTCTTTTTTTACAAAAATTCATAGCTTCCTCTTCTATGAAAGACCAATACTTAAAAAAATCATTTTACCAATACATAATATTTAATAAATAAAAAATAATAACACAGATGTTTGAATTCAAGTCTTTTTCTTTGCTTTGCTTAATTACATTGAACATATGTAAAATGTCAATAAAATTCAAATATTTTTTGTTGATTTGTTTAATTACATGGAATATATTCAACATATATATATATATATATATATATATATTATTTGATTATAATTATTTAAATTTAAACTTATTGTAAATTTTAAAATATTTTATATTTTAGATAAAATAGAAGTTAAATAGTTAATTTTGTTTTTATAAAATATTTCGACTAACTTTATTTTTAAAATGCTACATTTTATCAATCTTTAATGTTTTTTAACAAATTTTGTGTCTTCTAAAATTGAGAATCAATACACGATGCTCTATTGCTAAAAGAATCATGATTTTTCATTTTCAATATTTCAATGTTGCTTCACTTTTATCTAGATTTTCAAAATATTCCCAAATTTGCAATCAAAATAAAATAAAGCAATTCTATATTAAAACTACTACCAATTATCCACTTATAACATTCTTTATATAAAAACAACTAATTTTTATCCACCACTAACATTCCTTAACAAAATTTGTTTATTTTCTTTTACTCTAAAACTGTGAATCACTCTCCATTACCAACCAAATCATTATTTTTCATTTTTAGCATCTAAAATTGAGCTCAGAAAAAGTGTACAAGAGAAAGGAAAAGTGTGCAGGCAACTGGTTTGATTATGGAGATCTCGGCGCTGTGATGGATGATCCGTTTGTTTCGGAAAAATAATTGTTTAAGAAAAATATTACACATGGTCGTTTCAACACCCTTGGCTTTCCTGCGTGTTGCTCATATAATATGATAGGGATAACGAACCCTCTGGGCATTTGTCAGATTTAACTGTTACTATGGGCATTTTTATATGAATAACCAACCCTCCGGGAATTTGTCAGATTTAACTGTTCCTCTGGGCATTTTCTTATTGTGGGATTGGTGTGTTATGATCAACTAACCCCTCTGGGAATTTGTCTGTTTTTGTTATCCCTTAGTATGATTAACCGACCCTCTGCGCATTTCTCTGTTTCTGTTGTCCCATGTTATGATTAACCAACCCTCTGAGCATTTCTCTGTTTTTGTTGTCCGTTCTGTTTAGTATTGGTTGCAGATTCATTTATGTGTTTTTGATTGTTGGGATTTTAATATTAGATAAATGGAAGGATGATATTATTATATAAATTATTATAATTTTGAATTTCTAATATAATTTTGAAAATTTCTGGGTGATAATTTTTTAAAAAGTTTGTATTTTAAGAAAAAATTGGTTTTTATTAATTTTAAACTTTAAGATATTACTTTAACTTCTAAGTGTTTACTTATGCCTTTTTTCTAAGCACAAGTGAATATAGGAGATTTGAACCTAAAATCTCCTCACACATAATACTTCATTTTTAAGACCATTTCCAATTGAACTACTCTACACTTAAAAAATATTATTTAATATAAATATTAAAATATTTAATTTATGATTTATATTAATAATGTTTTTTAACTAATATTTTATTTATGGGTGAAAATGTGAAGTTGGGTTACATTTTTATGAGAATTGGGGGCGGAATTTTTTTTTTGGCAATAGTTCGGCCGAACTTTTTGAGAAAATTCAAAAAGTTCGGCCGAACTCGTTCTGTCGTTTAGATTGACAGCATACTCACGGCATGGACAAACAGATTTTTTGCCAGAGATGAGAAAATCAGCGACTTTTAGTTCGACTGGACTATTAGTTCGGCCGAACTTTTAAAATAGTTACTCGAATTATAGTTTATAAATATATCGCTCGTGAACTATTCTTATTTTCGCTCGTTTCTGTTCTCATTTTCTGTGTTTTTCACGTTTCTGTTTCTTCTGCTCTGTTGTTGATCATATTTTGTTGAATTGTTGCGACGATTGTAAGCGAATTCTGTAGCGCTGCTGCTGCTCTGTTGCTGATCATATTTTGTTGAATTGTTGTGGCGACGTTAAGCGAATTTCTAGGTAAGTATAATCCACCAGTTTTCCTTCTCTGAAACCATTGAATGTTATCTGTTCCAAGATAATTATGGGTTTTCTAAGCTATTCTTAGGGATGTAGTGAAGTGCAGAAGTGCTGCTTAGTTTTGATACTTTGTTTTTTTGGCTTTTTACAACATTACAGTTGTAACTGTGCAATCATTGCAAAAGCTCAGTTAAATCTCTGTTTGCAGACATTGGTGATAAGGGGACTTGAAACTTAATTCTCAAGTGTGTTTTATAGGGAAAGATGTCAAAGTCTCATAAAATGTTAATATTTTTGTATCAAGTAGCAATACACCCCAGTCAACCTTTTTGTTAGCAGGAAAAAATAGTAGATTTTCAATTGAAAGTAGAATGCCCCGGCTATACCTAAAAGGCCACAGATTCATGTTTTATACCTTTCTAAACCTAAATTTAACGCATAGACAAAAACCCATAATGTTTGGTCAATCAGAAGTGGTGTAAATGAGGATTTTTGTTTTTTTCAGCTTAAAGTCCCTTTTGCGTTCAACCAAGAACTCGACCAAGTTGACCTCGATAGCATAATCGCTCCTAGAAACTTTTAGTTTGTGACCTTTGTTGAAAGAAAATTGAACACTATCATTACCCGCTACTTTATTATCTGCTTGAACTCACACAGTAGAATCAATCTGTTGAATCAAAGTAGAGACCCTAATGACGGATAAATCCTGTAAAGGATTGAACACTGCCCCAAGTACATGAATCATTATTGCCTCCAAAGTATATTGACCCAACACATTAATATGTTTTAAATTCTGGCTGGATAGACGAGCCATATTCTGCTGCAGATATTTCTTAGCGGTAATAAGCTCAGGACCAATTAAAAGTTTAGCCAAGCCAGGAACACTTTAAAATACACTTTTGTCATCTAAATGCATAGTCATATCTTCGATTATTTTCTGTAAAATCAACAACTCTTCCTGGCTAAAAGATTCACCATTAGATTTACATTCTTTTGAGCTAATGAACAACCTGATAACCTCATGGTGATAGAGAGAAACATTTGACTGTATAGAAGAACTAGATAAAGACTTATCAATCTTGATGTAGAAATTATTCCAGAATAACTCAATAGTTTGTTATCGAGTTAAAGAATCTCCATGCTGTGGTACCTCACTACCATCACACAAAGAATAATCATTGTCAGATCCAAAAGCATAATCACCAGTAAAATAAAATCCATTATTACTTGAACCACAAGAATAAGCATTTAGGAAAGATGAAAAACCACACGAATAAGCATTTAGACAAAGAAAACAACCTTGATTAATATCTGTCTAATCTCCTACGTAGATGCACCATTAATATAAAGCAAATCAACAGATACAGTACAGATGACAACATACAAAAGCACCAGGATTTATAGTGCTAAAACCCACACAATGTATAGGCCCTAGGGGAAACATCAGGATGGACATGAATTCCTGCAGAATCTTATGAGAAACCAAGGTAAGAAATAAAAATCCATTTAAAGAAGCATTTCTTCTGCTTGCCTTGGGCTGATTCATACAATAGCAGCAAAAAAAACACAGATTGTTGATGACCACAATTAGCCATTACTGTTTTCAGTTACAGAGAGGAATTGAAATAACTCTTCCTCTTGAGTTAGATGACAGTCCTTAGTTCAGCTCTCTGTATTGACAGTTAGCTGCTGATTCATACAATAACAACAACAAAAAACACAGATTGTTGAGGACCACAATGTAATTAGATCTGTTTTCAGTTACATAGAGGAATTGAAATAACTCCTCCTCTTGAGTTAGATGACAGTCCTTAGTTTAGCTCTCTGTATTGACAGTTAGCTGCTGATTCATACAATAGTAGCAACAAAAAACACAGATTGTTGAGGACCACAATGTAATCAGATCTGTTTTCAGTTACAGAGAGGAATTGAAATAACTCTTCCTCTTGAGTTAGATGACAGTCCTTAGTTCAGCTCTCTGTATTGACAATTAGCTCAACAGATTTATTAGGAGAATACAGATCAGTTTAAGCAAAGGGAAACAAATCATCTGCTATTAACTATAACTGGTGTTTTACTTTTAGTAATGATAGTAATGGTTGCGTATTAGTTACTGAATAAGCTTAATCTGTGGAAACCTGTAATCTAACCAGTCATCCCATATTATAGAAACACTACTTATCTCTACTATTTTTTTATCATGTAGTTTTATTGACTTCTCATATTCACTGTGCTCTAATTACATATTGATAGGCCTAATAAGTGGTTACAGAAGATTCTAGAATATACTTCAAAACCAAAAGTGATTTGATAAAAACACATTAGCCAATAAACAAACCATTGAAACCAAAAGTGATTTGATACAAAACATAGGTTTTAACCTTATATAGGTAATTGTTTCAAATAGATTCTTAATTTAAAATGAAAAATACTCAATGTAAAACACATGCATTCTTATACACCCTTATGTCTACGTAAAGTAGTTTGAGCGATTCCATGGGTCCTCTACACCCTTCATAGGGTATAATTGGGACAGGTAGTGTTAACTTCTACCAGGGAAAATTTTAGGGGCGAATTTTAGCCCAAAGGCGAATTTTAAGGGGTTTTAAATTTTGATAGGGCGAATTTTTTATATAAAACCCATTTTCTATAGTTTTATAAAATTAGCCCTATAATTATTTTAAAAATAATTAATTATTGAATATTAGCCCACCAAAATAAATGCCCATAAAACTAAAAAAATGGAATTTGCTCCGGATTTTCTTTGCTTGGAGAAGGTTTCAATGGCATTCGCCCCAATTTTTTTTTGTTTGGAGCAGATTTCAATGGCATTCGCCTGGAATTACTGGGTCAGAAGGAGGTGTTGGAGTGATTTGCCCCATTTTTTCACTGGTTGGGGCTTGGAAGTTTGAGGTGCAACAAAAATTTCACCGGATTTACTGAGTCGGAGAGATGGTTGGGGCTTGGAAGGGGCTTGGAAGTTATGTGCAACAGCGCTCTGAAACTCTGAAATTGGTGATGCCTTTCTTGAAGTTCAAAAAGGATGAAACACTTGCTGTCGGCCCTGAAGCCCTAGATGTAAAACTTCCTTTTGATGAGATGCAACTGTTGCAAGAAAATGTCGACTTAATCAAAAGGCAGATAGGACTTGAAAAGTTGGAGATTTTTTTTTATAACAGATGATAGTGCTCAACGTAAAGCTGGTTCATATGTTTCAGTATTGCAACAGACTCCTCCTTCACCAGGAAATCCAGTTGCAATTTTTATGGCTGCTTTAGATTTCCAGCAGAATTCTGCCAAGACAGGGGCGTAGTGTCCTTTGGCATAAGCTTTTTTCTGAGGTTAGGTATAGAAGACAAATTACTATCTACACCATGTTTTTAATTGTTGTCATTTTTTCTCTCTTTAGCTGATTGAGAATCATTGAATATATGAAATGATTTCTTGAGTTCCTAAATCAGGTGTTTGAGTCAGGTTCGATTGTTGTAATCCTTGTTCATTTTAGAATTACAAAATTTCTCTCAAATGGGGGTTGCGCCCATTATTTCTAGGGTGTTTTTCTAATGAAGCATTTATATCTTTGACCATGATTTCTTTGCTCTGCTGTGAGTATTGGAGATGTCACTGCAAATTTGGAAATGCTGTAGCCACTTCTTTCTCACTGTTTTACTGAAGTTGTTTACACCAATGGATTGGTGACTCTGGCTGTTGATTTACCTATTTGTCGCTGGATCAGCTTACGAATAAGTCTTTTCATGCTGGTTATATTTCCCGTAAATAGCTGAGCTAGCACCAGCACTTAGGAAGTTAAAAGGTGTTTATCATAGTTGTTGATTGATTTTAAGATCGGCATGTTGGAACTCTGCTCTGACAATCTTGATTTCCTAGACATTTCTGGCACCCTTTAAGTCACTTGAACATGAATTTTCCTTCGTAAGATATTCTAAATGAACCCATTTGTCAACCATTTCTCTTGGAGGTAGCAATACAATCACCAATACTCTATGCTGGCAATATGGCATTATGATCGTTTACATGATGCACCAAAATGTTTGATATTGTTGAGGATGGAGCGTCATATAGACAACTTTTTCTCTTCTCTTTCTTTAAATTCTCGTAGTGTACCCTGATGTATGGATCATTGGTTCCTCACCTATATGCTGCAATCAGGTCCATTGATTCTATCAAGTACACACATAATCCAGTCATTTCTTGTTTCTGCAGGGGAATCCTCTGTCAAATTTAATATTGTCTGCTTCAGGTGCTAGAGATTCAAGATTGCATCTATCATAAAAAACAAAATAAACAATATCCAAAAAAAAAAAACACATCCTACTCTTTCAACTTAGCACATGACATGTATTTGTCCTTTATTTCTTAATTGTTCATATTTATTATTTGTTTATGAAGAAACATTTTTGTTATCTCACTACCATTAGCCTTTCTATTATTACTTTTACAGAAATTTTCAATTGGGAAAAAAGAAAGTGCCTTTTCTTGCTTCAAACCAACAATTATTTTTCTCCATAGCCTACTTTCCATTTCATATGCATGCTTAACTCGCCTTTGCTCATAATTCACTTACACCTCTAATTTTGACAAAAAAAAATTTGTGAGTAGCTATGCAAACCACCCCAGAGAATAATGTGTAGAAGGAACAATGATGATGCCACTACATGCTTGACAAGGATAGAGTAAATGCATGCCATTGTATTCTCTACAACAGTCATTAGTCCAACCTTACCTCTCAATCTAACCCAAACCAAACTACCATTCCTTCCCATATTAGTCTCCCTCCCCTATCATCCACCCCACCTCTTATGTTTTCCCTTCCATTTTCACTCAACAACTAATCATTTCCAAACTCTAACCTTTCTTCACCTCCCACCTTCCATGTACAATCATCCCCCCATGTGGCTTCCTCTTCAACTTCCCAACAATTCCACAACAACCATATCCATCATGCACATCGTTTCTTTCATGAAAGGATTGATGCACTTAACCACATGCAATTATGCTCCAGTTGTCATGAAGCTTACCCATACATAAAACTGAAAACAGATTCTGGTATCATTATCTGTTCCTGTTGTGCCTCTAAGAGACCTCTCCATCATTTATCCTCCACAAACAACATGTACCCAGGAAAAAAACCCTATGTCCTTTCCTGCCCAAATCAATTTGAAGAGATGCTCATTGACCCTATCAACCCCATTCTTTGGCAAAATTTTCCGCATTATTATAGAGAATATAATATTCATTGACATTGAGATGCAGGGAAAGAATTATACATTGAGGCAAATTTTGCAACCTGTTTTGCTTCGGAAGCTTATGATTCTTGAAGAAGAGGGTGAATAGCTTCTAAGATTATTGCAGAGGTGCTACAGGAGGTTGGATAGGGTCTAGGTCTAAAGAAGTTGCAAAAGATTGAACAAGGTTTGGAGAAGTTTAACTGTGAAGTTATGAAAAGAAGAATGGGTAACACACAACCCAAGTTATAACACACCTCATAGAGCAAACACCTAAATTATAATTCACTTCTTGAATGGACAAGGTGTGTTATTGTCTGTTAGGGAAGAAAAACAAAAATCTTAGGGCAGAACGTTAGAATTGTTCAAGGTATTCATGTGTGAAAGATTGTGCAATGTTTATTTGATCCTGTCAAATATTACTATCAATAAATCCCTGGGTTTGTTCAAGGTACTCTCAAGGAAAATAGATATAAATAACCAAGTATCCTAATCAGTCAGGTGTGCAAGAGTTGTGGATTGATTTGGATTATGATTTTTCTTCTTTTGGTCTTTCTGCTCTTTGTTCTAGCACAAGTCTAAAGAAGGAAATGATGTACAAGATAAACTCTTTTTACCAATCAAGTGATCATGGAGGGTTGAAGGAATGTGTGATAATTTTTATTATATACTTAGAACAATGTTCATTATTTTCCACCTAAAGAACACTTTATTATGCGCACCACCCAATTATTTTTACTGGTTTTTTGATTGAATTGTTGATAGGCTTGGTTGCAATGAATTCATACAAGATTGATGGAAAATATTAGTGTGTATGCAAAGATCAATGTGTTAGTGATTGAGTCTATTTATGAGTTTACTAGTGTCATTCTTGTAGGAGTTGATTAATTTTCATGTATTGGATTGAAGTGACAAAGTTTTTTCTTTCTAATGTTGTTATATGCAAAGATTAAGGTCTTAGGCAAAGGTTCTTGTAGAATTTTTTTTTAATAAGATCACTCGCTTGATTATGCCTAAATCTAAATGTGCACACTATGTAGTTCTAATTGATTCATTATATGTTAGATTTGTTGGAGATACATTTGTTTGACAAATATTGTGTATTGATATGCTTGCTACACAGATTGTGATGCTAAATGTAGAGATTAGTACATAACTCGCCTAACTGAAGAGATTTTTTTTTATAACAGATGATAGTGCTCAACGTAAAGCTGGTTCATATGTTTCAGTGTTGCAACAGACTCCTCCTTCACCAGGAAATCCAGTTGCAATTTTTATGGCTGCTTTAGATTTCCAGCAGAATTTTGCCAGGACAGGGGTGTAGTGTCCTTTGGCATAAGCTTTTTTCTGAGGTTAGGTATAGAAGACAAATTACTATCTACACCATGTTTTTAATTGTTGTCATTTTTTCTCTCTTTAGCTGATTGAGAATCATTGAATATATGAAATGATTTCTTGAGTTCCTAAATCAGGTGTTTGAGTCAGGTTCGATTGTTGTAATCCTTGTTCATTTTATAATTACAAAATTTCTCTCAAATGGGGGTTGTGCCCATTATTTCTAGGGTGTTTTTCTAATGAAGCATTTATATCTTTGACCATGCTTTCTTCGCTCTGCTGTGAGTATTGGAGATGTCACTGCAAATCTGGAAATGATGTAGCCACTTCTTTCTCGCTGTTTTACTGAAGTTGTTTACACCAATGGATTGGTGACTCCTGGATGTTGATTCACCTAGGTATTGTAGCTGGATCAGCTCACAAATAAGTCTTTTCCTGCTGGTTATATTTCCCGTAAATAGCTGAGCTAGCACCAGCACTTAAGAAGTTAAAAGGTGTTTATCATAGTTGTTGATTGATTTTAAGATCGGCATGTTGGAACTCTGCTCTGACAATCTTGATTTCCTAGACATTTCTGGCACCCTTTAAGTCACTTGAACATGAATTTTCCTTCGTAAGATCTTCTAAATGAACCCATTTTTCAACCACTTCTCTTGGAGGTAGCAATACAATCACCAATACTCTATGCTGGCAATATGGAATTATGATCGTTTACATGATGCACCAAAATGTTTGATATTGTTGAGGATGGAGCGTCATATAGACAACCTTTGCTCTTCTCTTTCTTTAAATTCCCGTAGTGTACCCTGATGTATGGATCATTGGTTCCTCACCTGTATGCTGCAATTAGGTCCATTGATTCTATCAAGTACACACATAATCTAGTCATTTCTTGTTTATGCAGGGGAATCCTCTGTCGAATTTAATATTGTCTGCTTCAGCTGCTAGAGATTCAAGATTGCATCTATCACAAAAAGCAAAATAAACAATATCCAAAAAAAAAACACATCCTACTCTTTCAACTTAGCACATGACATGTATTTGTCCTTTATTTCTTAATTGTTCATATTAATTATTTGTTTATGAAGAAACATTTTTGTTATCTCACTACCATTAGCCTTTCTATTATTACTTTTATAGAAATTTTCAATTGGGAGAAAAGAAAGTGCCTTTTCTTGCTTCAAACCAACAATTATTTTGCTCCATAGCCTACTTTCCATTTCATATGCATGCTTAAGTCACCTTTGCTCCTAATTCACTTACACCTCTAATTTTGACAAAAAATTTATTGTTTGAGTAGCTATGCAAACCACCCCAGAGAATAATGTGTAGAAGGAACAATGATGACGCCACTACATGTTTGACAAGGATAGAATAAATACATGCCATCATATTCTCTACAACAGTCATTAGTCCAACATTACCTCTCAATCCAACCCAAACCAAACTAGCATTCCTTCCCATATTAGTCTCCCTCCCTTATCATCCACCCCACCTCTTATCTTTTGCCTTCCATTTTCACTCGCCGACCAATCATTTCCAAAATCTAGCCTTTCTTCACATCCCACCTTCCATGTACAATCATCCCCCCATGTGGCTTCCTCTTCAACTTCCCAACAATTCCACAACAACCATATCCATCATGCACATCGTTTCTTTTATGAAAGGATTGTTGCACTTAACCACATGAAATTATGCTCCACTTGTCATGAAGCTTACCCATACATAAAACCGAAAAAAAAATTTGGTATCATTATCTATTCCTGTTGTGCCTCTAACTGACCTCTCCATCATTTCTCCTCCTCAAACAACATGTACCCAGGAAAAAAACCCTATGTCCTATCCTGTCCAAATCAATTTGAAGAGATGCTCATTGACCCTGTCAACCCCATTCTTTTGGCAAAATTTTCCGCATTATTATAGAGAATATAATATTCATTGACATTGAGATGCAGGGAAAGAATTATACATCGAGGCAAATTTTGCAACCTGTTTTGCTTCAGAAGCTTATGATTCTTGAAGAAGAGGGTGAATAGCTTCTAAGATTATTGCAGAGTTGCTACAGGAGGTTGGATAGGGTCTAGGTCTAGAGAAGTTGCAAAATATTGAACAAGGTTTGGAGAAGTTTAACTGTGAAGTTATGAAAATAGAATGGGTAACACACAACCCAAGTTATAACACACCTCATAGAGAAAACACCTAAATTATAATTCACTTCTTGAATGGACAAGGTGCGTTACTGTCTGTTAGGGAAGAAAAACAAAAATCTCAGGGCAGAACCTTAGAATTGTTTAAGGTCCTCATGTGTGAAAGGTTGTGCAATGTCTATTTGATCCTGTCAAATATTACTATCAATAAATCCCTGGGTTTGTTCAAGGTACTCTTAAGGAAAATAGATATAAATAACCAAGTATCCTAATCAGTCAGGTGTGCAAGAGTTGTGGATTGATTTGGATTATGATTTTTCTTCTTTTGGTCTTTCTTCTCTTCGTTCTAGCACAAGTCTAAAGAAGGAAATGATGTACAAGATAAACTCTTTTTACCAATCAAGTGATCATGGAGGGTTGAAGGAATGTGCGATAATTTTATTATATACTCAGAACAATGTTCATTATTTTCCACCTAAAGAACACTTCATTATACGCACCACCCAGTTATTTTCACTGGTTTTTTAATTCAATTGTTGATAGGCTTGGTTGCAATGAATTCATACAAGATTGATGGAAAATATTAGTGCGTATGCAAAGATAAATGTGTTAGTGATTGCATCTATTTATGAGTTTACTAGTGTCATTCTTGCAGGAGTTGATTAATTTTCATGTATTGGATTGAAGTGACAAAGTTTTGTCTTTCTAATGTTGTTATATGCAAAGATTAAGGTCTTAGGCAGAGGTTCTTGTAGAAAATATTTTTAATAAGATCACTCGCTTGATTATGCCTAAATCTAAATTTGCACACTAGTAATTATAATTGATTCATTATATGTTATATTTGTTGAAGATACATTTATTTGACAAAGATTGTGTATTGATATGCTTGCTACACAGATTGTGATACTAAATGTAGAGATTAGTACAGAAGTCAAAATTCCAGTGCTTCCAAAGAAGGTGAATTGTCTTTTCCAAACCCAGGAATTAATGCTTTGTGTCAACATTCCATATGGAAAGAAAATCTATCAGAATGCCCTCAGAATAACTGCAAGCCAATGGAAAGTCTTGAAGCAACTTATTTTGCATGTAGTAGAGCTGAAGATCTGAGGAGATTGAATAGCATTGTGCCTAAACTGGTAGAAAAGAGATTCCCAACAAGCTGTGTTTGTTTTGAACAATCATTGAGAAGTCAATTTTATTCTCAACCAAGGTGGACTTCTACTTCACCATTCTATGCTATTGGCAACACAGTAAATTCTCCTGTCAGCCATCTGTCCAACAATGTTGTGAAAGAAGGAGACAAAGTGGCATGCAAATATTCCTCTAACTATACAACATCTGAATTTGGACAGACTGAACAATCAAGATCAGATTGCAATCTCCATGGTACTTACTTCCATAATGCTCCCAAACATACAAGATATCCAGCAAGGGTCCACCAAAACCAAGTCTACAGTCAAAGCAAGAGCACAATTTTAGAACTACATGCTTTCCCAAAACCAGTGAATAGTGGTTGCATACATACTTCTATAATTGGGGAGGCTGCCAATAATCCTGGATCCCTTATAATCCAATCAGATGCACTCCAAATTTTATAAAATCAATCAAAATGTAAGTCAAGCCTGCCTCAGTGGTTATTAAATGCACAAAAGAAAAATGAAGAAAAAGAAGGGACAAGCTATAACAAGAAACAACATAATCCACCTTTTCCTTCTTCAAGAAAAATGGAATTCAGAGTATCTCTTCCATACTCTGAATTAAATTAATCCACATAATCATTATACGATAATTCAGAGTATCTCTTATATCCTTCGAAGTCATATGGAAGAAACTCGTGAGAAACCTCTAGCCAAAGAAACTAGAATAGTGAGAACTGGTCTAAGATATCTCATTGTCAAGGTGTTGCACCTTGTGCCCAAGATTTGGGGAGGTGTATTTGATGTTGGTGCAGTATAAGCTATCCTATGATCCAAGGCAACATGTCCACAAGGGTTCAGTTGGTCAAGTGTAGATGGCCTCCCAAGGTATCACAACTCTGATGGTTGACATATGCCTATAAACTGGTACCCCTAGCTATTGGAGACATGAAAAATAAGCTATAATTGACACAACAGGGTCCAATCTAAGTGGGAAAAATGAACAAGATCCAAGTTCGAAGGCCTCCCTTGTGTAAAGTGCCAAACATCTCTAGTCCTAAAAGGTAGAAGAAAGTGGATAGGGAGTTCGAGGACTCCCAAAAGATAATAATATTGTCCTTTGATCTCACTGCAGAGGAACCCTTGAAGATGAAGTGCTCCATATTGTCCTTTGATCTCATTGCAGAGGAACCCTTGAAGATGAAATGCTACTCTATCTTAGTGCCATGAGGATTAGGTTGGAAAATCCTCTTCCTAGAATATGGTAGCCAGTTTCAATGCAAAGACAATGAGAACCAACCTAAAACTGCCTGAAGGGGATACAAATATTATGCATCCGATGCCGACATACGTGTAAAGGAGTCAAACGATAAAGTTACCTCTAAACTGAAATAGTGCTTTACATAGAAGGCCATCTTGGAGTTTGCATATTTGATGCCAGCAAGGCATCCACATTTCTTCCCACAAATTTTCTCTTTCCTTGGGATTGCTGCAACATAATTATACAAGATTGTACACAAATAGTTGTAGCATTGTAATTCTATTGCTAATCATGCTTTCGTTTGTGATATATCTTACATACTTTAAGGGGATTAGTTTCCTTCCATATATCTGACATTCTGCTACATCTGCTCCAACAAACCATATTTTTCTCAATAACCACATTCAATGTACTGTTCTATCTAGATTTTCCTTGCCGAGGCATTCAGTAAACTACTATAATAAGGATTCCAAGCTCTAATCAATCTCCTGAATTTTTCTGTAAGCTGTTGAAAGGCCTCTAGCGTTCCATTCTAAAATTATATTAATCCATAGCAGTGAAAATGTAAAATGGAATAGCTAACTCTGGGGGTCCATGATTATCCATGATTACTGTGCCATGGTTTGCTTCTTGGACCACAGACGAGTTTACTACTAGGTCCATATCCATACTCTTTACCCACTGATAATTTATGCATTGTGCAAGATTTTTTATCTTCCCTCTCTGCACCTTGTATGCCCATTGTGAAAAAGATGTCTTCTACAACCCTATCTGAATCTATGGTTTGTCCAGTTGTAGGTCACAATGATTCAACTGACTACCCATGTTTCTTGTCTTATAAGACAAGTTGATTATAATAAATCTCTTAATGGCCTCAAAATTCAACTAGTAGATTCTGTTTTCACAGGGACTACATTCCACCCCATTTCATTGATCAACTTGGAGGGACTCATTGAAAGCCTAACTGACTACTGTTATCATCTCGTGTTTGAGCCCCTTGACATTTATCTTCACTCCATGTTCATGGATCAAACTTTTGCTACTACACCAAGTGATATACAGATCTTTGCTTCAAAGAAAGTAGGCAAATGACTTATCATTTTAACGAGCCTTGTTTATGTTTAAATCTTCAGATTACTCAATCTATTGACAACTTTACATCTATGATTTAGAATCTTTGTAACTTATAAAGTGTTCAAATAATGATATACATCTAGTACATAAATAAACTGCAAGTGGGAGAACTACATTTACTGTGTGAAAATATATGTGCTAGAGAAGAGAATCCGGTTTAACAAAAAGAACAACTTCTACATTCAAAAAGCCTCAACCACAACGATGCAGGTACACTTCAACAAAGCTGAGGAGCGACATTTATTTCCAGAAGTACGCTTCCCACCTCTATTTTGAATTCAACATTTTGAATATGTTTTTTTTTCCAGAGGACAATGCAATAATTTAGTGCATAGGCATCATCCCTGCACATTTACCTGTTTTGAGTAATTTTTGTATAAAAAGTATTTGCATGACAGGATTCCCACTTTTCCTTTAAACCTTAAAAAATCGATTCCTTCCTTGATTTGAAAACACGGTGAACGTCCATACTGCCACCTTGAAATTAGCATCAACAATGCCGCCTGTGACCTTCTAACACTTCCTTGAAAAATATATTTTTTCTATGTTACACTAAAGAAAACAACCCGAAGGCCACCGTTCTGAAGTACAAGATTTGATGTAGAAGTACAACTTCGTGTGCCACTTTCATTTTCAATATTTACTCCACAAAGCAGTTGGAAAGTATTAAGAACTCTGCAACATTCTCAATTCAGGTCATTTGTAGATCAAATACAAAACCCAATATACAGATGAAGAATCACTTTTCTCATTCACATCATGGAATAAGTGGGGGGCTCCATCTAGCTAATTCTCTAGAAAATATGTATCGGAAGCTGAAATTGTAAGGCAGCCATTCAGTGCTTTTATGAGGCTTGTTTTGTGAAAATTTTCTTATAGCATTTCTTTGTGCTTCAGGTAGAGACTGGCATGCCATATCCACAAGCTTGGATAAACTCAGAGATGATTCACGAGAAAAGCCTTCCAAAACTCTTGGAAGCAGAATTTTGTTTTCCTTCCTAATACCGATGCTTGCTTGAAGGTACTCTTCTTTTGCAACTTCAAGCTCTTGGTAGACATTCTTTGCTGTGTAAACACGTACCTGCAGGAGTCACCAATATCAAATAAATGATTACAGACACAAAATCCTCGCAAAACAAAAATACTAGCACACTAATATCCTCATGACTGTAAAAAACGAAAAACTTTAAAATAGCAAGACTGCCTTTCTCTGTAGAAGAAAGGCTAAAGTGATTTGTAAAGTACATAGCAACCTAAAGCCTCTTAACAATTTATATATTACATGTGATATTTCATGGCCTTCTGAAGACTCAGAGCTCCATGACATCAGCAGCAATGGGGCCATAATAACTCATGACAATAAAACATTTTAAGCTTTTCATTCACAGTTTCTCACCATTTCTTCACATAATCAAAAATTTGAAATAATGTATGCAACGACAGCATTGGCATGATAATCTTGTCAAAGAGATAAAAAATTATGGACACAGTAAAGTTCACAAAAAGTTCCTCAAAAGTCAGATCAACCACATCTATTCTGAAATTGAATAAGAATCAACTATTCTGAAAAGTATAGTTCAAACTTCAAATAAGCGGTGGGCCTACATGAATATTTAAACACATAATGCAATAAAAACCAATATCTCAAGCATAAAACTCCAAATTATAGTTTACATTACCCTGACAAAGCCTTTGTAGTTCAAACAAATGGTCATCATGTCCTACTCAAACCATACATTATGCAAGAAAATAAATTTCACAAGGAGATGATACCAATTTCTAGTTTCAACAACCCTTACAAAGTCCCTGCAGGGTTCCAACAAAACCAATTCCAAAATCTGATATCACTGCAATATAGTAGGTCAAGAAGATAGGTTTGATTTGACTGGCAACACATCTATAAGATTTGAGCATGTTAACATACTTATTTTTTCAGTAGGCAACAAAACTTGTCAGCGTGAAACCTTGCTGAAGCTATTGCAAGTATCTGAAACAGTTGGTGCCTCAAGTAAAACCTACTAGAGATTCCCTCTCAAGTATTCTTGTGTTACAACAGAATCTCAACAATATCTTAATAAATCCAAATATTTCCAAGGGGGAACCAGGCTTCTACTTTGCCAGATAGCTCTTGGTTTTTAGGCACTTCCCTTATACCTTCAAGCTTTTGGTATTCAGGTACTTCCCTTGTGCCTTCAAATCCAGGCAAGTTGCAGTCAATCAACCAGAAGAAGTTTAACCTCATACTCCAGGAGGAAGCATGTTAGCATGATTACCAAGCAAACTGTATAGTTTTCGCTGAAATTTTACATTTTCTTCTCTTATCTAACTGTTAGCTAAGGGTTTGGCTTTCTTTAGAGCAACAATCTGCAAAATTCCTAGACACAAGCTATGTAATTTCAACACAAATGTGCACTTATATTTTTGGGATCAAGGAAATAAAGACTCAGCTTCTTATTACTTGAGACTACAAAAAGACTAGAGCCAATTTGCTTCCATGATAAACATGTTTATTAATTCTAGAACTGAAGATTGGGATTGATCATTTTAGAGCCCAATTTACTCAAAATCAAACTAAAAATCCTGGCATAACAATATTTGAAATGGTTAGCAAAACGCAATTTTGCAATCAATTCATTCAGCTCTTTCAAAAAAGACAACTCAAGAAGAGTCAATTTTAATAAAGTAAAAGGAATGTGTTTTTGGTTCCCCACGTCTTTGTCTCAGCCATTCTAGACATCCCATCCCACAAGTAAATATATAAAACAAAGAAAAGGGAAAATGAAAAATCAGTTATTGCACTATTAGCTAAAGAGTTTACAAAATATACAAAAATTCCTAGGGTATAGTGAAATTGTGTATCAAAATGCAAATATGGCATATGAATAATAAAATCAATTCTAAGAATGACCATTTATTGGGTTTCCTGATTGTACCGCTGGATTAGAGGAAATCCTAGAGCAAAGTGCAAAACACACAAGAAGTATGATGAATGCACACCTAGTGCTGTATTACTTGGTTCTGTTACTCTGGGAGCCCTATTGAATCTGAATACATGGCTTATTATTGTGAAGCCTATTGGTTGTTGAAGCTCTTTGAGCACGTTCTTATTAAATCAGATGCAAGAATTGTATAGAATTGACCTTGAATGAGAGACAATCACACTAGTATTATCTCTTGACAAGAATAGGGTGATAGTCTCACCTTAATCAACAGTAAACCTTGCTTGGAATTAATATCTTTTCAAAGATGGGTTCTTGGTCTAAGTAAATTTGGTATCTATGCATCAGACAGTAATGCATATGTCAATCAATCCTTTGATACATGTGCAGCCAAAATCCTGGTATGTAAGTGACATTTAGACAACATGTCTGTGACAATTTGACAATAAATGTATGCAATAGATATGATTGGACAAAAGTGGAACAGTGTTATGATGAAGGAAGAATGCCATTAAGAGAATTAGCAGAAGTGGATGTTGAAAAATGATAGTATTAGCAGAAAAAATGGATTGCAAAAAGCCACTGGCAGCAATGATATGATTTAGAATGCAATCCTGTGACATATGGCAGAAAATGGAACAACAACACATATACCTTATCAGTTATATATGGCATTAATTCTAATGGCTTCTCAGCATATTCAATTTTTTTTTGTCCTGCATTATGTATAAGATCATTACAATACAATAGCAGTATGTTGTAGCCTCAGTAAATTGGTGACAATTTATATAGATCTTTGTTCACAAATGAATTTGTGAAGAAGACAGATTTAACCTTTGGATAGATTATATATTATGAATAAGCTACAAAGATCTGCTAGTAAAATAAATTGTAGGGGTGTAGCACACTTGAAGCTTTCATGCTTGAAGAACTCCGAGAAGAAGAAGAACATAACCCTTTGGATCAGTTCTTTATAATAACCCTTATTAGCATGAAAGAGGTACCATGAAGAAAGTGCATGAAAAATTCTATGTCTTGACAAGAAGAAATCCTTGACTCTGACATCTTGATTGCATTGAGCCAAGATCTCATGAAGAATGGTTTTATAGATATGGATGCTCAAAGAAAGTCACCTCATGGATTGGATAATTTGATGCATAGCAAGGCTTCAGAGGGAGCTATAAAATCCATCATGACTTTTCTTGCCCAATATTTTTTTTATGACAACTGAGTATGATGGCTCATATCTGTGTTACATTAGAGGCTGGAAAGAAAGTAGAAGTTAAAGATCTAAAGACCTAGCCCTATCCCTGATGCACTTAAAGATATGATGAGATGGAGAAGTTGTTGATCCCTGGCGCTCTTGATAAATACCTATCATATGTCTCTGTGTGGATCTATACATAGGGGATAGTTGCTTGTTGAGATATCTCTATGATGCTATTACTTATGGTCAGAAATTCACTGTCGGGATATAAGATTCCATGGATATTCTAATACTAGCTCAGTTGGCAGTATGATGAATGCACACCTAGTGTTATATTACTTGGTTCTGTTACTCTGGGAGCACTATTGAATCTGAATACATGGCTTATTATTGTGAAGCCTATTGGTTGTTGAAGCTCTTTGAGCACGTGCTGGTGTAGTAGAGGGTTTGTTACCATCATCATCAAACTGCTATACATCCGCATGAACAGTATCATCCCAAAGTTGGGCATCACTACATTCTGGAAGGAGAAGCATTTCTAGGTTGTAAACCTCAAGATTAAGTACCAAAAATGATGACCTCTTCTAGTAAGGGAAGGATGGAAGAAACATCCAAAGGATAGGATGTACTAGTTGATGAAGTAATCCCTTTAGTCCCGACTCCCCATAGACTATTAAATAACTACAAAGGATGAAATCAGATGAGTTTGAAATTTGTATAGGTGGACCAACCCAAGATGGAAATGTGGAAAGGTTCACTACAACCAGTTGCAAGTCATCAACAAGCAACCCAACAAGAGAAGAAGAGGTATGTTCCATGGATACATGTTGAGAGTCATCACCAGAAAGGAGGTATAAAAGAGATCCTAGCAGTCACCATGAAAAGGCTCATCAAAGATAGCATCATGATGCTTAGTCACTTGGTGAGAGGGGGGGTCATAGAGATGATACCCCTGAAACGTTACATAGTAGCAAACCAAATTCCTATGAGGATTCTAACAGACAGGTGATATATGTCATGTCTTTCATGATACAAGTGTGTCGATCCAAAGAACCTAAAATGTGAGATAGAGGACTTCCACCCATGCAACTAATATGTTTCTGACCTTAATTTTGCATCAAGGAATAATTTGGGCTAGTCATGGAGACAGTATTATCTACAAAATATTTAATGTTGTAGATCGTCACACCATTTTAACTACCATGGGGAGAGCACTGTTATTTCTGAAGTAGTGAGCCTTGAATGTAGTGAGCTATGAAATTACAAGTTAGAGATTTGATGTCTCAAACAATTATAGGAACATATGATTTTAATTTTTGGTTTAATATGGTTGTTGGTAATCCAAATATTTTAATGAGATATTGAACTTAGGTGTTGGTCAAAAATCCTATTTCACTGATCTCAAATACTAGGCTGTCAATTGGGTCTACTATGGAGGAGGTCAAGGAATATATCAATGCTATCCCAAGGATACGATCACACACTGAAATTTGGATGGAAAATTACAGTCAACAGTTTGATTATCATTTTAAGAAGAGGCTCGGATAAGGGTACACAGAATCTCGGTGTAATTGCTGATATTACAATGCATACTAGAGCAGAGAACTTAGGATTTTTTTTTGTGATGCCACAGTGACATTCCCTCATTGTCTTGGTACTATATCACAGTAAGGACCTCGGTGTAGTTCAGTGCCACCGTGGTTAATTGATATCACAGTTTGGTGACTATCTCAGTCATGATGATTCTAGAGTCTTGGGCCTTGGCACCATGATGCCATAGATCTTGGTTCTATCCAATTCATGGAGTTTCTGCAATCTCAACGTTATCCCATGGATAAGATCTCAATGCTATCTCAGTGCTATCCCAAGGATAAGATCTCAATGTTATATCAGTGCTATCCAAGGATAAGATCTCAATGCTATCTGAATGTTATCCAAAGCGATGTCTCAAACAAATTATAGGAACCCATGATTTCACTTTTTGGTTTAATATGGTTGTGGGTAATCCAAATATTTTAATGAGATATTGAACTTAGTTGTTGGTCAAAAATCCTATTTCTTTGATCTCAAATACTATGCTGTCAATTGGGTCTATTGTGGAGGAGGTCAAGGAAGATGAGATTGTTCATCATCAACAACAAGATGTGGAAATGTCAGTTCTAGATCAGATACCTATGGGTATTTTGGAAAGGGTTGAAGTTAGTGGTTATGATAGATTGTTATCATTGATTAGTGATAAGGGGTTTTATAGGTCTTATCTAGTGGCTTTATAATGGACCACGATCATCCTAGGAAATGGCCATTATGTGAGACCATTAACATTCATAGAGCTTAAGGAGGCAAGAAGATTTCATCCCTAATAATAGGATTTTTTTTTTTCTAATACTGATAGAATGCATTCTGAGGAATTATTGTCTCTAGAAGAATCTATAAACACTGAGTATGGCTTCATTTTGACCTCATATTGTGAAGTAGGTCATGGAAGATGATATTGTTCATCATCAACAGCAAGATGTGGAAATGTCGGTTGTAGATCAGATACCTAAGGGGATTTTGGAAAGGGGTGAAGTTAGTGGTTATGATAGATTGTTATCATTGAGGAGTGATAAGGGGTTTTACAGGTGTTATATATTGGCTTTATAATGGACCACGGTCATCTTAGGAAATGCCCATTATGTGAGACCATTAACATTCACAAAGCTCTAAGAAGGCAAGAAGTTTTCCTGGTATGCAGTGTAGATCTTGTTTTACAAACATTACCTACCACCTCCATATATGCTCAGCCAATATTGGCAATTTTTCATAAAATTCCTCAAATTGAAGGTGTTAATTTAACTCCGACAATGAATTTGTATACATTGTCATTTAACTCCACCAAAATGAAACTCGCTGTCATTTGAAATACAATGCCTTTTAACTCTTCTCACTTTTCTTGCATTATCCCACCTGCCATCTGCGACATGAATGCTTAATAGAAGTTCATAAAATTCAGAATCTCCAGGCTCTAAGTTGCAAAGGTGTTCCACTTTAACTCACCTACATAAAAAATTCAATGAATTCAGGATGCATCAAACAAGGAGCTACACAGTAGGATCAGGTTGTAATGTCATCTTTCTTATTAAAGTCTTGAGTCTATCTGAGATAATATGTGTGACCAAGATGATCAACTATGCAAAAATAATATTTCTGGCACAACACTTCTAGATTTTGTTGTATCAATTTTTTCCATCTCTGTTCATCGAGTCTTGGATGACTGTGAGTACACAAAAGTAAAATAGATTAAATTGGTAAAAGAGAGAAATATTTACATCCTTATACTCGTTACAATAGATATAAATTCAACATCAAGTCTAAGAAACTTCTAAATCCATGTTGATGTTAATGTGGTATTAGCACCAACTACAGTCAATACTCTGAATTAAATTAATTCTTTGTTAGAAAGGAAAGAGGGAAGTGTTGTTAAGATTCTGAAATAAATTAAGAGCACAATAAAAATGTATCTAAAAAGGTGGCATATCCTTCAAAAACAAAATTAGTTATCTAGGTTGAAGCGCAAGCACCTAGCTATAGAACTCCATAAAGGAGGTCGTTGAAGATTCCGAAATACATTAAAAGCAAAATTAAAATTAACTTTAAAGTAGACATATCCTTCAAATACAAAATTAGCTATCTAGGTTGAAGCACAAACACCTAACTATATAACAACACAAAGGAGACCGTTGAAGTATGTCAAGTGGAGGGATGGAATATTGGGAGAAAAAGATCAGATTAATGAAACATATCAAAGGTTTATGTTGAGCTTAAAAGATTTAAATATCTAAAGGGTATGGATAGCCTAAAATAATATTCATATCATCGACTCTTTGGAGAGTTAAATTCACATAGAAATCGGTCATATTTTTTATGGTTTCTTAAAAAGTAGCCAAATGGTGTTATAACAAGCAGATATGTTGATGAAAGATAAATAATCAACTAGAAGAGCTTGAATGTTTGTTATTTAATTGTAACTGGCCTCCAAGTTCAAAATGGGTAAGAACCAGAATTTTTTCATGTTATTTTTATTCTTTACACCAATGGAAGAAAGGTGCTTGATAGTCTAGGGTGGGGGAGATCCCCATGTGTGGTTGTGTCAATAATAATAATAAATGAAAAAAAAAAGATTCGGCGTCTTATTTATTTAAAGACTTCACCATAAAATAAAAATGAAATGACATCATATTTGTTTCAATTTCTATATTTAAATTTTATGAAACTATAAACTAATGTAAATCCATCTTATCCTTGGGTTTATTAAACATCGGTAGGGATAAAAAGGGCAAGGTGAAAACATCAAACATTTTTTCTTGCACTAATGGATATTGTTTTAACTAAAATTAGGGGACTGTAGTTGTACATATACAACTTGTTACAACAAAAAAATGGGAGAATTATATCAGCAATACTCATATCCGTCCATCTCCATCTCAAGATGGGCAGGACAGTGAATTTGTTTTTCACAAAATCCATGCTCTAAGTTCTAACATAGCTACTTGGAAACTATTTTACAAACTAATTAGATAACAAGATACATAGATAGATCAAACCTAAATTTTCAATAGGCCTCAAAGGAAGTATCCAAACTTGGTGAGAAAGGATTGTAATCCCAATGCTTTGTTCCATTTAGATTCTTGTTCTTGCATTTATTTCCCATATTTCCTCCCTCTCATGATTAGTATAGAGCTTAATTTTTATTTAACTACACTTTCATAAGTGATAGTTCTAATGTCTTCCTTTGTTACCCCTAGGCTAAGGGAAAATATTCCCTCACTATCTCTAATCAGTGTTCCTCCCATGGATTATAAATTTGTTGTTTCACCATTTTTTCCCTGTATTTCTTCTCCATTTTTGCATTTTTTACCTTTTTTTTTATTTTTTTCACTTATCTTCTTCCTATCAATATTCTAAGGACTTCTCGTGGCTCATTTCCCACTCCTCGCTCATATCTTTAAATACCAATACATTATAAAAATATTTATATTTCATATGAGGAATATACATATTTCATTCCTTGAGGGATTGCGTGGAAAACAAGGTTCAACCATTACAAGAAATACTCATTATGAGTTCATCACTTCGTCACATGTAGGATTTCTACCTACCACCTGTGCTAAACCTAATTGGCTTTATATTCCTTATATTCCATATAAGAAATATACTTATAAGGAATATGTTGTTTTTGGTTCTTGATGGATTGCTTAACAAGGCTTCAAGTCACTACAAGAAATAATCATTATGAAATTTGCTAGCCCTTTACAAAGCCTTTATTATTTAGTGAAAGATTCGCCAAGATCTTACAAGATTTTATAATTCAGTGAAAAATTCGCCATGATTTTACAAGATAATATAATTTCGTGAGAGATTCACCAAAACAATATATATATACATATTATATTATTGATAAAATCGCCTTCCATTTTTCCTATGTATCATGGGGATTCGCCCATTTATTATACTTATAAATTTAGGGGGGTTCTTAAAATTTTCCCTGACTTCTACAAGTTCTATAGGCAGAGTATGTAAAGGGCCAGGTAGCCTCTGGATCTCATCTTTTATGAAATGTGACATATCTAGTAAATGCCCCTATAATCAATCTCTGGAATAGATCTAAATATAAGTATTTCATTTTCATATCCATTGTCTCAAACAATGAGAGAGAGAGAAAAAACCTTTTATATTCAATGTAAAACACAAATTAGCCATAAAATTTTCCCATTGAAACCAAAAGTGATTTGATACAAAACATAGGTGATTTGATTCAATGGAAATGTGTATCTTGAATATCTAGCCTAGTTATGTAATTGGTATGGTATCCTTTTAGAAAAATCTTTTTTAATGAAGCAAATATATCCATAGTGATCCACTGATATTTGTTCACAGACAACTATTCCATTTTGGACTTTTATATCTCAAAACTATGCTCATTAAATTTATGCATCTATATTTTTAAACTACTTGAAACTATTTTATTACACCATAGGATTCATTTCAAAACTATGCTCATTGAATTTATTCATCTATATTTTTAAACTACTTGAAACTATTTTATTACACCATAGGATTCATTTCGATATATCTTCCATTTTAATGGGGTGCATCACATTTCGAGAAAAACACATTAGCCATAAAAGTTTCCCATTGAAACCAAAATTAATTTGATACAAAACATAGGCTTTAACCTTATATAGTTAATGTTTCAAATATATTTTTATTGAAATGAAAAATATTCAATGTAAAACACATGCACATTAACATATAATTGTGATACTTTCCCTTCTTTCCAACTTAGTTGACATCATTCTAGAAAAATCCCTTTTAATGAAGCATATATATATCCATAGTGGCATTGATATTTGTTCACAAACAACTCTTCCATTTTGGACTTTTATATCTCAAAACTATGCTCATTGAATTTATGCATCTATATTTTATTACAACATAGGAATCATTTCGATATATCTCCCATTTTAATGGGGTGTATCACATTTCGAGAAAAACACATTAACCATAAAAGTTTCCCATTGAAACCAAAAGTGATTTGATACAAAACATATAGGTTTTAACCTTATATAGGTAATTGTTTCAAATAGATTATTAATTTAAAATGAAAAATATTCAATGTAAAACACATGCATTCTTATACACCCTTATGTCTTATATAGGTAATTGTTTCAAATAGATTCTTAATTTAAAATGAAAAATATTCAATGTAAAACACATGCATTCTTATACACCCTTATGTCTACATAAAGTAGTTTGAGTGATTCCACGGGTCCTCTACATCCTTCATAGGGTATAATTGGGACATGTAGTGTTAACTTCTGCAAGTTTTATAGGCAGGTTTTGTAAAGGGCTAGGTAGCCTTTGGATCTCATCTTTTATGAAAGGTGACATATCCAATAAATGCTCCTATATCTAAATAGAAGTTTTTCATTTTCATATCCATGGTCTCAAATAATGAGAGAGATAAAAAACCTTTTATATTCAATGTAAAACACAAATTAGCCATAAAAGTTTCTCATTGAAACCAAAAGTGATTTGATAAAAAACATAGGTTTTAACCTTATATAGTTTAATTGTTTCAAATAGATTTTTAATAAACTGAAAAATATTCAATGTAAAAAACATAGTATTTAGAAACAAAAAGTAATTTGATACAAAACATAGGTTTTAACCAAGTATATAGTTTATTGTTTTGAAAATAGATTCTTAACAAAATGAAAAATATTCAATGTAAAACACATGCACATTAACATATAATTGTGATATTTTCCCTTCTTTCCAACTTAGTCCATCCTTCTAGAAATATCCCTGGAAAATAGATTCTTAACAAAATGAAAAATATTCAATGTAAAACACATGCACATTAACATATAATTGTGATATTTTCCCTTCTTTCCAACTTAGTCCATCCTTCTAGAAATATCCCTTTTAATGAAGCAAATATATCCATAGTGATGCACTGATATTTGTTCACGAACAACTATTCCATTTTGGACTTATATACCTGAAAACTATGCTCATTGAATTTATGCATCTATACTTGAAACTATTTTAGAAACTATTTTATTTCACCATAGGTATCATTTCGATATGTCTACCATTTTAATGGGGTGTATCACATTTCAAGAAAAAACACATTAGCCATAAAAGTTTCCCATTGAAGCCAAAAGTTCAATTTGATACAAAACATATGTTTTAACCTTATATAGGTAATTGTTTCAAATAGATTCTTAATTTAAAATGAAAAATATTCAAGTAAAACACAAGAATTAACATATATAATTGTGATACTTTACATTCTTCAAAACTTAGTGGACATCCTTTTAGAAAAATATTTTTTAATGAAGAAAATATATCCATAGTGATCCACTAATATTTGTTCACAGACAACTATTCCATTTTGGACTTTTATATCTCAAAACTTTGCTCATTGAATTTATGCATCTATATTTTTAAACTACTTGAAACTATTTTATTACACCATAGGATTCATTTTGATATATATCCCATTTTAATTGGATGTATCACATTTCGAGAAAAACACATTAGCCATAAAATTTTCCCATTGAAACCAAGAGTGATTTGATACGAAACATGTAGGTTTTAACCTTATATATAGGTAATTGTTTCAAATAGATTCTTAATTTAAAATGAAAAATATTCAATGTAAAAAACATGCACATTAACATATAATTGTGATATTTTCCCTTCTTTCCAACTTAATGGACATCATTCTAGAAAAATACCTTTTAATGAAGTAGATATATATCCATAGTGGCATTGATATTTGTTCACAAACATCTCTTCCATTTTGGACTTTTATATCTCAAAACTATGCTCATTGAATTTATTCATCTATATTTTATTACAACATAGGAATCATCTCGATATATCTCCCATTTTAATGGGGTGTATCACATTTTGAGAAAAAACACATTAGCCATAAAAGTTTCCCATTGAAACCAAAAGTTCAATTTGATACAAAACATATAAGTTTTAACCTTATCCTTAAACTACTTGAAACTATTTTATTTCACCATAGGAATCATTTCGATATGTCTACCATTTTAATGGGGTGTATCACATTTCGAGAAAAAACACATTAGCCATAACAGTTTCCCACTGAAACCAAAAGTTCAATTTGATACAAAACGTAGGTTTTAACCTTATATCTAGGTAATTGTTTCAAATAGATTCTTAATTTAAAATGAAAAATATTCAATGTAAAACACATGCATTAATATATATAATTGTGATACTTTCCCTTCTTCCAAACTTAGCGGACATCCCTTTAGAAATTTTTTTTTTTAATGAAGCAAATATATCCATAGTGATCCACTGAAATTTGTTCACAGACAACTATTCCATTTTGGACTTTTATATCTCAAAACTATGCTCATTGAATTTATGCATCTATATTTTTAAACTACTTGAAACTATCTTATAACACCATAGAATTCATTTCGATATATCTCCCATTTTAATAGGGTGTATCACATTTCAAGAAAAACACATTAGCCATAAAAGTTTCCCATTGAAACCAAAAGTGATTTGATATGAAACATATAGGTTTTAACCTTGTATATAGGTAATTGTTTCAAATATATTCTTAATTTAAAATGAAAAATATTCAATGTAAAAAACATGCACATTAACATATAACTGTGATAATTTCCCTTCTTTCCAACTTAGTGGACATCATTCTAGAAAAATCCCTTTTAATGAAGCAAATATATATCCATAGTGGCATTGATATTTGTTCACAAACAACTCTTCCATTTTGGAATTTTATATCTCAAAACTATGCTCATTGAATTTATACATCTATATTTTATTACAACATAGGAACCATTTCGATATATCTCCCATTTTAATGGGGTGTATCACATTTCGAGAAAAAAACATTAGCCATAAAAGTTTCCCATTGAAACCAAAAGTTCAATTTGATACAAAACATATAGGTTTTAAACCTTATATAGGTAATTGTTTCAAATAGATTCTTAATTTAAAATGAAAAATATTCAATGTAAAACAAATGCATTCTTATACACCCTTATGTCTACGTAAATTAGTGTGAGTGATTCCATGGGTCCTCTACACCCTTCTTAGGGTATAATTGGGATAGGTAGTGTTAACTTCTACAAGTTCTATAGGCAAAGTTTGGAAAGGGCCGGTAGCCTCTGGATCTCATCTTTTATGAAAGGTGAAATATCTAGTAAATGCCCCTACAGTCAATCTATGGAATAGATTTAAATATAATTTCTTCATTTAGTTATATAGGGAGAGTCTGTAAAGGACCAGGTAGCCTTTGGATCTCATCTTTTATGAAAGGTGACATATCTAGTAAATTACCCTACAGTTAATCTCTGGAATAGATCTAAATAGAAGTTTTTCATTTCTCCCATGAATTTGAAATAAATGTCAATTTAATATATATTTTTATTGAATTTATTTTTTTCCAGGGATAATAAAACCATTAAATATGGTTGAAAAATGGAAATTATGCATAGAAGTTTCTTGCTATCCCAATCCAGGGAAAGCAGTGATTACATATGTGCTTTCGAATATTGTGACTAGCAAAGTCGTCCAAAGGAAAATGAATATACCGGGAAGAAAAACAAACAACGAGTCATATTATATTGGATTGATAGAAGGCTTGGGAACAACGATGGAGTATGGATCAAATGGAATTGCAGTTTTAACCAATTTTGAACTTATGTGCAACTAGATGAATGGCGTGTACCAAGTTAAGAAGGAGAGGCTAAAAGAACTGCATGGAATAGCAAACAATATTGTTAGCCAATTTCAATTTTGTAGTATAAGGCATTGTACAAATGTGAATAAGATGTCTGCTGATCTATTGCATGGGGAAATTCCAATTTAGGATTCATCTATCAAAGATGAATTAACAGATGAATTAGAATTATACGGGGCAACGCCAATGCAAGATTCATCTCTCAAAGATGAATTGGCTTTGAGACGCTCTTCTTCAAAAATTAAAGATTCATCTCTCAAAGATGAATTAGTTTTGAGACGTTCTTCTTAAAAAATTCAAGATTTATCTCTCAAAGATGAATTAGTGTTGAGACGCTCTCCTTCAAAATTTATTGATGGACATTGTAACATATCTTGGATATGTGTGTGTTGTGTACTTATAAATGCATTTTTTTTATTGACCATGTGTTTTTTTCAATTATATACCAGGTGTGCTCCCACCACACCATGTAAAGCACAACTTGGTGAATTTCACATTTGCAACAAGTGGTGAACTTCACATTTTTATAAAATTAAAATGCGGGGAATTCAACAAATTTTTGTTTAAATGGAGTTTCACTTCTTTTTTAATGACAATGTGTCTTTTTCAATTTTATACCAAGTGTGCTCCCACCATGTAAAGCACAATTTGGTGAAATTATCATTTTTATAATTTTTTTTTTTCTTAAATTGAGTTTCACACATCAATTATTTCTTTGAAAGTTGTGTTTTATATAATTTGTTTACACTAAATTACATTAATTTTATGAAATTTATTTTGAATTAGTTATTTAAAAAAATAATTGTAAATGTTCACCGTAGATATATATATCATGGAGGATGAACAACGAAGATCAACAGAATCCCATATCTGTATGAGAGGGGGTGATCGGGGATCAAGGGATGTTCATGGTATTTAAATATAATCTTAAATCTCCATACATGTGTGTACATATGGAATTGATTTTTTATCAGCTTTGTGAGTTAAATTAGTTGTTAATAAGTTTCATTTTTTATTTTTTAGGAGTTAATAAGAGGAGAAGGGTCTCTCCTCCATCCATGGAGCATGCCCATGGTTCACCCAGTCGTGGTATGGTTTGAATTCAATTTAATCAATGAATATGTACGTGTGTATTTATATGTATGAATATATTTTTCAATTGATTATAAATTCATATTTATTTATGAAGCTTCTCTCTCCTCTCGAGAGGTTGGTGGTGGTTCAAATCCCCTTGAAAGGCCATCAATAAGTAGTAGCAGGTTGTGTGAAGGTGGTGATATTTATTCCCCTGGAGGCCAATCAACAGTTGGTGTTGCTGGTTCTCAGCAGGGTTGTTCTGGTTCTCAATAGTTTCAAGGTGGGGAAGATGCTAGCCAACCACGTCGAGGTTGCCATCAATTTCAATATTTTTTTTCATTCAATTTGTACAAACTTGTTTACATGTGTTTTTTCCGATATAAAAAAATTTATATATATTGATGCAGAGGCTGAAAATGCTCCAAATGTTGGTAAAAAAAGACGTAGGGAAGAACGCTACATTCAAGAAGAAGGCTGTCCACCCACCACAACTTATCCGACCGACATTTCTGATATACCACGGGAAAGAAACATGGCGCAGTGCACCTTAGAAAGGTGTCAACAAATTCATGCAAAATTGCAGAGAGATCTCGTGGCTTTGACTCTACCTGATGAGAGTCGATAAAGCTTCGAAATAGTTACACATTAATTGGGCGAACTAGTAGCTGTGTACAGAAATCTTGGGCCAACGATTGATACATTTGTAAAATCCATGAGAAAAATAAAGGAAACAATAATGGGTCCCGATAAATGGGAGGATGTAAAACAAAGAGTTACAAAAGAAATGGCGAAGTCAATGTTTAATTTCAAAGAAGGGCCGAAAAGAAAGATGCTGAAGGTGCAATATTTCAAGTACCCAAATATAGCTCACTATTTGTATGATAGGTACCTTGTGGCCTATGGAAGACTCTCATGGAGCGACGAGGTTCCTCTTTATTTTGCAAAATTTTTTTACGCAGAATTCTTTTTGGAAATAAAACTCAATTACAATGACCTTCCGTCAGAATTTTTTGGTCACGGGAAAGGTCGATTTTGTGACCTTAGGGGCACTAGGTGTGATGTTGAGTTTCCTCGCCCTTAGCTACCATTGGTGAGTCGACCTTTTCGAGTCGAAAATTTGCGATCAGAGATGGATTCCACTTCCCAAATAAGTCGAGAAGCAAAGGATGCCATCATCGACAATGTTCACAGTGGATTGGGTGGAGTCGATGTTTGTCTAAATCAACAAACAGCATGTGAGAATGCACACACCAATTTTGTGTATTGTACAGATGAAGAGATTGACAACATGAGTGTTGAAGATTTCAGAATATATGCAAAGAATTGTCGCAATGGTTGGCAAGACCTAATTCTTCATGAGGAAGAGGGCACATGAACTGTATGTGTTAATGGTTAGGGTTCAATTATTTTAACACATACATGTACAATTTGTAATAAATACACATGCATATGTATACATTTATTTGTATGTACATTAATCTAACAAAAATGTATCATTATATGTTAAAACACCATTTGAAGTTGTCACGCATGATGAATGACGAAAATGTTAATATCACGTTCGGGTCCTCTGGTTCAAACAATCAAGATGGGTCTCACCATCAAGATATGTTGCCAAACGTTAGTGTTTTTTAAGTGATATTTTTAAAATAAATAACTGTGCACACATGTACATGTACATATATAATAATAAAATGTTTTAACAGATTCCGATTCCATCTGATGTTTTTGGGATGGTGGTGCCTTCTTCTTCCTTGGGAGATGTACCTTCTACTTCCTTAGGAGATGTGCGAGATCCACAACAAGTATGTACAATTTTTCACTTTTAAAATTTATGTTTAAGTTATATATATTCCACCTCAAAAAGTTCCATTTAAAATTGAGATATATATCTATATCTTGAGTTATTTTAAATTTTTTGAATTTTAGGTTTTTGGAGATTTTCTTTTGGAGCCTCTCTTAGGAGATGTCCCAAATTCACCTGCAGAAGTATTCAATTTTTCACTTTTAAATATATATGTTTTTTTAAAAGTTATAATTTATAAATTGAAGTTTAAAAGTTTTATTATAAATTGAGATCTTGAACTTGAGTTATTTTGTACTTTTAAAATTTTGAATTTAGGTTTCTATAGAAGATTTCTTTAATCCACAGACTCTAGCGATGGAGATAGGAACATCCACACCATTTTAACCATTTGAACAAGTTGTCTATTTTTTTTAATATTATTGAAAATAAGTTTATATATACATGTGAATTTTCATCTGAAATTTTTTAATATATATATATATATATATTACAATTTACTGTTGGAGATGTTCCCATGGGGGAAGTTGTAGCAGGCGAAAAAATGGAGAGGGAACCTCATGAGGTATTACATGAATTTTTTTTTTTTATATTTGTTTTTTACATAAAGTTCTATATATTCTCACTCATTTTTAAAACAGAAAACTTTAATGTTTGTACGTGCATTGTGTACAGGTTCCCCATGCTTCGCAAGATACCGCGCGGATTGAGACTCTGCTACGAAAGGCACTACATTCATATTTATTTGATGGACATGATTTTTCGATTTGATTGAGATTTCTAGTCTTACATTTACTTTTTTTATATATTATCTAGATGCACACACACACACACACACACACACACACACACATATATAACTTGATGCTTGTGAGATCTACAATTTTTGGACATATTTTATTGTGTTAATATAATTTGTTTTGTTTTTGAAAGTTAAGTTTTGGATGGTTGAAGTACTTTTGGCATGTGAATGTGAAGTAATGTTGTTATATAATTTGTTTGGTTTTTAAAACTTAAGTTTTGGATAGTTGAACTACTAGTAATGTTGTTATCTATAAATTAATGTTTTGCTTTTGAACTACATTTGGCATGTGAAGTAATGATGTGTTATAATTTGTTTTGTTTTTAAAACTTAAGTTTTGGATGCTTGAAGTAGATTTGGCATGTGAAGTAATGTTGTGATCTATAATTTTTTGTTAAATTAAAGGTTAAGTTTTGGATGGTTTCAATCTACATTTGGCATGTGATATAATGTTAAATGTTTTTATTGGATAGTTGAACTATAATTGGCATGGCATGTGAAGTAATGTTGTGATATATAATCAAAAGGTTTTTAAAAATCAAGTTTTGGATGGTTTCAATCTACATTTGGCATGTGATATAATGTTAAATGTTTTTATTGGATAGTTGAACTACAATTGGCATGCCATGTGAAGTATTGTTGTGATATAGTCAAAAAAAATTTAAAACTCAAGTTTTGGATGGTTGAAGTACATTTGGCATGTGAGTAATGTTGTGATATAATCAAAAGTTTTTAAAACTCAAGTTTTGGATGGTTGAAGTACATTTGGCATGTGAAGTAATGTTTTGATATAATCAAAAAGTTTTTAAAACTCAAGTTTTGGATGGTTGAAGTACATTTGGCATGTAAAGTAATGATGTGATCTATAATTTTTTGTTAAATTAAAAAAGTTAAGTTTTGGATGGTTGATCTACATTTGGCATGTGATATAATGTTAAATGTTTTTATTGGATAGTTGAACTACAATTGGCATGACATGTGAAGTAATGTTTTGATATAATCAAAAAGTTTTTAAAATTCAAGTTTTGGATGGTTGAAGTACATTTGGCATCTTAAGATTACTTTTGATCTCTACATACTCTTCTCTTGTTTGAGTGAAAAAAATTCCAATGGGAAGAACATAGCTTTTCAATGCAACTAACCATATAAATTGAGCTCTAATTGAAAAAAGAGTAAAGAAAAGTTAACATGGCAACAAAACATGTCAGCAAAATAACATTCGTGGTTGTCATTTTTGTTGGAATAGCTAAATCATATTTTAAGGATTCTCCATCCAAAAAAAAATTCAATGAAGAGAATCCTTAATATGATTTAGTTATTCCAATAAAAATAACAACCAAGGATGTTATTTGGTTGGATTTTTGGTTTTTTTTACCTTTTTTTTTCAAATAGAGCTCAATTGATATGGTTAGTTGGATTGAAAAGCTATGTTCTTTTCATTGGAAATTTTTTTCACTCAAACAATAGTATGTAGTATGTAGATATCAAAAACAATCTTAAGATTACTTTCAAGTATGATCAAGTGTTCAAAACATTTTCCCACATGATGATACCTTCATTGACCTCTAAAAAGTAGTTCATGGGCTATATGTTCTGCCTCTTTCCCATATAAATCCCTTTAATTTGATTGGAAATATAGGAAGTAGATATATGTTTGTTGAATTGGGGTCAATGTCATTAATGCACTCAACTATGTAGCCTTGTTGATTTATAAATGAGTAAATTGATGACATTCAGTTAATTTCATTCTAGAACATATATATTCAGTTGCCTCTTTCCCATATAAATCCCTTTAATTTTGATTGGAAATATAAGAAGTAGATATACGTTTGTTGAATTGGGGTCAATGTCATTAATGCACTCAACTAGGTAGCCTTGTTGATTTATAAATTGGTAAATTGATGACATTCAGTTAATTGCATTCTAGAACATATATATTCAGTTGCCTCTTTCCCTATAAATCCCTTTAATTTTGATTGGAAATATAAGAAGTAGATATATTTTTGTTGAATTGGGGTCAATTTCATTAATGCACTCAACTAGGCAGCCTTGTTGATTTATAAATTGGTAAATTGATCACATTCAGTTAATTGCATTCTAAGACATATATATTCAATACGTGAAACATTTTTCATCAATGCACATGGGAAAACTACTTGAACAATTAATTGCATTCTAGAACACACACACACACACACACACACACACACACACACATATATATCCAATACGTGCACAACATTTTTCATCAATGCACATAGAACATATATGACCATTGGAGAGACAAATTTTGTACTAGATTTTCAATCAGGAATAGAGATGTGGGTCAAATCCCACCAAAAGTCGAAGAAGTGCTCCGAGTCTCTTGTATGAAAGGAATATTCATACAAAATTATATTGTGGATGATTTATTTACATTGTGGATACTTTTTACCACAAAATCCCACAAGAAAAATTGGGCGTGCATTCAATTCATGTATATATCTAGTACATGCAACATTTTTCATCAACGCACATAGAAAAACTACTTTCAGTTAATTGCATTCTAGAACATATATATTGAGTACGTGAAACATTTTTCATCAATGCACATATTAAAGCTACTTGAACAGTTAATTTCATTATATAACATATATATATATATATATATATATATATATATATATATATATATATGCAACATTTTTCATCAATGCATGTATAGAAAATCTACTTTCAGTTGATACTAGAGTGTGCATGTACCAAAACAATTTGTACATGTGAAAACACTTGCACAGATAACATAACAAGGCAACTTTATTTTTAATTGAGTATTGGAAGTTCTAGAACATATAATCCAAAGAGAATAAATTGTTGGGCACTTCAATCAAAAAAATTCCAATGGAATGCTAATCTAGGTGGATATTGGTGGCCAACCGCCTATTCCATATATATATATATATATATATATATATATATATATATATATATATATATATATCCAATACACGCAAAATTTTTCATCAATGCATGTATAGAAAAGCTACTTTCAGTTCATACTAGAGTGTGCATGTACCAAAACAATTTGTACATGTGTAAACACTTGCACAGATAACATAACAAGGCAACTCTATTTTTAATTGAGTATTGGAAGTTCTAAAACATATAATCCAAAGAGAATAAATTGTTGGGCATTTCAATCAAAAAAATTCCAATGGAATGCTGATCCAGGTGGATATTGGTGGCCACCCGCCTATTCCATATATATATATATATATATATATATATATATATATATATATATCCAATACACGCAAAATTTTTCATCAATTCATGTATAGAAAAGCTACTTTCAGTTGATACTAGAGTGTGCATGTACCAAAACAATTTGTACATGTGTAAACACTTGCACAGATAACATAACAAGGCAACTCAATTTTTAATTGAGTATTGGAAGTTCTAAAACATATAATCCAAAGAGAATAAATTGTTGGGCAATTCAATAAAAAAAAATCCAATGGAATGCTGATCCAGGTGGATATTGGTGGCCACCCGCCTATTCCACTTGGGCCCCCACCATTGTCTCTTTCAGTTTTTCATTTTCCGCATAGCTTACCATTTTTAGCAGTTTTTCGGGTCTTGAACTTCCGAAGCCGTTTTGAGGCCCTAAACGATGTTTTTTGGGCATTGCGCCTCTAGCAAATATCATTTTGTTCTAGAATGATAATGGTGGTGAAAGTTGTAGTCCTCGGATAGAGCTTTCTAATGATGTATCATATGTGTCAAACAAAGATAGTATGCCAAAGTTACGTCCCTGGGAAGTTGAAATACCAATTTACCCAAACGGGGCCCATAGTTTTGGCGCTTCATCTCCTAGGGTTATGTTTTTTGATGTTTAGGGTTCTCCATTGTTTCTCAATCATAAATAGGCCCTCGAGCCTCATTTTAACTCAGTTCAGAGGCCTGTAGCCGCCACATCTCTTCTCAGAGATAGTTACCAGCGCCCTAGCTAGTTTTATTTCCATTCTGTCTGTAAGCAAATTTCAGTTCTTTGATATTAATGAAATGAAGTGTTATTTCCGCTGCATCTCTGTATTTATGGTTATATGTTTATTATGTTGCGTTCCTGCATAAATCCGGATCAGTGGTATCAGAGGGGTCTGCTTTTTCTCGATCCTTCTTTGCATGTCCCCAACGAGGTTGGGGTATAAGGAGCTAGGGCTTGATCTGGTGGAACCTTTGCAAGATCAGCCTCGCAAACCTCGACGGACGCCCATGGGGGACGAAAAGAAAGATGAGGGAGCGGGAGATCCTATCAAAATATTGCTCGAGGAGGCCCTCGAAAAACAAAGGAACGCGATGATGGATAACTTTGCTCAGATCCTTCAACGGCTGCCCACCGACGGCGCATCTGCATCCAGCAGCCACTCTAGAGGTGCGACTCCTTTTAAGGTACAAGTAAATTTTTACATTCCCATATTTGAGGGTCAAATAGATGCAGATGTCGTAGATAGATGGTTGAATCTATTAGAAGGATATTTCTCGGTTCATGACTTTTCAGACCGGGAGAAGATTATTTTGCACTCCTCAAAGCTACCCCCCATGTTAAGGACTGGTGGGAAACCTACTGTGAGAACAAGGACCAGACAGAACCCTCTCTGTTCTCGGCCGTACCAACTTGGAATTCTTTCTGAGACGCCGTCAAGGAACAGTACTATCCCGTGGGGAGCTATGAGCACAAGTACATACAATGGACCACGCTGCGACAACAAAGGGATCAAGATGTGCATGAGCTGACGAATCTGTTCCATACCCTGCGCACAAAGTTGGGTATCAAAGATTCAGAGAAACATTTGGTGCTAAAGTATCGCAGCTGTCTGCACAGATACATTCAGGAGGAAATGGAGTTCCTCGACATCTCCTCGCTTGGTACGGCATACCGGTATGCTGCCAAGATTGAGCAGAAATTCAAGCAGAAGAAGCGAGACTTTGGATCTGCGAATCAAAAGCAAGGGAAAGGTGCTTCAAAACCGCAGAACAAAGGACCGAGCCAAGGCATGGCGGCTAAAGACAACTCATCGAAGCCACAAGAAAAGAACAGCACCGCAAAGCCAAAGAAGGACACGGGAAAGTGGTGTGAGTTCCACAAGAGCTCCACTCACAACACAAGTGAGTGTCGGGCCAAGCAGTCGCTAGTGGCCGAGATGAGGGCTTCTGAGTCAGATGCATGCTCCGACTCCGAATCAGAACCTGAAAAGGGGAATGAAAAGGGAAACAGATTATTGATGCGGAGCCCAACGCCACTGTTGCCACTACAAAGGTCCAGAAGGAGGAACCGGAAGATCCAGAGGAGGAGGAACGTCTCTTCCACTCCCAGATGTGGGTAAAGGGCTCCCTTGTACAGTTCATTGTCGACAATGGGAGCCAAAAGAACCTCATTTTAGCAGACGCTGTGAAGCGGTTGGGCTTGCCGACCACAGCTCACCCACATCCATACACCATCGGGTGGCTTCACCAAGGACGAGATCTCCGTGTCAGCTAGTAGTGCCGCCTTCCCTATAGCATCAAGCCCTTCACGGATGAGGTATTATGTGATGTTTCTCCTATTGATGTTTCTGATGTATTATTAGGACAACCATACTTGTGGAAGTGTCATGCTGTGTATGAGTCTTGACCTTGTGCTGTTATTGTTACTTTGGGAAATAAGTTGTACAGGATACCAGAGGTACCACCTCCTGCAGCTATCTCTTTGGTTACTGCAAAACAATGCAGTAAGCTCATTTCCCAAACTAGGAAATTCGTTTTCGTGATGATCTGCCCCAAGGGCAAGAAGAAGACTGTGGCCACAACCTCCAGACAGGGCTCCTCTGCACGACAACAACAGATGGATAAGGTTGTGGAGGAGTACGGGACATCTTCACCTCACCCACAGGGGTTCCTCTGCACTATCAGGTCAAGCACTCGATTGATCTAACCCCAGGTGCGCCACTACCCAATGGACCAATCTATCGGCGCTCTGTTCTGGAGAATGATGAAATCAAGAGGCAGATTCAAGAACTGTTGCAGAAAGGTCACATCAGACCAAGTTCATCGCCCTGTGGGAGCCCGATCGTGTTGGTACAGAAGAAGGATGGGACGTGGAGACTCTGTATTGACTATCGGGCGCTGAACAAGATCACTGTCCGTAATAGGTACCCAATCCCACGGATTGATGACCTTCTGGACCAACTCCAAGGTGCAAAATATTTCAGTAAGATCGACCTGAAGTCTGGGTATCACCAGGTACCAATTGAACCCTCTGATGTGTGGAAGACTGCCTTCAAAGCTAAGGAAGGCCTTTTTGAATGGCTGGTCATGCCTTTCGAGTTGATGAATGCTCCCACAACCTTCATGAGGATGATGGACGACATCTTGCGGCCATTCACCAACTCATTCGTAGTGGTGTACTTGGATGACATTCTGATCTTCAGCAAGACTTGGGAAGAGCACCTTCATCACATCCGACAAGTCCTCCAAACACGGCGGCAACACAAGTTGTGTGCCAATTTGGAGAAGTGCACGTTTGGCATGACCCAGGTTCAATATCTGGGATACATTATTGATGAAAGGGGGGTGCATGTGGATCCGGCCAAGATCCAAGTCATTCGGGATTGGCCAGCCCCGACTACTA
Organism: Pinus albicaulis; assembly: GCA_034641835.2. Classification (NCBI taxonomy): domain Eukaryota; kingdom Viridiplantae; phylum Streptophyta; class Pinopsida; order Pinales; family Pinaceae; genus Pinus; species Pinus albicaulis. The sequence continues at coordinate 1,650,241,988 of CM076579.1, forward strand.
TAACAGAGCTTCGCAGCTTTCTGGGTCTTGCTAATTTCTACCGTAGATTCGTGTTGGGATTCTCTCATATCACTTGGCCCTTGATTCAAGTCACCAAAGGAGGAGCAAGAGCAAAATTATTTTGGTCGGAACCTCAACAGAAGGCGTTCAAAGAATTGAAAAATCGCCTCTGTTCTGCCCCAGTGCTCACCTTACCAGACTTGCAGCAGCCATTTGAGATCGAGACAGATGCCTCTGACTATGCTATTGGGGAAATTCTTACTCAACAGGGACATCCAGTGGCATATCACAGTGAGACATTGTCTGAGACAGTTCGCAAGTATCCCACCTATGACAAAGAAATGTATTCCATTGTGCAAGGCTGTCGACAATGGAAGCATTACATTTTGGGGAAGGAAACAATCATCCACACAGACCACCGGCCCCTGCAGTTCATACAGACACGAGGGAAGTTGCAGAATGATCGCCATCAGAAGTGGTCCACATATCTGCAACAGTTTCATTTGAACATCAAGTACAAGAAGGGTAGCACCAATAATGTTGCAGACTGCCTCAGCCGACCACTGATCGTGGCGCTCACCACCATGCTCAACTCTTGTGGGCACGAGACTTCTGATTGGCCGCTTCTCTATGAGAGTGACCCAGAATTCGGTCACACTTTCAAGGCACTCTTGGGGGGTACGCAAGTTCCAAATTTTCACCTCCAAGATGCACTTTTATGTCACCTGGGACACCTTTGTGTTCCTTCAAGCGAGCGTGCCAAGATGATATGGGAAGCACACTACAGTCGATTCACTGGGCATTTCGGGATCGAGAAAATAGTAGTAATACTACAGAAGTATTTATATTGGCCGAACCTTCGAAAGGACGTCAAGAAGCACATCAGATCCTGCACTTCTTGTGCCATTGCCAAACCGACCATCAAGAAGCAAAGCCTATATACTACACTACCTACCCCTAGTCGACCTTGGGAATCCATCTCCATGGATTACATGTTGGGCCTGCCTTCTACTAAGAATGGAAATGACTGTGTTTTCATGGTCGTTGATAGATTCTCAAAGATGGCCATTATGGCGGCCTGTAAGAAGAATATCACAGCAGAAGCCACTGCTAAACTCTTCTTTGAACGAGTGTGGGTGCACTTTTGGATCCCACAGTCTATCATATCAGATCGAGATAGCAGGTTCCTCAATACATTTTGGTCCAGCCTCTAGTCAATGTTGGACACAAAGCTCACCAAGTCCACAACTTTCCATCCCCAAACAGATGGCTAGACAGAGGTCATCAACAGAATGATTGTACACATTCTGCGCATGTAAAATTCAAAGCATCCACGCACATGGGACGAGAGCCTCCCCTATGTACAAAATAGTTATAACAGGGCTCTCCACAGTTTAATTGGCCATAGCCCCTTTCAGGTGGGCTTGGGATTCCAACCACTATGTCCCATTGACGTAGCCATGCCATTTGTAGTTGCTTAAGATGATTCAGCTCATGTCCAATCTGAAGTTGACAAAGCAAGTAGCTTCATCGAGCATATTCAACACATCCGCCAACAGGTTCATGATATATTGGACAGAGCCAATGTGAAGTACAAGCAGCGCCATGATCAACACCGGGTGCCACACAACTTCCAGGTGGGCGACAAAGTATGGCTACATTTGCAAAAGGAGCGCCTCACTGGACCCCACCGCAAGCTTCGCCCGCTCCAATACGGGTCGTACACCATCACCAAGGCTGTAGGGAACAATGCCTTCGAGCTTAGTATTCCTCCATTCCTTGGTCTGCACCGAGTCTTCAATGTGGATCGCCTTCGTCCTTACTCCCCACCTCTACTGGACACCTCGGACATTGCAGAACAACTCACACCAACAGAGTTAAACCCAGACTGCATGGAACAGGCCACCACAGATTGTATCATGGACATGCAAATCAAGAACACTCGTCAACAGCAGATCCAACTGTATCGGGTTGTCAAAGCTGGCCAACTCCTGCACCAAGGAAAGTGGTTCACCAGGGACCAAGTTCAGCAGAAATTTCCTCATCTCATGGAGGAACTTAACACAATGGGGACCATTTCTTCCTAAGGGGGGAGGAATGATCCAGGTGGATATTGGTGGCCACCCGCCTATTCCACTTGGGCCCCCACCATTGTCTCTTTCAGTTTTTCAGTTTTGGCATAACTTACTATTTTTAGCAGTTTTTCGGGTCCTGAACTTCCGGAGCCGTTTTGAGGCCCTAAACGACGTTTTTTGGGCATCGCGCCTCCAGCAAATATCATTTCATTCTAGAATTATATTCATGGCGAAAGTTGTAGTCCTCAGATAGAGCTTTCTAATGATGTATCATGAGCGTCACACGGAGATAGTATGCCAAAGTTACGTCCCTGGGAAGTTGAAACACCAATTTACCCAAACGGGGCCCATAGTTTTGGCGCTTCATCTCCTAGGGTTAGGTTTTTGGATATTTAGGGTTCTCCATTGTTTCTCAATAATAAATAGGCCCTCGAGCCTCATTGTAACTCAGTTCAGAGGCCTGTAGCCGCCACATCTCTTCTCAGAGATAGCTACCAGCGCCCTAGCTAGTTTTATTTCCATTATGTTTGTAAGCAAATTTCAGTTCTTTGATATTAATGAAATGAAGTGTTATTTCTGCTGCATCTCTGTATTTATGGTTATATGTTTATTCTGTTGCGTTCTTGCATAAATTCAGATCAAATACCATCTTCAATAATCCGTTCATGATCGGATTTTGACATATTCCATTTCTTAATTTTCGTATTTTTCTTTGATTGAACCTCTATCAACTTTATGTGTGCTGCACACACCAAGTGACTATATTGAAAACTTATGAAATCAGGTTCATAGTCTTAAAAGTAAAAAAAATCCCCACTTTGATTAGTTTGTCTGAAAAAATAACCTTTCAGTATAATAGATCCTCTTTCATATGGAAATCCGTGATCATTATAGTTTTCTAATAATTTCATTTTTTGTTTAGTGCAATGCATCAAATAATACTTCACATTTTCATTGTTGTTATTAGGTGCAATTACAACAAAAACATCTCCTGTACAATAAAACAAACTTAAAAAAATTATACATATTTAAATTTATTTCTAGATCTTTATCATTAGAAAGCAATTCAAATGTTACCTTCTCTAACAAGATCAGAAACTCGATCACCATCGGATGATATTGTAGTCTCCTCTGATTGCATTTCTTCAAACATTGCAACAAACATGTTGCCCTTTGTATTTAGCTCTGTATGTTTCCAACATTTTACATACATTTTGTTTTCACAAACGTCATTGGATTTTGTGTTGTCTATGCAAACATGACAAAAACAAGAATATTTTCTTTTATCCAATGTAAACACAATTATGGACGACTTTGTTTTAATTGAATGCAATTTTTGAGTCCCTTTTATTGTTTCAACGTCATTTCCAATTGATCTATCTACGTCTTCGATCCCAATATACCAAAAAAAACCCTTATATGAGAAATTTAAAGAAGAATGTAAATATGATATCAAAATACAATCAAAGATAGTCATTGTGATAAATGTACACTGTTTAAAATTGTAGAAATTTGCTGAATAATGAAGATTTATCCACCGAGATTATCCTGGTCATACACTAATTTGAATTCATGCATAACACATAACCTCTTCTACAATTGATCATCAATATGCGGAAATAGAAACAGTCGCATGCGCACATAAACACAATATGTAATGGGGAAAGCTTATAGCTGAAAACCCCCAGCTATTTTGTATATTATAATGGAAGAGAACATGTAACAATCTCAGTAAAATACTCCTCACAAGTACTCAGTACTGTCTCCAAAAGTTACACACAAACTAGCTCAGTTTTGAACAAGTCACGGGTTCAAAACTCATCCACTATTTGCCTGCCTCTACTGCGCAATCCAAGTTGGTGTAATGAGAGATCCAAGTTCGAATCTCCTTGGCTTGATCTGCGCAATCCTCATTGGAAATCTCCTCCAATTCTTGTGCAAATCTCATGCACAACTAATGTCACAACTAATAGCAAACTCACCCTTTCATCTACCTCTTCCACTGGTCTTCACTGAACTGTCCATGCACTGCAGTCAACTAATGTGTTCTTTAGTTTAATAATGAGTTAATGTTTAGTGAATTAAATAATATTTAATTCACCCCACTCATCTCTAGTGTATTAGCCAGTTAAACTAAATACAACTAGTTCAACTAAGTTAACCCGAACACAACTCCACCAATTGTCTCATCAACTCCACCAAACTCCGCCACTTGAGTTCTAACTAAAGTCAACCATGCATGAGCTCACCAAACCCCTAGGAATAGCGTAATTCCTTCTGTCAGATGCATGGGCCACATCCATAGCTCCAACTGAAGTGCTGCAAGAGGATAAACTGAAGTTTATAGTCCAAATATTATTAAGGGTTAATAATATTTGACTGACCTATTTTTAGACAGGAAGTCTAAAAATAGACTTCGACCTGTATGTATAAAAATAGAGGTCCATCTATTTTTTACCAACTCGACCAATCGTCCAAGAATAGCATACTGCAACTCCTAGACCATGCTCCATATGTCTAAAATAGACATAGTCTAAAAATAGACTTTGCGCCAAAAATAGCCTGCGGGCCCACTTAGTGAAGGCGACTTCATTTCACTAAGCTCCATCATCTTGTTTCATTTTCAACACTCCCTCTCAACAAGATATGGATTATCTGCAACCCCTATCCTGCCTCTGTGGTATTCGAATTTTCTCCTGGTGAGCGCCTTCGTCAAGATATCAGCATCCTGATCCTCCGTGGGAATGTATGAAAGTAACATGATTCTCCACTGCACACAATATCTGATATGATGGTACCTGATGTCGATGTGTTTGGATATATCATGAAATACTGGATTAGCCGAGAGTTTAATGCAACTCTGGTTATCACAGTAAATCACTGTAGGCTCCAAATGCAACCTGAACAATCCTGCGAGGATCTTCCTCATCCAAATAGCCTCGCATGCAGCCAAGCTAGCTGCCATGTACTCGGCCTTTGCTGAACTGAGTGCCACGGATCTCTGCTTCCTGCTGTACCAGGAAACTGCTGTCGACCCAATGCTGAAAACTCCTCCAGATGTGCTCTTTCGGTCCATTGGGCTCCCTGCCCAATCTGCATCAGTGAAGCCGGAAAGCTTCGCTCCATCCTCCTGTCTGTACCATAGACCATATCCCGATGTGCCACTAAGATAACGCAATACATGCTTGCATGCCTTCCAGAAGAGCTTGGTAGGCTTAACCATAGCTTGCGAAAGCTGGTTAACAGCATAGCATATATCGGGTCGTGTATTGACCAGATACATAAGCGACCCCACCAACTGTCGATAGACAGTGGCATCCACTACCTTCGCTGAAGTAGCATCCTCCTTCCTCCAACCACCAGGAAGAGAAGTGTCAACAAGCTTGCATCCATGCATGCTGAACCTCTCCAGAATCTCTCGGGCATACTTACCCTGAGAAACAAACAGTCCTCCACTGCGTTGCCAAATCTCCAATCCCAGGAAATAATGAAGGAGGCCCAAGTCCTTCATCTCGAACTCTCTAGCAAGGTCCTCCTTGCATGAAAGTATCAACAGCTCATCACCCGTCAAAATCAGATCATCTACATACAATACAATGATCAACAACTTCCCCTCCACCACAATCTGGTACAGGTTAGGATCCGCCTCACTCTTGGAGAATCCAAGTCCGGTGAAGTAACTGTCTATTCGTGTGTACCAAGCACGAGGTGCTTGCTTCAGCCCGTACAGTGCTCTCTTGAGTCGGAAAACATGCGACTCACTGCTGAAGATCTCGAAACCTTCGGGCTGCTCTATGTACACCTCCTCCTCAATGACTCCGTTGAGGAAAGCAATCTTCACATCCATCTGATGGATGTGCCACCCCATCTGCGCTGAGAGAGCTAGGATCGTCCGTATGGAAGAGTACCTTGCGACAGGTGCAAAGGTCTCCTCATAATCGATCCCCTCGATCTGTGAGAAGCCACGGGCAACAAATCTTGCCTTGTAATTCTCCACACTCCCGTCAGCCGCCTGCTTCACTTTGTAGATCCATTGTGAACCCACCACTGATTTCCCCTCCGGTCGCGGGACAATCTCCCATGCATTGTTTCTGACAATCGAATCATACTCTTCCACCATGGCATCTACCCATGCGGGTTCCTCCACAGCTTCCTCGAAAGAGGATGGCTCTGTCACGACACATTTTCTCACAAGAGCCATGTATCCAGTGTACCGGTCCGGTGACTGCCTCTCTCTGTGCTGTGCTGTAGGTGGTCCTACAACCTTCTCTGCATCTCGAGCCAGTCGCTCAGCTTCTGTAGTGCGCTTGCGCCCTCTGATGGTTGGCGCTGCATGAGTGGTCTCTTCCACTTCATGAACTTCCTCTTGTGGCTGATCCACATCCTGAAGCTCATCCTTAGGAACTAATAGCTCCTCATCTGCATGCAAGTGTGGCTCCCTCTCAAGCGAACACTTCATGGCTTTCTCCTCCTGAAATTTGATATCCCGTCGCACAACAGTCTTGCGACTGTCTGGAAAATACACATGATAGTTGTGGGGCGTATCAGTGTACCCCACAAATATCCCAACCTCTGCGGTCGGATCCAGCTTCTTTCTGGCGTCCTTCGTCACATGCATGTAGACAGGTGAGCCAAAAATCCTCAAATGAGAAATGTCAGGCCTCTTGCCAGAAAACGCCTCCTCCGGTGTACTCATGCCAAGTATCTTGTGAGGACAACGGTTCTGCACATACACTGCAGTATTGCATGCTTCGGCCCACAAGTGAAGGGGTAGGCCCTGATCATGCAACATCGCCCGTGCAGCACCCACGATCGTTCTGTTCTTCCGCTCAGCAACCCCGTTCTGCTGTGGGTTATGGGGTGTGATGAGCTCTCTCCGAATCCCTTCTGCGCTGCAAAAGTCCTTGAATTCAGCAGAGATGAATTCACCACCATTGTCGCTCCTAAGAGCCTTCACATGCTTTCCCGATTCCTTCTCAACCAGCGCCTTGAATTCACAGAACTTTGAATATGTCTCGCTCTTCTTCTGCATGAAGAAGATCCAACACTTCCGAGAGAAATCATCAACAAAGATCACATAGTACTTGTGCTTTGCTGTCGAAGCTACTGAGAAAGGACCACACACTTCTGTGTGAACTCTCTCAAGGATCGTCGTAGCGCGACTATCCTTCTCGTGAAAGGTGGCTTTCACATATTTTCCCAAGGTACACCCCTTGCACTGATCTGAATGCGCAAGAGTGCCCTTAGGAAGCCCAGTAGAAATCTGCTGAAGTATCTTCAAGGCTCCATGGTGAAGGTTGCCCAACCTCCAGTGCCACAGCTCGCCATCATCCCGGCTCAACACTGTTTCCGCCTTGCATGCCATTGCTGCGCAGCCATCTACTTGCAACTGATAAAGGTTCTTGGCTCGAACCCCTATCTTTCGGGTTTCTCCAGTTGTCTTGCTGCGTAGGAAATCCTTTCCCTCGCTGAAGACCACATCGTACCCCTTGTCTTCCAACATCGCCACAGAGATCAGATTCTTCATCAATCCTGGAACATGCAATACTTCCTTCAATACGAAGGGTTTACCAGACTCCCTCTCAAAGGAAATGGTATCGATATCGGTCGCACTGTATCTACCATCATTGCCCATCTTGATGTACAGTCCAAGATCTTTTTCCTCCAGATCTGAAAACAGATCTCGATCTCCTATCATGTGAAATGACGCACCACTATCCAAGAATCATACTGAGCCCATCACACTTGAGACCAAGCATGCGATCAGTGAAAAATCTAGTTCAAACTTGGAGGGCAATGCCTCTCCCGCTGCAGATCCAGCAGCCTTCTTATTTTTCTTCTTCTGCGGAAAATTTGTGGCATAGTGTCCGTGCTGGTGACAGTGAAAACACTTCACCTTGGACATGTCTTGCTTCTTGCCTTTCGCACCAGACTGAGAAGCTTTCTTGCTCTTCCCCTTCTTTTCTTTGGCAGCCAAAGCGCAATTTTCTTCATTAGATGCCTTTGATGAAGATCCGTCCCTGGTAGTCCGCCTTATCTCCTCTTGCATGAGATTCGACCAAAGTCGCTCCCATCCCGACAACTTCTCCCAACCATTGATAGAGTCCTGATAGGAATGCCAACTCTTCGGAAGACCAAGGAGAGACAGGTCCACCAAGTCTTCATCATCGATAGTCACCCCCACACTTCCCAGCTCATCTCTGCATTGAGTGAACTTCGTGAGGTACTTGGCGATACTGTCGCCTTTCTCCATCTTAATGTTTTTGAGTTTATCCTTGAGCGCCAGCTTCCTTTGGTCGCTCTTGCTCTGGAATAGATCTGTCAACGCTTTCCACATCAAATATGGAGAATCTTTTCCATGCAGGCTGGATACAATGTGATCCTTCACGCCCTCCAGTAGAATCCTCCGACATTTCGCCATATTCTTTTGCCAAGCCTCAACTTCAGTAGGATCAGTAGGCTTTTGGACATCCATATCTATGAACTCCTTCAGCCCATTATCATCTAATACCGCCTCCATCCGATCTTTCCATGCAACATAATTCGAACTGCCTTCAAGGGCATACTCGAGTCGCAAACCGTTGAAAGACATTTCAACTCCGGCACCAAGAAAACAATCTGCTGCAAAATTCGAATTCCAAGCTCAAAACTCAACTGCTTCTGGATCTGTGAGAAAAAATTATTTCTAGCACAGAGATCGAATGTAAGGGCATTTACTAGATATATCACCTTTCAAAGAAAGGATGGATCCAGAGGCTACCTGGCCCGTTACAGACTCTGTCTACCGAAATAAAATTGTAATCACTGTAATAGATCCCGATGATCAATTCGCTCCGATACCATGTAGAAATTTGCTGAATAATGAAGATTTATCCACTGAGATTATCCTGGTCACACACTAATTCAAATTCATGCATAACACATAACCTCTTCTACAATTGATCATCAATTTGCGGAAATATAAATAGTCGCATGCGCACATAAACACAATATGTAATGGGGAAAGCTTATAGCTGAAAACCCCCAGCTATTTTGTATATTATAATAGAAGAGAACATGTAACAATACATAGCACAATACTCCTCACAAGTACTCAGTACTATCTCCAATAGTTACACACAAACTAGCTCAGTTTTGAACAAGTCACGGGTTCAAAACTCATCCACTATTTGCCTGCCTCTACTGTGCAATCCAAGTTGGTGTAATGAGATATCCAAGTTCGAATCTCCTTGTGCAAATCTCATGCACAGTTGTAGTCACAACTAATAGCAAACTCACCCTTTCATCTACCTCTTCCACTGGTCTTCACTGAACTGTCCATGCACTGCAGTCAACTGATGTGTTCCTTAGTTTAATAATGAGTTAATATTTAGTGAATTAAATAATATTTAATTCACACCACTCCTCACTAGTGTATTTGTCAGATAGACTAAATACAACTAGTTCAACTAAGTTAAACCGAACACAACTCCACCAACTGTCTGTTGGCAATATGATGCAGAGTGTTGTCCTTGATGGAAACCCACTGAATGTAGATGAAGACATGAGATTGTTGACATGTGTTGTCCTTAATGGCAATCCACCTGATGAAGTTATTCTTGACTTGATGGACTTGGTAAATGATGTAAATCTGATGTGATATGATGTTTGTTGGCAATATGATGTTGAGTCTTGTCCTTCAATAGCAACCCACTTGATGAAGATGATGGCAACCTAATTGATGAAGTTGCGCTTGATAGAATATGTCTTGATGAACTGTTAAATGATGTAAATCTGATGTATCTACAGTGAGTACAGAAGGTAATGAAGAAAGGAATTCAGCATGTGCTAGATCTATGATGAAAAGAGTATGTCTCAAGGCATACGCGGATTTGTCTAGGGGAAGTCGCGTATGCACGCGGGAAAGAACGTGCCAAGTCGCGTATGGGCAAAAGCGCTCATAAAGTGAAAAACCAGGGGTAACCACCATGGTATTGACCCATTGTATTGGGTAATGATTCGTCTAAATGACCCCGTCCAGGAATACCATCGGAAGTAATGTGGTTTTGGCTCATGGTATTGAAAAAGGGTAAACCTATATAAGGAGAAGAAATTCATTATGCAAAGGGGGAGTGTGAGTGCAAGATGTCTGAGCTTGAATGAATACTTCTCTTAGAAGTATATCTGAATGGAAAGGGTAACAATTTGATGATAGATCTGAATCTATGATGCACCAATGAAGAAAATGATGAAGAAGGGAATCTAGATCTGGAATGTATTTGTATTTGCTAGATCTGTTTATGGAATGATTAGATCTGAGATGAGGCGAACATCTGTCTGAAACAAAGGGTAAAATCTGTGTGATGTATCTGTTCTGAAGAATTGCAATGACCTATATGTCTGAAGAACCATACGCTAGTTCGCCGCAGAGGAAGCGCGTATATACGCGGGTTGTATGAAGTGAAAGCGTGTATGAGTAGTAAAATCTGTTCTGAAGTTTGTGCAGAGGTATACGCAGGTTTATATACATGAAGGCGCATATATACGTGACATCAGTAAAAGGAAAGCGCGTATGCAAAACAAGGGTTTGCTGAAGTCCGTGGTATGAAATATCTGATCTGTTTTGCTGTGTTACTGCTATCTAATCTGTGTTGTCTGAATTGATAAGTATCCGTTTTGATGTATGATTGAGCTTAAATGTATGGAGTGGGTCCAGTCTGAAAATATGATGAAACGTGGCCTGCAAGTTGTGTTCTAAAGGAAGCTTTGGATCCAGTGTGAAAATTGATGAAACGTGGTCCATGGTGGTGCTGAGGGTTGTAGCCTTCAGTTAGGGGGTTGTAGCTCCCTTCCAGGTGAGGCTGGTAAATGAGAACAGGGGGTCGGAGCTCCCTTCCAGGAGAGGCTGGTAAACGAGTCAGGGGGTTGGTGCTCCCTTCCAGGAGAGGCTGGTAAACGAGCGCAGGTGGGTGCCTGTGTACTGGTACGAGTCTGCGCCAGTACATATGTTGTAAGATGTTTTCTCTATAATAAAATATTGAAGGCTGAGCAACTGCAGCGATGGTTTTCTCCCGACTTGGGTTTCCACCTAAAATCCTGGTGTTCATGTGTGATGCTTTGTGTGAAGGTTTATTCTGTTCTTACTGCACATGTTTACTATTTATTGAACATCTAATGAATGAATGATGGAATGATATAAGTAAAGAATTAATGACATAATTATATCTCTGTGTATACGCGAGTTGTATGAAAGATATCCGAGTGTATACGCAAGTTTACTAAAGGAAAGTAGCGTATGGGTTTTAAGGAATGAAAAAGTAAAAGTTTTGAGTATGCAGTAAATACTGATTCACCCCCCCCTCTCAGTATTTTTCCCAACACTGTCTCATCAACTCCACCAAACTCCACCACTTGAGTTCTAACTGAAGTCAACCATGCATGAGCTCACCAAACCCCTAAGAATAGCATAATTCCTTCTGTCAGATGCATGGGCCACATCCGTAGCTCCAACTGAAGTGCTGCAAGAGGATAAACTAAAGTTTATAGTCCAAATATTATTAAGGGTAAATAATATTTGACTGACCTATTTTTAGACAGGCAGTCTAAAAATAGACTTCGACCTGTATGTCTAAAAATAGAGATCCATCTATTTTTACCAACTTGACCAATCATCCAAGAATAGCATACTGCAACTCTTAGACCATGCTCCATATGTCTAAAAATAGACATAGTCTAAAAATAGACTTTGCGCCAAAAATAGCCTGCGGGCCCACTTAGTGAAGGCAACTTCATTTCACTAAGCTCCATCATCTTGTTGCATTTTCAACACTCCCTCTCAACAAGATATGGATTATCTACAACCCCTATCCTGCCTCTGTGGAATTCAAATTTGCTCCTGGTGAGCACCTTCGTCAAGATGTCAGCATCCTGATCCTCTGTGGGAATATATGAAAGTAACATGATTCTCCGCTGCACACAATCCCTGATATGATGGTACCTGATGTCGATGTGTTTGGATCTATCAAGAAATACTGGATTATCCAAGAGTTTAATGCAACTCTGGTTATCACAATAAATCACAGTAGGCTCCAAGTGCGACCCGAACAATCCAACAAGGATCTTCCTCATCCAAATAGCCTCGCATGCAGCCAAGCTAGCTGCCATGTACTCGCCCTCTGCTGAACTAAGTGCCACGGATCTCTGCTTCCTTCTATACCAGGAAACTACTGTCGACCCGATACTGAAGACTCCTCCAGATGTGCTCTTTCGGTTCGTTGGGCTCCCTACCCAATCTGCATCAGTGAAGCCGCAAAGCTTCGCTCCATCGTCATGTCTATACGACTGACCATATCCCGATGTGCCACTAAGATAACGCAATACATGCTTGCATGCCTTCCAGAAGAGCTTGGTAGGCTTAACCATAGCTTGCGAAAGCTGGTTAACAACATAGCATATATCGAGTCATGTATTGACCAGATACATAAGCGACCCCACCAACTGTCGATAGACAGTGGCATCCACTACCTCTGCTGAAGTAGCATCCTCCTTCCTCCAACCACCAGGAAGAGGAGTATCAACAGGCTTGCAGCCATGCATGTTGAACCTCTCCAGTATCTCCCAGGCATACTTACCCTAAGAAACAAACAATCCACCACTGCGCTGCCAAATCCCAATCCCAAGAAATAATGAAGGAGGCCCAAGTCCTTCATCTCAAACTCTCTAGCAAGATCCTCCTTGCATGAAAGTATCAACAACTCATCACCCATCAAAATCAGATCATCTACATACAGTACAATGATTAGCAACTTCCCCTCTACCACAATATGGTACAGGTTAGGATCCGCCTCACTCTTGGAGAATCCAAGTCCGGTGAAGTAACTGTCTATCCGTGTGTACCAATCATGAGCTGCTTGCTTCAACCCGTACAGTGCTCTCTTGAGTCGGCAAACATGCGACTCACTGCTGAAGATATCGAAACCTTCGGGCTGCTCTATGTACACCTCCTCCTCAATGACTCTGTTGAGGGACGCAGTCTTCACATCCATCTGATGGATGTGCCACCCCATCTGCGCTGAGAGAGCTAGGATGGTCCGTATGGAAGAGTACCTTGCGACAGGTGCAAAGGTCTCCTCATAATCGATCCCCTCGATCTGTGAGAAGCCACGGGCAACAAATCTTGCCTTGTACTTCTCCACACTCTCGTCAGCCGCCTGCTTCACTTTGTAGATCCATCGCAAACCCACCACTGATTTCCCTTCCGGTCGCGGGACAATCTCCCATGCATTGTTTCTGACAATCGAATCATACTCTTCCACCATGGCATCTACCCATGTGGGTTCCTCCACATCTTCCTCGAAAGAGTATGGCTCTGTCAAGACACATTTTCTCACAAGAGCCATGTATCCAGTGTACCGGTCCGGTGACTGTCTCTGTCTGCGCTGTGCTGTAGGTGGTCCTACAACCTTCTCTGCATCTCGAGCCAGTCGCTCAGCTTCTGTAGTGCACTTGCGCCCTCTGATGGTTGGCGCTGCATGAGTGGTCTCTTCCACCTCATGAACTTCCTCTTGTGGCTGATCCACATCCGGAAGCTCCTCCTTAGGAACTAATAGCTCCTCATTTGCATGCAAGTGTGGCTCCCTCTCAAGCGAACACTGCATGGCTTTCTCCTCCTGAAATTTGATATCCCGTCGCACAACAGTCTTGCGACTGTCTGGAAAATACACACGATAGTTGTGGGGCGTATCAGTGTACCCCACAAATATTCCAACCTCTGCGGTCGGATCTAGCTTCTTTCTGGCATCCTTCGTCACATGCATGTAGACAGGTGAGCCAAAAATCCTCAAATGAGAAATGTCAGGCCTCTTGCCAGAAAACGCCTCCTCCGGTGTACTCATGCCAAGTATCTTGTGAGGACAACGGTTCTGCACATACACTGCAGTAGTGCATACCTCAGCCCACAAGTGAAGGGTAGGCCCTAATCATGCAACATCACCCGTGCAACACCCACGATCGTTCTGTTCTTCCACTCAACAACCCCGTTTTCTGTGGGTGATGGGGTGCGATGAGCTCTCTCCGAATCCCTTCTGCACTGCAAAAGTCTTTGAATTCAGTAGAGATGAATTCAGCACCATTGTTGCTCCTAAGAGCCTTCACATGCTTCCCCGATTCCTTCTCAACCAGCGCCTTGAATTCACAAAACTTTGAATATGTCTTGCTCTTGTTCTGCATGAAGAAGATCCAGCACTTCCGAGAGAAATCATCAACAAAGATCACATAGTACTTGTGCTTTGCTGTCGAAGCTACTGAGAAAGGACCACACATGTCTGTGTGAACTCTCTCAAGGATCATCGTGGCGCGACTATCCTTCTCATGAAAGGTGGCTTTCATATATTTTCCCAAGGTACACCCCTTGCACTGATCTGACTGCGCAAGAGTGCCCTTAGGAAGCCAAGTAGAAATCTGCTGCAGTATCTTCAAGGCTCCATGGTGAAGGTGGCCCAACCTCCGGTGCCACAGCTCGCCATCATCCCGGCTCACCACTGCTTCCGCCTTCCATGCCATTTCTGCGCAACCATCTACTTGCAATTGATAAAGGTTCTTGACTCGAAACCCTATCTTCCGGGTTTCTCCAGTTGTCTTACTGCGCAGGAAATCCTTTCCCTCGCTGAAGAGCACATCGTACCCCTTGTCTTCCAACATTGCCACAGAGATCAGATTCTTCATCAATCCTAGAACATGCAATACTTCCTTCAATACGAAGGGTTTACCAGACTCCCTCTCAAAGGAAATGGTATCGATACCAGTCGCACTGTATCTACCATCATCGCCCATCTCGATGTGCACTCCAAGATCTTTTTCCTCCAGATCTGAAAATAGATCCCGATCTCCTGTCATGTGAAATGACGCACCACTGTCCAAGAAACATACTGATCCCATCACAATTGAGACCAAGCATGCGATCAGTGAAAAATCCAGTTCAAACTGGGAGGCCAATGCCTCTCCCACTGCAGATCCAGCAGCCTTCTTATTTTTCTTCTTATGCGGACAATTTGTGGCATAGTGTCCGTGCTGGTGATAGTGAAAACACTTCACCTTGGACATGTCTTGCTTCTTGCCTTTCGCACCAGACTGAGAAGCCTTCTTGCTCTTCCCCTTCTTTGCTTTGGCAGCCAAAGCGCAATTTTCTTCATCGGATACCTTTGATGAAGATCCGTCCCTGGTAGTCCTCCTTATCTCCTCTTGCATGAGATCCGCCCAAAGGCGCTCCCATCCCGGCAACTTCTCCCGACCATTGACACTATCTTGATATGAATGCCAAGCCTTCGGAAGACCAAGGAGAGCCAGGTCCACCATGTCCTCATCTTCGACAGTCACCCCCACACTTCCCGGCTCATCTCTGCATTGAGTGAACTTCATGAGGTATTTGGCGATACTGTCGCCTTTCTCCATCTTGATGTTCCTGAGCTTATCTTTGAGCGCCAGCTTCCTTTGGTTGCTCTTACTCTGGAATAGATCCATCAAATATTTCCACATTAAATATGTAGAATCTTTTCCATGTTTTCCATGCGAGGCCGGGTGAGGTCTGATGTGATCCTTCACGCCCTCCAATAGAGAATCCTCAGGCATTTCGCCATCTTCTTTAGCAGAGCCTCAACTTTAGCGGGATCGGTAGGCTTTTGGACATCCATATCTACTAGACTCCTTCGGCCATTTATCATCTAATACCTCCATCCGGTATTTCTATGCAACATAATTCGAGCGCCTCGAGGGCATACTCGAGTCGCAAACCGTTGAAAGACATTTCAACTCCGGCACCAAGAAAACAATCTGCTGCAAAATTCGAATTCCAAGCTCAAAACTCAACTGCTTCTGGATCTGTGAGGAAAAATTATTTCTAGCACAGACATCGACTGTAAGGGCATTTATTGGATATATCACCTTTCAGAGAAAGGATGGATCCAGAGGCTACCTGGCCCGTTACAGACTCTGTCTACCGAAATAATTGTAATCACTGTAATAGATTCCGATGATCAATTCGCTCTGATACCATGTAAAAATTTGCTGAATAATGAATATTTATCCACTGAGATTATCCTGGTCACACACTAATTCGAATTCATGCATAACACATAACCTCTTCTACAATTGATCATCAATATGCGAAAATAGAAACAGTCGCATGCGCACATAAACACAATATGTATGGGGAAAGCTTATAGCTGAAAACCCCCAGATATTTTGTATATTATAATGGAAGAGAACATGTAACAATACATAGCACAATACTCTTCACAAGTACTCAGTACTATCTCCAAAATTTACACACAAACTAGCTCAGTTTTGAACAAGTCACGGGTTCAAAACTCATCCACTATTTGCCTGCCTCTACTGTGTAATCCAAGTTTGTGTAATGAGAGATCCAAGTTCAAATCTCCTTGGCTTCAACTGCGCAATCCTCATTGGCAATCTCCTCCAATGCTTGTGCAAATCTCATGCACAGTTGTAGTCACAACTAATAGCAAACTCACCCTTTCATCTACCTCTTCCACTGGTCTTCACTGAACTGTCCATGCACTGCAGTCAACTGATGTGTTATTTAGTTTAATAATGAGTTAATATTTAGTGAATTAAATAATATTTAATTCACACCACTCATCACTAGTGTATTTTTCAGTTAGACTAAATACAACTAGTTCAACTAAGTTAAACCGAACACAACTCCACCAACTATCTCATCAACTCCACCAAACTCCGCCACTTGAGTTCTAACTGAAGTTAACCATGCATGAGCTCACCAAACCCCTAGGAATAGTGTAATTCCTTCTGTCAGATGCATGGGCCACATCCGTAGCTCCAACTGAAGTGCTGTAAGAGGATAAACTGAAGTTTATAGTCCAAATATTATTAAGGGTAAATAATATTTGACTGACCTATTTTTGGACAGGCAGTCTAAAAATAGACTTCGACCTGTATGTATAAAAATAGAGATCCATCTATTTTTACCAACTCGACCAATCATCCAAGAATATCATACTGCAAATCCTAGACCATGCTCCATATGTCTAAAAATAGACATAGTCTAAAAATAGACTTTGCGCCAAAAATAGCCTGCGGGCCCACTTAGTGAAGGCGACTTCATTTCACTAAGCTCTATCATCTTGTTGCATTTTCAACAAAAATTAGATATCCAATAAAAATTAAATTGAATGTACCTTTGCACTTGCCTTGATCGGTTAGTCTCATGGCTTAATGCAGCGATGCACCATTGAACAAATTCTTTCATGTCCACAAGTTGGCTTGCATAGGGGTTCATTTGATATCTTTGAAGTGGTATTTTTATGCATGCCCTTGCACCATCATGTTCTCCTTTTCCATGGCTAGTCTCAAAGAAATTCCAACAATGTTTAATGCAGGTTTTCTTATGAAGACAACACAACCAAAAGAATTATCGTGCAGATTTGAATTGACCTGCACATCCGTTTGACCATATCCAATGTTCATTGAATGTTATTCCATGATTTTTCAAGGAATCATAAATTTTTCCAAAACAATGTTGTACAAAATATGTATCATGTGTACGATCGTCACTGATATAAAAGTGATATTCTTTAATAATATGTCGATTTTCACTGGTGCTTTCTATATAATCGACGTTTTGTTCAACATGTCTATATAGAATATGGACGAGCATGGAGACTTGGTCAGAATGATAGTATTCACTCTGAATTTCTTTTTGTGCAACAAATGAGTAGTTTCTGCAAAATCAATTACTGACAAAATGGTCCTTTTTGGGAAAAATTCACAGGATTTTTTGAATTTCAAGTCTTGCCATCGAGCTCTATGGGAATGCTTGGTGTAGTTGTAAATTTCTACCTGAAACTTTCTCAAAATGTCTATCACAAAAATTTATTCTTCTCGTAATTCAATTATTTTAACACTATTTGCACCTTGAATCGATGTATGGATATATTCATATCTCTTCCATTTCACTTTCATGTTGGACAATGATTGATCATTTATATCAATACGATATTTGTTTTGAAATTTAGTTAGATTTCCATAATCATTGCAATTTTTACCACCAACACATTTATTTTCGTAAAATAGTTCATCGTTTTCTCTTTCACATAGAATTTGAGATATGAAATCATGGATAGTGGAAGGAGGAGGTGAATCCTTCCAAAATGTTCTACCAAAATCAAGGAATGTGTCATAATATAACTCAAATTCCACATGATATTGGCAACAATGAGTGTCACGTACGGTCATAGGTTTTACAAGCCATGGTTTTTGTTGAACAAAAGCACTGATTGAAACATAAGTTTCACGATTCTCTTCTTTGAACTTGTTGAACAACTCTATCTGAGTGGTTTCCAAGAAATGTTTTTCATGTTCTTCGTACTGATTTCATGTTATTCTTCTTCACATCACATGCCTTGCAGTTGGCGAAACACGCGAATTTTTCTTCCAATATTTAGATATTATTTTTTTAACATTTTCTCCAAGTCTATTTTTGTATTGTTGCCTACAAATAGCTCTCCAACAAGCGAGTTCATCATTTACATCTATTTGTAACCGAAATTTCCGATGTTTGTGCAAAGTTTTTCGCGAGGTTCCTAATGCTCATGCCATAGATTTTACCAAGCGATTCTCTTTAGTACTTGATGAAACCACTGCCATATGTATTTCTCTACATACAACTGAAACATTTTTCTTTCTAAATATTCTAATTGAATTTATAGCACTATTTGTATTTTGTATCACATTTTCCTTCATTTTTTAATCTTTGGTTGATTTTCGAATACCCAATAAAGTCGTAGCTTCTTTTAATTTCCTTAATGATAGGAGACCGTTCAACATTTGGGCTTAAACTGTCACCTTTTCCTTTATGAAATACTTATAAAAAATGCGGTTAACACAATATCATATATAATGGTCAACTTTTTTATCTCCATATGTGTGAGTGTCAACATTTTCTAACATCTCATGATCGACATTGATTTCATCTGTACATATTCGAATGAATAGTACATAATAAGTTTACATATTCAATAAATAACTAAATTAATAAATATATGTATAATTTCAATAATACGTGCATATGTTCATCATATATATATATATACACCTTGTGATTCAATTTCTTCACTTGAATTTCTTTCAACATTTTCACCATCTTCAATCATTGATTCAATATCTCTTTTACTTTCTCTTTCAAAATTTTTTATCTCATCATCAATGTTTTTAGGAATATCTCTCTCTGTTTACATTGCAAAATATTTTTCAAATTAGTTCACCAAATAAAAATTAAGCTTCACATTTTACACTAGGAAAATTTTAAATATATCAAAATCATAATATTTACATTTACATACCTGCTTCAACTTCTAGTTAAGGTTGATTTTCCCCTTCAATATCTGAGAGTGCTTCTATCTTTCTTTTGCGAGATTGTCTCGTCTCTTCTCTACATTCATCGGGGTCTCTTTTTCGATCATATTTTCTCGTACAATTCCTTTGATTTCCCATGATAATAGAGTATGAAGCTCCAAACATTTCCTTCAAAAATTTAGACAAAAAATCAATTAAAAAAAACATCACAAAAGATTTAATTTAAGAAAAAACTCATTTTAAAAATTTTGCAAAAAATACATACTCCAATCCAAAACACTTACTTTAAAAAATTCGAGAAAAAAATGTCTTATAAAAATGAAATGAAGCTCAAAGTATTTCCTTCCAAGTCCTACAAAAAATTTTTATTTAAAAAGTTTGACAAAAACTCATTTTAAAAAATCATTATAAAAGATTTACTTCAACCCAAAACACGTACTCTAAAAAAATGTCACTTCAAAAAATGCCTCCAAAAAATGTCCATTGAAAATTAATTCCAACTTCATAAAAAACACCACTTTAAAAAATACTTCAAAAAATATCACTTTAAAAAGTACTTCCAAAAAATGTCCTTTCGAAATTAAGCCCAAATCCATACCTTCAAAAATAATGAAAATTAAGCCCAAACCCATACTTTCAAAAAAAATGAAGCCCAAAAAACATCCAAAACACTATATCACATACCTCCAAGAAATGTCCTTTGAATGTACCTCCAAGAAAAGTCTTAAAAAATGTTCTTTGAATGTACCTCCAAGAAAATTCTTTAAACCCAAAACAATTCTTTACAAAATCAGACCAAATGTACGAAAATATGCGAAAATAATGAATGCCTCCAAGAAATGTCCTTTGAATGTACCTCCAAGAAAATTCCTTAAACCCAATTTTTTTGTTGCAAAATCAGATCAAGACCTTTGTAAAATCAGACCAAATGTTTGAAAATGTGCGAAAATAATGAATGATTTCACAGTAATTTCTATTGCCGCAAACTATTTTTTTGGAGGGGCTTGGCGGTACTTTCCGGCTGATGGAAAGTTAGGTAAAAATTTGGCCGAACTTTTATGTCGTTTGACTTAACGAGCCGTCCGCACAAAAAACAGTTCAGCTTAACTTTGTTTAAGAGTTCGACCGAACTAACGCGTCACCAGTTACGTAGAACCAAGCTCTGAATACGTATCTGCAACTTTGGACTGATTAAAATCCATGAAACATTCTGAATTAACTGCCGAAACCAAGACAAGCATTTTCAGAATTGAATCTACTTTCAGGAAATATAACTTTTATGGAATTTCATAAATATTTACTAATTTTAATTAATTTTGTAATAAAATAGATGCAAACAATTTCTGAAGGTCATGTGATTCAGTGAAATCAAAATTCTATATCTTTCAAAATACATTGTAAAAAAAATTGAAAAAATTATGGTACATTACATTGGTCCGTCGTCTCTAATGGGTAGCTTTTATATTTTTAGTTTATAACTTATATGTTGAGAAATTTCTTGCACCGCGAAACTTATTCAAAATTTGTAGATTTTTCATATTGGACCAGTTCAAAAAATTCTAGTAATTATGATATGAATCCATTGGCTTTGTAAATATGACGAAACCGAAGAAGACTCTGTCTAGATTGTTGTAACACATTTTGTTTCTCAAAAACACAAATTTTCAAAGAATACAATATTGCGTATTAACATGACTTCTTATGAATCCGTTGATTGTTAAAAAACACACACTCAAAGAAATGCTAAGTTGACATATCAAATGTGTATAAAAAAATTCCAAAAAATAAGTAATAGAAAGATAACAAAATTTCTGACAACTTTTATTTTTATTGCAAAATGAAATTCTAAACAAAAAAATTGTTTTAGCTTGCAGAAAGTTGAAGAACCAAAAAAAATGAAAGTTTTTTCTCAAAAAAGGGCAAAAAGTGTAACCCAACTTCACATTTTATAAATGTTGAATATAAAAATAATTACACATTTTCCTTATATTAAATTATAAAAAACACTTCCCCTAATGGGGGTCATAGATGAAGGCACATATGAACAATATGGGGGCGTTAATTCCCACCCTACATGACGACAGATTGATGAGACGTGGTGAACATACGGGATTTGGGGAGCTGCACCTGAACATTCTTGAGACAATGGAGGTTATTTGGCATTGGGCCTCAATGGCCTTGGGTATCATTTGCAACTGTGAAATGCACATAAGGTTTGTCGGAGGTTCTGACAGAGTGAGTTTTTGCAATGTGTTGCTTGAGGGTGCCCTGTAGACCATGTTGAGATTCAATAAGAAGATTCAACACCCACGCCTAGTGCATTAAGCACTTGGTTGCATTAAGCACCCAAACTAGGGTGGGGCCCATAGTGCTATTTTTGGGTGCATGTCTATTTTTATTATCCTTTAATTTAGATGGAAATTAAACTGTAATCTATTCTCAATGTGGACTTGAAATAGTTAACTGAAGTGGCAAATTCAGTTAGCTAGTGAATTTTGGGTTAGAAGTTGGTTGGTGGGACATGCAAAGTAATTCTAGTTGTAATAGAGTTCAAAGTACAGTGGTGCATGAGTTTGTGCAAGTTGTAAATAGTTTAACTCAGTTAAGTGAGTTAAACTCAGTTGTGCTAGTTGTAACTGAAGATACAAGTAGTGAGAAATCAAGTGAATTAAATATTAATTAATTCACACGTAGTGATTCACATGCAACTGAAGATTTACTATTATTAGCTGCATGCATGTCAGATCCAGTGGAGACCCAGTTGAGTTCTAGGTGAAAGGGAAGTTGACTATCAGTTGTGACATTATTGGCTTGCACACATGCATCCAACCACCCATTGGAGTGCCAGTGATACTTGTGCAGTCAAGACAGACAATAATTCCTCTCTTAGGGATCTTGACCATCAGGGATTGTGCAAGCAAAGGGAGGCTGTTTGGAGGCTGGAAATTCACTGAGTATTGGTCCATTTTTTGTGAAGACAGTGTGAGACAGATAGCTGAATGTTGGAGGCTCTTGTGAGAAGAGAAAGACATTGTATTTGTTTCATGATCCATGCTTAATATAAAATATATAGTGGGGTTTTTAGCTATAAGCTTTCCCCGAGATATTATCTGTGTTATGTGTGATTTGATTCTTCTTCATGTTCATGTGATTAGCAATTGTGTTTTTAATTCCACAAAAGTTTTGTAGAAGCGATTCAAAATTTTAATTTAGTACATTGTTAGATCGGGTGAATTCAAGATATAAATGCCTATTGTATAATTTCTACATGGTATCAGAACACAGGAAATTGCAGAAGTGAAGCAGGATATGAGTTTGTGACTGGATAGAATTTGAATTTGTAGAAATACTTTCTTGGTGCTACAGCTGATTCAAGATCGAAATGGCTTTCAATGGCTTGAGGTTAGAGTATGCACTCGAGGGTAGCTCAAACTACATTTCTTGGAAGGACAGGATGGATTTAATACTCAAAGACAATGGGTTGAAGGAATTCATTGAAAAATATGTTCCTAAGCTCGATGCTGCAAATCTTGATGCATGGAAAAAGAAAGTGGCAAAGGCAAGGATGATCCTGTTGGAGGGAGTACGAGACCACATTGTCTCAAGCTTCCATGGGAAAGCCACACCATATGCAATGTGGAAGGCTTTGACAAATCTATTCCAAAGCAACACCGACCATAGAAAATTGGCGCTCAAAGATAAACTCAAGAAGATCAAGATGGAAGAGGGTGACACCATTCCAAAATATCTCACGAAGTTTGTCCAATGTCGGGATGAACTGGGGAGTGTGGGAATAACAGTCACTAATTATGATTTGGTGAGTTTGGCTCTCCTAGGAATTCCTTAGAGTTGGCACAGTTATGAAGACTCTATCAACAGACGGGAAAAATTGCCAAATTGGGAATGACTTTGGTCGGATCTGGTGCAGGATGAGTTCAGACTGAACACCAGAGATGGATCTTCATCTAAGCATGATGATGAAGAGGATTTTTCTTTGGATGCCAAGGTGAAGAAGGGGAAGGGGAAGAAATTCCATTCTAAATTCGAGTCCAAAGGCAAGAAGCAGGACATGTCCAAGGTGAAGTGTTTTGATTGTCACGAACATGGGCATTTTGCTACTAACTGTCCACAAAAAAAATAAGAACAAGAATTTTGTTGGATCTATTTCTGGTGAGGCCCTTGCCTCACAATTTGAGCTTGAATTCTCATTGATCACATGCATGGTGTCAAGTGCATTGGGATCTATGTGGTATTTGGATAGTGGCGCTTCCTTTCACATGACGATAGATAAGGAACTTTTCAGTGAATTGGAGGAGAAAGATCTCCAGATGCATATTGAGATGGGCGATGACAGATGGTACAGTGCTACCGGGATTGGTACCATTACCTTTCAGAGGGAGTCAGGTAAACCATTTCAATTAAATTATGTAATGCATGTACCAGGTCTGAAGAAAAAATTGGTCTCAATCGCAATGTTGGAGGACAAAGGCTATGACGTTGTTTTTAGTGATGGAAAATATTTCCTACGACATAAAACAATAGGTAAAGCCAAGAGGATAGGGATTCGAGTTAAGAATCTCTAAAATCTGGAGGTATATGGCTGCGGTGCCATGATGGGAAAGGCAGAAACAATGGTGAGCCAGGATGAGGGTGAATTATGGCACATGTGATTGAGCCATCTTCGTCATGGAGCCTTGAAAGTCATGTAGAAAATTTCAACTGGACTTACAATGGGAACACTTGCTCAGTTAGATTAGTGCAAGGGTTGTACCATGGGGAAGTATGTAAATTCCACCTTTCATGAGAAGGATAACTGAGCTTCGGGAATCCTTGAGAGAGTTCACACAGATGTGTGTGGACAATTCTCGGTTGCTTCAACAACAAAACATAAGTACTATGTAGTATTTGTTGATGAATTTTCTCATAAATGCTAGATCTTCTTCATGCAGAAGAAAGATCAAACATTCTCTAAGTTCTATGAGTTTAAGGAATTGGTGGAGAAAGAGTCAAGGAAGTAAGTGAAGGCTCTTATGAGTGATAATGGTGGAGAATACATCTCTAACGAATTCAAGAACTTTTGCAAAAAAGAAGGAATTCGAAGAGAACTCATAGCACCTCATAAACCACAAAAAAATGGGGCTACAGAGAGGAAGAATAGAACGATCATGGGTGCAACACAAGCGATGTTGCATGATCAGGGCCTACCAATGCATTTGTGGGAAGAAGAATGCAACACTGCAGTTTATGTGCAGAATCGTTGTCCTCATAGAGTACCTGGCATGAGTAAACCTGAAGAGGCTTTCATTGGTAAGAAACCTAATGTTTCACACTTTGAGATTTTTGGCTCATCTATTTATGTGCATGTGACCAAGGACGCTAGGAAGAAGTTGGAACAAATAGTTGAGGTTGGGATTTTTGTGGAGTACACAAAAACAAACCTTAATTATCGTGTGTATTTTCCAAACAATAGAATGACTATTGTGCGACGGGATATAAAATTTGATGAGGGGAAAGCCATGTGGATGTGCCTTGAGAGGGAGCTGGACTTGCATGTAGAGGAGGAACTGCTGGTTCCCAAAGATGAGACTCAATATGTGGATAAACCACATGCGGAGGATCATGGAGTGGAGGAAGCCACTCATGTAGAGCTATCCAACAAAAATGGCAGAAGGCGCACCAAAAAAGCTGATAGTCTGAGACTTGATGTTGCAAAGAATGTAGGAGCCCCTACTTCACAGCGTAGACAAAGACAATCTCTTGGCCTATTTACTAGATACATGCCTCTTATGAGAAAATGTATTGTGACTAAACCATCTTCCTTTCAGGAAGAAGTGCAGCAGCGTACTTGGGTTGATGCAAGGGTGGAGGAGTATGACTCCATTTTCAAAAAAAATGCATGGCAAATTGTCCCAAGATCGGTCGACAAATCAGTGGTAGGTTCGAGATGGATCTACAAGGTAAAGCAAGCTGCTGATGGGAGTGTGGAGAAATACAAGTCCAGATTTTTTCCTGGGGTTTCTCACATATCGAGGGGATAGATTATGATGAGACCTTTGCACCTGTTGCAAGGTACGCTTCCATAAGATCCATCCTTACACTCTCAGCACAGATGGGCTGGCACATTCATCAGATGGATGTGAAAATTGTGTTTCTCAATGGGATAATTGAGGAAGAGGTGTACATATAGCAGCCTAAAGGATTTGAGATCTTCAACAACGAGTCACATGTGTGTAGGCTCAAAATAGCGTTCTATGGGTTGAAGCAAGCACCCCGTGCATGGTACACTTGGATAGACATCTATTTCACTGTACTGGGCTTCACCAAAAGTGAAGTAGATGCGAAACTGTACCAGAATGTGGTTGAGAGTAAGATATTGATCATTATTATTTATGTTGATGATTTAAGTTTAACTGGTGATGAGCAGCTGATACACTCATGCAAGGAGGATCTTGCAAGGGAGTTCGAAATGAAGGACATGGGACTCCTCCATTAATTCCTTGGATTGGAAAATGGCAACGGGAAGGTGAATTTTTTGTGTCAGGGCAAGTATGCAAAGGAGATACTAGATAAGTTTAACATGGAGAGCTGAAAACCCATGGATAATCCTCTTCCAGTAAATTCAAGGAAAGAAGATGCTACATCTGCAGAGGTAGTGGATGCTACTTTCTATTGAAAGTTAATGGGTTTGCTAATGTTTCTAGTGAAAATGAGACCAGACATTTTCTACGCAGTTAACCATTAGATTCAAGCTATGGCTAATCCTACCAAGCTCTTTTGGAATGTGGGGAAGCATGTCCTGAGATACCTGAGGGGCACATCATAGTATGGTCTATGGTACAGACAGATGGATGAAGTGAAGTTGCATGGCTTCACGGATGCAGATTGAGCTAGTAGTCCATCAGACAGAAAGAGTACATCAGGGGAGATCTTTAGCATTGGGTTGACAACAGTTTCCAGGTATAGCAAGAAGCAATGATCTGTGGCACTCAGTTCAGCGGAAGTGGAATACATGGCAGCAAGTCAAGCTGCATGTGAGGCTATTTGGATGAGAAAGATCTTGGTTGGTTTGTTTTGTTCTTAGATGGATCTGACAGTGATTCATTGTGATAATCAAAGTTTCATTAAACTCTCGATTAATCTTTTGTTTCATGATAGGGCCAAGCATATAGATATTTGGTACCATCATCTCAGATATTGTGTGTAGATAAGAATCATGTTGCTATATTACATTCCCACAGAAGATCAGGATGCAGATATTCAGACGAAGGAACTCACCAGGAGAAAATTCAAATACCATAGAGACGGGATTGGGGTGAAGGATAATCCCTTTCTTGTTGAGAGGCAGTGTTGAGATTCAACAAGAAGATTCATCACCCATGCCTAATGCATTAAGCACCTGGTTGCATTTAGCACCCAAACTAGGGTGGGGCCCACAGTGCTATTTTTGGGTGCATGTCTATTTTTATTATCCCTTAATTTAGATAGACATTAAACTGTAATCTATTCTCAATGTGGACTTGAAATAGTTAATTGATGTGGAAAATTCAGTTAGCTAGTGAATTTCGAGCTAGAGGTTGGTTGGTGGGACATGTAGAGTAATTCTAGTTGTAACAGAGTTCGAAGTGCAGTGGTGCATGAGTTTGTGCAAGTTTTAAATAGTTAACTCAGTTAAGTGAGTTAAACCCAGTTGTGCTAGTTGTAACTGAAGATACAAGTAGTCAAAGATCAAGTGAATTAAATATTAATTAATTCACATGCAGTGATCTCACATGCAACTGAAGATTTACTATTATTAGCTGCATGCATGTCAGATCCAGTGGAGACCAAGTTGTGTTCTAGGTGAAAGGGAAGTTGACTGTCAGTTGTGACATTATTGGCTTGCACACATGCAGCCAACCACCCATTGGAGTACCGATGATACTTCACAGTCAAGGCAGACAATAATTCCTATCTTTTAGGGATATCGACCATTAAGGATTGCGCAAGCAAGGCAAGCTATCAGGAAGTTGTAAAGAGGTCAGTTTTTTGTGAGGACAGTGTGAGACAGATAGCTGAATGTTGGAGGCTCTTGTGAGAAGAGAAATACATTGTATTTGTTTCATGATCCATGCTTAATATACAATAGATAGTGGGGTTTTTAGCTATAAGCTTTCCCTCGGAAATTATCTATGTTATGTGTGATTTGATTCTTCTTCATGTTCATGTGATTGGCGATTTTGCTTTTAATTCCGTAAAATATTTGTAGAAGTGATTTAGTATTTAATTTTGTAAATTATTAGATTGGGTGAATCCACGATATACATGCTTGTTGTATAATTTCTACATAAAAATGATCAAAGAGAGTGGTTTTTGCAACCTAGTGAGTGTGGATTTGGTGGTTTCCTAGGCTATAGTCATTGGCAATCCCATTATCCAGGATCTAGTCCCTCCTACCAGTTCGATCCTAGTAGACACTCGAAGAGAAGCGTATTTACAGGTAAATTTCAACTTTTGGAAATTCATTCTTGTAGAACTATGGTTTTCTAGTAAAGTGTCAGTTCAATGGAGACTAAAAGGTCTTATTCTCCATGCTTGAATCCTGTGGATAAGATTAGGGGCCTCTCTCTAATGTCTCTATTGATATGGTTGGGGTGACTAGTACTCTTAAAATTTCATCCTCTAATAGTTGATGGGTGTTCCTTTTTCTCTACATTTATCTAGACTTGGGGTGGGGGGAAAATTCCTTATCTGGGAAGCCTAGCTTTTCTCTTCTACAGATGTAGGCCTTGTTGATGTTTTGGTTTGGGTCAGTCATAAAGTCTCTCTAAATTTTCCTTTGTGGGTCGATGGGCACGCGATATTGGTCCTTAAGGCTCAAGGCCGACCCTTAACTCTTTTGACTGTAGCTTTTATCTGTGTTATCATAGATTATGACCATCTTAGGGAATATTTTGTGCATATAATGTTTGATAATAACCCTGAAGGTCATTGGTACTAGGGCTCGGGGCATGCTTCCCTTCCAGCTTAGGGAATTGTTGAACTTTTCGGTGCTAGTTGTTGTTCTTTTGCTCTATCTAGGTAGAGGTGTGTTTGGTTTAGTTTTTCTTTGCTTTTAGTGGACTTCATGAAAGGTGTTGTCTTTGAGGTGTGGTCTTGGCGAGGAGGTCTTTAGGGGCTAGAAATTAAAATAATTCACCAATGTGGGCGTGGCTGTAGGGGTGGTGGCCATCATGCGCAACACAGAGCTTGGGCTGACAGGGCAGAGGATTTTGATGAGAATGAGGTGGGAGTAGAGGTTGCTCATGCTCAAGCCCATTCTCCATGATGTGTGGAGTAGTCACCCTCTATGGGAACAATTGCAGAACAATTGGAAGATATCTAGGCCAACTTGGACATACCTTATAAACATAGATATGAGGATCAAAACGATATCATGACCTACCTCAATGATTTTTAGTTCAATCATATTGGGATTATAGAATAGTTGGCTTCGGTGAGATACAGTTAGCACCATTGTAATGCAAGAATGGATGAAATTGAGGCGTGTTTGACTCACATTGAATATTATGTCCATGATGTTCACAAACCTTCAGTTGCTCTAGGTGATCAATTTCAGAACCCCGCTCCTTAATATGCAAATCCCAGGTATTTTTTTAGTTTTGTATGTATTTTGGAGCATCTAACCATTTTTGTCCATGGGATATATGTAATGAATGAACACACCTATTATGTTAGTGTCCAATTGTACTCGCTAACAAATCCAATCAGAGTGAAGTGAGAAGTCTTGAAGGCCATCAAAATGTAAGCTATTATTTTTTGATAATATAATGAAATTTTGTTGACTGACAAGTTTTTATTATTATAAAAAACACCTTTTAAAATTACAATAATTAATTAATAAATCTTAATTTTTTTCTAATTATAAACTTTTGTTATTGATCTCATTTCTCCCACCAATATCTTAACTTGAAGGTGATACACATTAATATAAATACATTAATATAAGGTGATAAATATATATATTTGTAAGCATGGTAAAACTACATCTTCAACATTTCCAATATATCACCCTCACCAAGGCGAGAAATTGAATTGATGACTTCACATCAAAAAATGTCTTAACAAAATACCCAATCACTGTTTATCCAAAATCCCATAGGCAATATAAATAAATATGTTAATATAAACACATTATGACCATTATAACCATTCCTCACGTAATGAAGCTTTAGATTGTCTTTGTTTCACTCGGAAGAAGGAAAGGCTAGTAGAAACATTTTCTTTCCCTAACATCAAATTTAAATTTGTTCACTTGAAAATCCTCATAATAAAAACACAACGAGCATCCTATGTCCGTATTTGATGAGATATTGTGCTAATAATCAATGCTAAAGTGGAGGCTGTATGAGTGAAATGAAATTTTGTTTCTGTCGGTTATGATGACATTAAGAGATTTCTTTATTAGTGAAATGGAATTTTGTTTCTCTTAGTTTTAATGACATTAAGAGCTTTCGTTAAGGATTAATTTAATTTTTACTATTTAATTTTAAATTTGATTAATCATAATTTCTTTTTATTGGTTAAATCAGAGAGACTTTGGTATTTTAAAAAATTAATTATAACAGTGAACTTATTCATAAATTCACTAATAATTTAAAGTTTTTTTATTTTTGTTTATAAGTTTAGTTTTGTTTGTTTATTTGTTTTGTTTGTTTTTTTCTTTTTGTTTCTTTCTTTTTGTAGAAATGATTACAAGTTTAATTTTTGGCTTGAGAAACTGTGACACAGGGGCATTTAAGTCGTCAAAATCACCTAGGGATCACACCTGACTTGGGCCACACCAAACCTTCACATGACTGGAGTTTTTCCGATGAAATGAATTAATAGTACACCACATTACCGTCTATTCTACGCCCCATGGGAAAATTTATGTGAATTAAATTTAATTAATAACAATATTTTAATGTAAATTTATAATATAACAATATTTTCAATTAAAAATATAATTAACACAAAAATATTTAAATAATATATATAATTAATAACAATTTATGATTAATTATTATAGATGTGATTATATTGTGTATACTCATAATCCTGCAAATAATATTTATGTTATTTATTTTCATGAGAAAGCGACTCTTAATTTTATTCATCCATAGGAAAGAAAGAAAATTACATTTAGTATATGCTCAACGCATTTAGGAAAACAACTTCTCAGTAATGAGGAGAGTCGAGCACTAAGCATAAAACACCGATCCCCCGGTAGAAAAACAACATAAAAACAAAATGACCCAGAGGTCCACATAAAAGCCTTGTAAAGCATACTACAAGACCCAAACCCCTGAATACATACATATCGGGGATTGTCCAAAATATATGATTACAGGGCACAAAAGGCCCATATACAACTCCAAGGGTACCAACCATTACATGGGCCAAAACCCAAGGACAAACAACAAATTTTCCACAAAGCCAGCCCATATCAAATAGGTGCACATAAGCGGAATATCTGAACAAAATAAAGCGACAAAAAATACAACCACCAACAGATCCTGGAGAAACATTACGTGATAACATCAACAAACTAGAGGATAAAAAATGACACAAATGAGATATCATTTTTGGGATTCAATTGCGTTAATTAAATCATTCATCTATGACCATTTTCCATGAGAGGTAGTCATAATTGACTAATTTCTCATGATTTTTGAATAGTCCGATTAGCACTCATTACATCGGGTGATGCTCATAGGGGTGAAGAAGTGGGATTGAAACTAGTGAAATGAATCACATAGCGTCAATCATCACTTCCAGGGCTTGCACCCGGTAACCAGGACTTCCTGGGAGGTCACCCATCCCAAAAATCCTCTGGCTCAAGTGCACTTAACTGTGGAGTTTTCCCCACAATCAAGCCCACTTAACTTGCTACCCCATTTGCAAAACCTTAGAAACTATTGTGCCTCATGAACAATTCAAGAAGAGATCCCTTTACTCTTAGTATTTTAAGTATGAGGGGTTTCCATAGTGCATTATATTAGATACAATTTTTGGGATTCAACTGCGTTAATTTAGTCATTCATCTATGAGAATTTTCCATGAGAGGCAGTCGTAACTGACTAATTTCTCATGATTTTTGAATAGTCCAATTAACACTCATTGCATCGGGTGATGCTCATAGGGGTGAAGAAGTGGGATTGAAACTAGTGAAATGAATCACATAGCGTCAATCATCACTTCTGGGGCTCGCACCCGGTAACTAGGACTTCCCGAGAGGTCACCCATCCCAGAACTCCTTTGGCTCAAGCGCACTCAACTGTGGAGTTTTCCCCACAATCAAGCCCACTTAGCTTGCTACCCCATTTGCAAAACCTTAGCAACTATTGTGCCTCATGAACCATTCAAGAAGAGATCCCTTTACTCTTAGTATTTTAAGTATAAGGGGTTTCCGCAGTGCATTATATTAGATATCATTTTTGGGATTCAATTGCGTTAATTTAGTCATTCATATTTGACCATTTTCCATGAGAGGTAGTCACAATTGACTAATTTCTCATGATTTTTGAATAGTCCAATTAGCACTCATTGCATTGGGTGATGCTCATAGGGGTGAAGAAGTGGGATTGAAACTAGTGAAATGAATCACATAACGTCAATCATCACTTTCGAGGCTTGCACCCAGTAACTAGGACTTCCCGAGAGGTCACCTATCCTAGAACTCCTCTAGCTTAAGCATGCTTAACTGTGGAGTTTTCCCCACAATCAAGCCCACTTAGCTTGCTACCCCATTTGCAAAACCTTAGCAACTATTGTGCCTCATGAACCATTCAAGAAGAGATCCCTTTACTCTTAGTATTTTAAGTATGAGGGGTTTCCGCAATGCATTATATTAGATATCATTTTTGGGATTCAACTGCGTTAATTTAGTCATTCATCTATGAACATTTTCCATGAGAGGTAGTCGTAATTGACTAATTTCTCATGATTTTTGAATAGTCCAATTAGCACTCATTTCATCGAGTGATGCTCACAGGGGTGAAGAAGTGGGATTGAAACTAGTGGCAAGCCACCCCATAGAAATCATGGTGGAAGTATGCAACCAAACACCACCAAAACCCCAAAAAGGCTGAGCCATGAGACTAGCACCACAAAGAAGCAACAACGAACTGAGAGCACCATAAATAAATAAATAAATAAATAAATAAATAAATAAATAAATACATACATATATATATATATATATATATATATATATATATAAATAAATAAATAAATAAATATATATATATATATATATATATATATATATATATATTGAGGAAAGAAATCAACCTCCCTCTCAACCCAACAAGCAATATTGAGGTTGTTGGCCCAAAATTATTCTCAAGAGTGTGTATGCTCCCATTACAAGAATATTATTCATGGTATCAAAACGCAACATATCACTATTTAAAATTCAGTGAATAGGATAACAATCATTTTGTTGTGAAACCAGCTCCAAAAATAGAAGAAAAGAGATACCAATGCCTTAGAAATAAGCCACTTCGAGGGGGAAACCTCCAATACATTACATGAATGAACAATTCTTGGATGATACAAATGACAAAACCTCCTTTCTATATATAGGAGTCAATGGGGCCACAATGTAATCCTAGTGGGGCCACAATGTAACCCTAGCGTACCTAACAATAATAATGTAAGGGCACAATAATAACAATATGGGGGTTACAAGGGTACAACAACAATAATAAGGGGGATACACTAACATAATAAGGGATTACACTATTAATATAGGGACTTAATATGCCCCTCTCCTTCAAACAAGTGTTGTCCTCAACGCTTGATTATTTATTGATGCTTCTGTATAAAATTCTCATCCTCCCATGTGGAATCTTCTATAGGAAATTTATTCCACTTGCTGAGATACTCTAAAATTGATCAAACTTGTCGAGTTCTTATTTCTGTGACTGCTTCATAACTTATTTCGATGTGATGTTGATCTTCTTGTTGTTTCATTAGACTTTGCACCAAAGTTAGGTTATCCTTTGAGAGTTGGAGAACTTGTTGTTGATGCTCGATTTGATCTTCCACTAATTTATCATCCATATTAGCTATTATTTGATACTTCAAACCATCCAACTTATATTCCATGCCTTTCTTCAAACCATCCATCTTAGTTTCCATGCCTTTCTTCAAAACTTCCATGTCATTTTTTGTTGCTCTTTGCGAGAGTGAAATTTGTTGCACTTGGTACCGTAATTTTGATATCTCATACTGTAATTCTTCCTCTTCATGCGTCATAGTATATCTTTTTGAGGACTTAATGGGTATGGAATTATTTTTTGGAGGCATTATAGAACCCAATAATGATAAAATTTCTAAAATATGCCCTTGGAATCACTTCAAACTAATTTTCAAATAAACATTATGCAATTTTAAAAACCAAATACACACCTTTTTCTTGATTTTGAGGAGATCGATATTGAAACTGAACTATCTCTGTGCTTTTGGATCTTCAATATCTGAAATTTGGCCCTGAGGTGGCCCTCTGAATCCTCTTTTGAATGCCACAGGTCTAACCTGATTTGGATTCTTCAAGAAAAGGTTATGTCCAACCTCCTACAATGACCTAATTATGGACTGGTTTAGTAGAGCGAACTTGTACGACTTGCCACGTGTCACTGTTTTCTCCTTTGGATCTGAAATTTATAGTAGGAAACTATAGTCCATGTACTTCCAATCACTTTTTACAGAATTCCAATCCGATGCTCAGAGAGAGAGAGTTATGAATATTTTCCCATGATCACCTCTTTGAGATGAAATTCGGGAGCCTCAGATCATATCTCCGAAAACATTTTGAACCAAGCTCTGAAATTGTGCGATGATATTCCTCCGGATTTCAACTTCGCGCTCTAAAACTTTCAGCTTATGAACCTTCGTAGAAAAAATGTTATAGCGAAAATTCCGCGATGACATTTTTAAGTGAAATTTA
Source organism: Pinus albicaulis (assembly GCA_034641835.2). Lineage (NCBI taxonomy): Eukaryota > Viridiplantae > Streptophyta > Pinopsida > Pinales > Pinaceae > Pinus > Pinus albicaulis. Next base: position 1,650,276,401 of record CM076579.1, read on the forward strand.
GTAGCCTGCAAAAAGCCCTAACTTCCACAGATCATATCTACGAAACTATTGCGAACCAAGCTCTGAAAATTTTCGACGATGTTCCTTAGGATTTCGGCTTTGTACTCTAAAATGTTCAGCTTCTAAACCTTCCTAGAAACAAAGTTATAGCAAACATTCCACGATGACCTATTTGGAGCAGCGAAACCCTAGAATCCAAACCTCTAATACTAAATGTTGGGAAACCATCTCCAAAAATAGAAGAAAAGAGATATCAACGCCTTATAAATAAGCCACTTCGAGGGGGAAAACTTCAATACATTACATGAATGAACAATTCTTGGATGATACAAATTAAAAAACCTCCTTTCTATATATAGGAGTCCATGGGGCCACAATGTAATCCTAGTGGGGCCACAATGTAACCCTAGCCGTCCTAACAACAATAATGTAAGGGAACAATAATAACAATATGGGGGTTACAAGGGTACAAAAATAACAATAAGGGGGGCTACACTAACATAATAAGGGACTACACTACTAATATAGGGACTTAACACATTCTAGTCAATCACTTGAGATAACTCCAACTGATTTATATATGTAGGATTTAACCGTGTACATAAATTAGCTGCAAACGAATTTTAAAAATAGAAAATAGAAAATAGAGAGAGCATAAAACATAAAACATATATACACATATATTTTCCCCTGGATCCTAAATTGGGACGACCAGCTTGATTTTTCATTATATTCCTTTTAGTGTTACAATACATATATATACATGCCGAATCATACATAAAACCCAATCCATTAACCCTAGATTAGAACATAACCATAGTTCCCTTGACCAGATCTACAAAATACCAGGGGTTGAAAACCATCATGCCCCAAAACCATGTGTAAACCCATGCACAAAAACATGGGTGGGTCCGCCCACCAGAAAATAAGGACCAAATTTTTTTTCCGGGGCACTGCCCAGGACCCCAACAGGGGGGGCTACTGCCCCCCCTATGACCCCCCTGTTACTCCCCCGTGTGTGACTAGTCATGGAAAGAATATAACACAAACCCAACATTCTCTCACTTGTTGTTTTCTTTCTGTACGCGACCATAGGAGAGCTGAGTCATTAGCCCAGCTTTGCAACACCCATTGTTTCTCTACAACAAGAGAACTTCTGAGTGCTCACAGACTTTGTCAATGAATTTTCAACATTCTTCAAAGTGTTCACCTTTACCAGCAACACCCTTTTAGCCTCAACCATATATCTCACAAAGTGATATTGAACATCAATGTGCTTTGTCTTTGAATGATAAGCAGGGCTCTTAGCCAAGAAAATTGCACTTTTTCTATCATAGTCTATCTTTATAGCTTGCTACACCAACCCCATACTTGAACACAATCTCTGTAACCAAACTGCTTCCTTGCTTGCATGAGTGGCTGCTATGTATTCTGCCTCTTTAGTTGAAAGATCCACTACAAACTATATTTTACTCATCCATCTCACTGCACCTCCAAATAGGCTAAACACATATCCACTTGTAGATTTTCTTTGGTCCATATCTCCAGCCCAGTTTGCATCTAAAAAACCACGAATGTCCAACACTCTTTCCAATAATGGTCTTCCCTAGTAGCACAAGCCATAATCACTAGTGCCACACAAATATCTGAAACCCCGCTTCACTGCTGTCCAATGCTCCTTCCCTGGGTTTGACATAAACTTTCTCAATACTCCCACTGCATGTGCAATGTCTGGTCTAGTACAAACCATTTCATACATCAGGCTACCCACTGCACTTGCATATGGAACATGAGACATATCCTCCTCTTCTTCTTGTGTCTTGGGACACTGTTCAATAGATAGCTTTATACCTACAGGAATCGGAACATTCACCAGTTTACTATCATGCAAATTGAACCTCTGCAATATAGTCTCGATATACTTCCTCTAGTTTAACTAAAGCTTCATCTTTGCCCGATCTCTCTTAATTTCCATGCCCAAAATATAGTTTGCAGCACCAAGATCCTTCATGTCGAATTTGGAGAACAACTGGGTCTTCAAATATTGGATAATTTCTTTGTCATTTCCAATAAAAAATATATCATCCACATACAATAACAAATAAATAACATGGTCACCAATTAATTTAAAATAAACATAGTGATCCTCCTTTCTTCTGGTGAAGCCAAGTCCCTGTATATAAGTATCAAATTTCTGATACCAAATCCTTGGTGACTATTTTAACCCATACAGAGACTTCTTTAACCTGCATACCAGCTCTTTCTTCCCCTTCACCATAAAGCCTTCAGGTTGTTTCATGTAGATCTCCTCTTCTAGATCCTTGTGAAGAAATGTTGTCTTCACATCCATTTGTTCTACCTCAAAATCAAATACAGCAACAATAGATAAAAGTAATCTAATAGAAGTAACTTTGGCAACAGGAGAAAAATATGACCAAAATCAATTCCGAGAACCTAGGAATAACCTTTTGCTACTAACCGAGCTTTGTATTTCTCCACCTTTCCTTCTACATTCATCTTCTTCTTAAACACCCATTTTCTCCCTATGGGCTTCCTTCCAGCTGACAACTCCACCAGATCCCATGCCTCATTTTTATGCAAGGATGCCATTTCATCAACCATGGCCTCCTTCCATAGTTTTCCATCCTCTGAATCTACTGCCTCCCTGATGGTTCTAGAATCATCATCAGTTATAGTTAAAGAAAAATTTGAACAGAAAGCAGATGGACTATACCTTTCTGTTTGTCTTCTTTCCCGAACTGTTCTTCTAACAGCTGGAGTTTGTTGCTCTTCCTCTTTTGAGTCTTCTTCTGTTGTAGAGTCTGATTCATCCTCCTTTAGCTCAAACTCTATCTTCTCAGGTTCCTTTGGTAGAAATTCATGTTTAACAATATCTTTCACCTTTATAAACACCACATCTCGACTGTACACAACCTTCCTTGTTTCCAGGTTCCAAAGCTTGTAACCCTTTAAACCATCCTTATACCCAATAAAGATGCACCGTTCAGATTTATTATCCAACTTGCTACTTTTCTCCTTTGGAACATGTACATATGCATCACATCCAAATACCCTTAGATGTGAAAGAGAGGGTTTCTTACCAGTCCATACCTCATGTGAATTCTTATCCTCCAACACTGATGAAGGTGATCTGTTAACCAAGTAACATGCAGTCTCCACTGCCTCTGCCCAGAATTCTTGTCCTAACCTGGTACCACTGAGCATGCTTCTTTCCTTTTCCATCAGCGTTCTGTTCATTCTGTCTGCAACTCCATTTTGTTGAGGTGTGTATGGAGTATTCTTCTGCTGTGCTATATCACTCTTCTTACAGAACTCTTCAAATTCCTTCTTGCAGAACTCCCCACCATTATTTGTCCTTAGCACCTTTATCTTCTCTATCTATTTTTCCACCAGAGCCTTAAATTATTTAAATCTATCAAAGACTTCAGATTTCTTCCTCAAGAAACAGATCCATGTATTCCTTGAGAAGTCATCTATGAATGAAACATAGTACACAGACTTACTTAGTGATGGAACCGACACAGGTCCAAACACATAACTGCGCACAAGCTCTAATATCTTGTTTTCCCTCTTAGCACCAGAAGGAAAACTCACCCAATTCTGCTTCCCATATACACAATGTTCACAGAAATCGAAATACAGAGAGCTATTAGACATACCTTCTACCATACCATTTCCATGCAGTATTTGAAGGCCCTTCTCTCCAATATGTCTAAGCCTTTGATGCCATAGCATGGTATTTTCTCCAGAGACCGCTAGGATTTCTGCTCCACTTTCGAGAACCACAGAACTGTTGCACCCATCAATAATAGTGTTTCCCTGAAGCTTGTATAGAGTTCCAATCTAAACTCCCCGCATTACTAGCAGTGCTCCCTGAACCATCTTATAGGCATCTTTCTCAAAAACTGTTTTTACACCTGCATCATCCATCTTGCTTACGGAAATTAGATTTTTGGCCAATGCAGGAATGTGTAGAACACCAGGAAGTGTTCTAATCCTTCCACCTTGCAGCTTCAGCTTGAATTTTCCACGTCCAACAATTCTGGCCTTCCTATCATCACCTAAGAAGACATCACGCCATCATATTTCTCATACTCGCAGAACCTCTCCCTATGAGGAGTGAAGTGAAAGGATGCAGCTGAGGTAATCAACCATGACTCATGATCTACATGTGTATTTGAAGAAGAAGCCAAATACACATCCCCACCTTCATCTGAGGTGGTTTTTGCCTCTACAGAAGGAGCATCATCAGATCCCTTTCCTTTCTCAGGAGCTTTAGATCTGCAGTCCTTTTTGTAGTGCCCTTTCTTTCCACATTTCCAGCACACCTTTACAAACTTTCCAGGAGATTTAGATCTCCCTCTAGATTTAGATCTCCCACTCGAAACCTTATTCTTTTTTCTGTTCTGGGACCTTCCTCATACAGATAAGGGATCTCCATTCTGACCCTCCATATTTCTTCGTCTCATTTCCTCTGACAGCAAGGCTAAGACAATGTCATCAAAATTCAAGGTAGTTGTATTGCTACCTATTGCAATAACCAGACTGTCCCACAAATCTGGTAGAGAACACAACAAACTGATGCACTTATCTTCATCTGAGATTTTAATATCAATAGACGAAAGCTGACTTACCATAGTATTGAAGGCGTTCAGATGCTCTGTCACTGAGTCTCCATCCTTCATCCTCAGGTTATACAACTTTTTCCACATGAACAATTTATTCACCAGAGACTTAGATTGGTACAAAGTCCCTAGCTTATCCCACAAGGACTTTGCCATAGCTTCCCTAGATACATTCAAAAATACTGAATCTAAGACACACAACCGTATTGTGCTCTTTTCCTTCTGATTGAGTTTCTTCCAGTATTCATCTGACATTGCCGTTGGTTTAGTACCCGAATCTGCCTCGATCCACTGGTCCTTATCCACTAGCAGATCCTCCATCTTGAGCTTCCACAACTGAAAACTCTGACAATTAAATTTCTCGATCTCTATCTTCCCGCCGCTCGCCATCTTCTTTCATTGTAAGAATTGATCCCGCAGATCTCCCATAGAACAGGGTCTACCTCAGGCTCGATAAAAAAACCCCTCAGCAGCAAAGGCGTCCCCTTGAAGTCGAAACTTCTTTGATACCAAATGTAGGTTTTAACCCTGTACAGAAATTAGCTGCAAACTATAGAAATTATATCACTGATATGTTATATGTCTAAGATTCTCCTGATCACACACTATTTGACTTCATGCACAATACAAAATCTATTCCACCATTGATCATCATATGCAGAAATTAACACAATTTCAATGCACACATGAAACCATAAAAATTCACACACATTAACATAGTGATTTAATGGGAAAGCCTGAAGCTAAGAACCCCAACTATCTGTATATAATATATTTCATAGAGATCATGTAACAATCCTCATACAAATCTTCTCACAAGCTCTCAGTACAATACAAATCTCTACACACTAATCAGGCCTTGATCTTGCGAATCCATGCACCGATCTCTGCACCTGCTAGCCTGCCTCTACTGCATAATCCCTGCTGAAGAATGGATCTGAATGAACTCGAATCCACCTGGCCTTCACTATGCAATCCTCATTGGCATCTCCATCAATGTGTGGTGCAAAATCATGCAACACTATGGTCACAACTGATAGTCACACTTGCTCTTTCACCTACCTCTCCATTGGTCTCCACTGAAATTGTCCATGCACTGTAGTTAACTAATGTATTCTTCAGTTGATTAATGAGTTATTAATTAGTGAATTAATTATTAATTAATTCACACCACTCTCACTAATGTATCAATCAGTTAGACTAGATACAACTAGCTCAACTGTGTCTAACTGAGTTAAACTGAACACAACTCCACCAACTACTTCTCCAACTCCACCAAACTCTGTCACATGAGTTCTAACTGAATTCGCCATGCAATAGCTCCACTTAACCCTCTGGAATAGTATAATTCCTTCTATCAGCTCCTGTACCACATCTGTGCACTTAAATGAAGTGCTCCAAGAGAATAAGATAATGTTTAGAGTTCAAATATTATTAAGAGCTAATAATATTCGACATATCTATTTTTAGACTGGCAATCTAAAAATAGATTCCACCCAGTATGTCTAAAAATAGAATTCCATATATTTTTCCAACTTGACCAACCATCCACAAATAGCATCCTGCAACTCATAGAATATGATCGACATGTCTAAAAATAGACTTTGCACCAAAAATAGCCTACAGGCCCACTTAGTGAAGGCGACTCTTTTCACTAAGCTCATCATCTTGTTGCAATCTCAACACTCCCTATCAACAAGATAGGGATTATCTGCCACCCCAATCCTATCTCTATGGTATTCGAATTTGCTCCTGGTGAGCACCTTCGTCAGAATATCAACATCCTGATCCTCTATAGGAATGTAATATAGTAACATGATCTTCCGCTGCACACAATCTCTGATATGATGGTACCGGATGCCAATATGTTTAGATCTATCATGAAATACTGGATTAAACAAGAGTTTAATGCAACTCTGATTATCACAATATATCGCAGTAGGATCTAAGTGTGAACCGAACAACCCGACCAGGATCTTCCTCATCCATATAGCCTCGCATGCAGCCAAACTGGCTACCATGTACTCGGCCTCCGCTGAACTGAGTTCCACGGATCTCTATTTCCTATTGTACCAAGAAACTTCTGTAGACCCAATACTGAAAATCCCTCCAGATGTGCTCTTTCTGTCCGTTGTGCTCCCTGCCCAATCTGCATTCGTGAAGCCATGCAGCTTCAACTCATCCGACTATCTGTACCAAAGTCCATATCCCGATGTGCCTCTGAGATATCTGAATACATGCTTGCCTACCTTCCAAAAGAGCTTGGTAGGCTTAACCATAGCTTTTGAAAGCTGGTTAACAGCGCAACATATGTCCGGTCGTGTATTGACTAGATATGAGCGAACCAACCAACTGTCGATAAACAGTGGCATCCATTGCCTCTGCTGATGTAGCATCCTATTTCCTCCAACCACCAGGAAGAGGAGTGTCAATAGGCTTGTAGCCTTGAATGTTGAACTTCTCCAGTATCTCCCGGGCATACTTGCCTTGAGACACAAACAGTCCACCCTTCTGCCGCCAAATTTCCAATCCCAGGAAATAATGAAGGAGGCCCAAGTCCTTCATTTCAAACTCCTTTGTAAGATCAACCTTGCATGAGAGTATCAATTGTTCATCACCGGTTAGTATCAAATCATCTACATAAAGTAAAATGATCAACAACTTACCCTCAACCACAATCTGGTACAGGTTAGGATCCGCCTCACTCTTGGTAAAACCAAGTCCGGTGAAATAACTATCTATATGTGTGTACCAAGCATGAGGTGCTTGTTTCAGCCCATACAACGCTCTCTTGAGCCTGCACACATGCGACTCGCTGCTGAATATTTTTAAACCTTCAAGTTGCTCTATGTACACCTCCTCCTCAATGACTCTATTGAGGAACACAGTCTTCACATCCATCTGATGAATGTGCCAACCCATCTACGTTGAGAGAGAAAGGATTCTCTGTATGGAATAATACCTTGCGACAGGTGCAAAGGTTTCTTCATAGTCGATCCCCTCAATCTGTGAGAAGCCTCGGGAAAAAAATCTTGCCTTGTACTTCTCGACGCTCCTGTCAGCAGCCTGCTTCACTTTGTAGATCCATCTCGAACCTACCACTAATTTCCCTTCCAGCCTTGGGACAATCTCCCATGCACTGTTTCTGACAATCGAATCATACTCTTCCACCATGGCATCTACCCATGCAGGGTCCTCCACAGCTTCCTCGAAAGAGGATGGCTCTGTCATGACACACTTGCTCATCATAGCCATGTATCCAGTATATCAGTTAGGTGACTATCTCTGTCTGTGCTGTGATGTAGGTGCTCCTACAATCTTCTCTGCATCAAGATGTAGTCACTCAGCTTCTGTAGTGCGCTTCCGCGCTCTGATGTTTGGCACTGCATGAGTGGTTTATTCCACTCCATGAACCTCCTCTTGTGGTTGATCCACATCCTAAGGCTCATCCTTAGGAACTAATAGCTCCTCATCTGCATGCAAGTGTAGCTCCCTCTCAAGAGAAAACTTCATGGCTTTCTTCTCATGAAATTTTATATCCCGTCGCACAACAGTCTTCCGACTATCTAGAAAATACACATGATAGTTGTGGGGTTTTTCTGTTTACCCCAAAAATATCCCAACCTCTGCGGTCGGCTCCAGCTTCTTCCTGGCATCCTTCGTCACATGAATGTAAACAGGTGAGCCAAAAATCTTCAAATGAGAAATATCAGGCTTCTTACCAGAAAACGCCTCTTCGAGTGTACTCATGCCAAGTACTCTATGAGGACAACAGTTTTGCACATAAACTGCAGTATTGCATGCCTCATCCCACAAATGCATGGGAAGGCCCTGATCATGTAACATCGCCCATGAAGCACCCACGATCATTCTATTCTTTCGCTCCTTGACCCCATTCTGCTGTGGGTTATGAGGCACTATGAGATCTCTTCGAATTCCTTCTGCGTTGAAAAAGTATTTGAATTTTATAGAGATGAATTCACCACCATTATCACTCCTTAGAGCCTTCACCTACTTCCCCGACTCTTTCTCAACCATTGCCTTGAACTCACAGAAATTTGAGTATGTATCACTCTTCTTCTGCATGAAGAAGATCCAGCATTTATGAGAAAAATCATCAGCAAATATCACATAATACCCGTGCTTTTCTATTGAAGCTACTGAGAAAGTTCCACACACATCTGTGTGAATTATCTTAAGGATCGTCGTGGCACAACTATCCTTCTCATGAAAGGTGGCTTTCACAAATTTTCCCAAAGTACATCCCTTGCACTGATCTGACTGTGCAAGTGTACCCTTGGGAAGCCCGGTAGAAATCTGCTGCAAAATTTTCAAAGTGCCATGGTGAAGATTGCCTAATCTCATGTGCCACAATTCACCCTCATCCTGGCTCACCACTCCTTCTGGTTTTCCTGCCATTGCTGCACAGCCATCTACCTGCAATTGATAAAGGTTCTTAACTCGAACCCCTATCCTCCCGGTTTCTCCAGTTTCCTTACTGCGCAGGAAAGCCTTTCCCTCGCTAAAGACAACATCATATCCCTTGTCTTCCAACATAGCCACAAAGATCATATTCTTCTTCAATCCTGGAACATGCATGACATCCTTTAATATGAAAGGTTTACCAGACTCCCTCTCAAAGGAAATGGTCCCGATACCAGTCGCACTATATCTACCATCATCGCCCATCTCGATGTGCACTCCAAGATCCTTCTCATCTAGATCACTGAAAACATCTTTGTCTCTGGTCTTATGAAAAGACATGCCACTATCAAGAAACCACACTGAACCCATCACACTTGAGACCAAGCATGCGATCAGCAAAAGATCTAGCTCAAACTATGAGGCTAAGGCCTCTCCAGCTGCAGATCTAGTAGCCTGCTTATTTTTCTTCTTCTATGGACAATTAGTGGCGTAATGTTCGTGTTGGTGACAGTGAAATCACTTCACCTTGGACAAGTCCTACTTCTTGCCTTTCGCACCGGATTGAGAAGGATTTTTCTTTCCCTTCCCTTTCCTTGCTTTGGCAGCCAAAGTGAAATTTTCTTCATCTTCATTCTTTGATGAAGATCCATCCCTGGTACTCCGCCTTATCTCCTCCTACACAAGATCCGACCAAAGTCGCTCCCATCCTGGTAGTTTCTCCCGACCATTGACAGAGTCCTCGTAGGAATGCCAACTCTTCGGAAGCCCAAGGAGAGCCAAGCTCACCAAGTCCTCTTCATCTACAGTAACCACCACACTTCCCAGCTCATCCCTACACTGGACAAACTTCGTGAGGTACTTGGGTATACTCTCGCCCTTCTCCATTTTTATTTTTCTGAGCTTGTCTTTAAGCGCCAACTTCCTATGGTCACTCTTGCTTTGGAACAAGTCTGTCAAATATTTCCACATCAAGAATGGAGAAGCTTTACTGTGAAGTCTGGAAACTATGTGATTCTTCACACCTTCCAATAGAATCCTTCGACATTTTTCTGTCTTCTTTTTCCATGCATCAAGTGCGGCAGCATCGCTAGAAGCAGGTTTTGGAATTTCTACATCTATGAACTCCTTCAACCCATTATCCTCCAGCACCACCTCCATCCTGTTCTTCCATGCAATATAATTCGAGCTTCCCTCAAGGGCATACTCCAATCACAATTCGTTGAAATACATCTCAACTTTGACAACAAGAAAACACTTCTGCAAATTCGAATTCCACCAGCACAAATCTCAACCATTTCAATAATTGCAATCTGCTCCAATGATCAATATCGCTTTGATACCATGTATAAATAATATAATTGATATGTTATATGTATAATATTATCCTGATCACACACTATTTAACTTCATGCACAATACAAAATCTATTCCACCATTGATCATCACATGCGGAAATTAACACAATTGCAATGCACACATGAAACCATAAATATTCACACACATTAACACAGTGATTTAACGGGAAAGCCTGAAGCTAAAAACCCCAACTCTCTGTATATAATATATGTCATAGAGATCATGTAACAATCCTCATACAAAGCTTCTCACAAGCTCTCAGTACAATACAAATCGCTACACACTAATCAGGCCTTGATCTTGCAAATCCATGCACCGATCTCTGCCACCTGCTAGCTTGCCTCTACTGTGCAATCCCTACCGAAGAATGGATCTGAATGAAATCGAATCCACCTGGCCTGCACTGCGCAATCCTCATTGGCATCTCCATCAATGTGTGGTGCAAACTCATGCAACACTATAGTCACAACTGATAGTCACACTTTCTCTTTCACCTACCTCTCCACTGGTCTCCACTGAAACTGTCCATGCACTGTAGTTAACTGTCCAAAAATAGCCGGCGAGCCCACTTAGTGAAGGAAAATCTTTTCACTAAGCTCATCATCTTGTTGCAATCTCAACACAAAACAATCTTAAAAATAGAAAATAAACAATAGCGAGAGCATAAAACAGAAAACAGATATACACAGAGATTTTCCCCTGGATCCCAAATTTGGATGACTAGCTTGATTTTTCATTATATTCCTTTTAGTGTTACAACACATATATATACATGCCAAAGCATACATAAACCCCAATCCATTAACCTTGGATTAAAGCATTATCGTACTTCCCTTGACCGGATCTACAAAATACCAGGGGCCGAAAACCATCATGCCCTAAAACCATGTGCAAACCCATGCACAAAACCATGGGTGGGTCCACCCACCGGAAAATAAGGACCAAATTTTTTTTCTGAGGCGCTGCCCTGGACCCTGACAAGGGGGCTACCGCCCCCCCTGTTACCCGCCCGTATGTTGTGCCTAGTGCAATGTACAGGGGGGGCTATCGCCCCCCTATTACCCCCCCCACGCGTGACCAGTCGTGGAAAGAATATAACACAAACCTAACAATATAATTATATAATACTATTATAATGATATATAATATTATTATATTTAAATTTCATATATTATATAGTTTTAATACTAATTACATAAAATAAATTATTATTTCATTTTTTTATTGATGCAATTAATTTTAATTACTTGTTATAAAATTAGCACAAATCCATCTTAAGTGTGGATTGACCAAGCCCTGAAAGAGATAAAATTTCTCAACATGAAAACCTCTTTGAATCAATGCTAATTTTAAACAACATACTACTAATATATTTTAACTATAAAACATTTTTAATTTTCACTTGTTTTGTATAATATATTGATTTCTTTTTGTTATTAATATATTATTAAATGTTATATATTTTTCTCTCTATATACATAGATATAATTATTATTTTTATTAATACCTTTTAAAAAAATATTTTTATTTGTATAAAGTTGATTTATAAAAATATTTTTTTTATAACATTTTTTTTTTATAATAATTACATGTCAAATAAACATAGAATGCATGACACATGATGTAGTATCAATAAAATTATTTTAACATGTCATTTGTAACCTATATGAGTCCCTCATTCTAAAAAGAAATTTATTTATTTTATTATTTAAGTTACTTTATCACTTTATATAAAGTTTGATGTAAAATTAAAGTGGAAATTAAAGTATTTTTTTTATGGCCGACATTGATTTTTTTATTAGTAGTATTTTTTTAATTTGTTAATGTAAGTATTATTTTATTATTTTTAAATGTAACGTTATGTGACAACATCTCTCTCATACTGAATTGTAGAGCAATTCTTGACCCAATCATATTGTGCTATTATAATATTGTATCATATCCTAAAGCGTCTAATAACTTGCCGCCTTTGTCAACCTATTTAGGCAATTATGAGAATCTGCAACTTTTTTAAGAAGGGGAAGTAATGGGAGGATAGGGACAAGCACATGGAACAAGTTAGAAGATTCACACTCCTAGGTCACATAAGCTAGATTTGATTAGGGGAAGGACCATATTTAAGGCTGAAGGAGCATTGGGAGATTCTTTTTAGATTGGGAGGGAAGGTGGAAGTGGGAGGTATGCAGGTATCAATGAAGTTAATCAATTTTCTTTCTAGGATGTTAGAGGTTGCAATCCCTATGGGGGTTATACATGATGCTAATCTTATCATTGAACCTTCGTGGAGTGGGAGGGCACCCATGAAATCGGGCCCTCAAGCACCTGAACTAGTCAACTAGGCTATAACTTGTTATGCTTCACGAGACTATGAGCTAGAGTGACAATTTGACATCCTTTCTTTCTTCTTTTTTAGTTTAGTGAATTTTTTGTTCTTAGGATGCTCAAGGAATTTTGGGTGGTCTCCTGTTAGGGTGATAACCAAGAATACCGGCTCACAACACACAATGCACTCAAGAAGGATAAATCTTGGAGGGTTATACCCATTAGAAGTAGTGATATTTTCCTTGATTAATGTTTACAAATTGTATGAGAATTGACAGGTTTTTTGTGAACAAGTTCATGTGTGAGGATTACTGCACAATCCAAGTGTATTGTATGGGAGGACTTAAATCTGTTCCTGTTTGATAAGGAAAGGTGGGGGGAAAACTCAAGGGTAGTATCACTATCTCTCATCTTCAACCACCTATTCGAGGAATCGGGATTGGTTGATGTCAAGCCCCTCCCAATAAGGCCGACTTGGACAAGTAAGTGGGTAAGAAATGAAGGAATATCTAAAATACTAGATCGGTTCCTGGTGGTGGGGTATATGTTGATGGTTTTTGGTCAAAAGTTGGATTAGGGATTATTTGGTGGGATTTTCAAACCATTAACCTATATACCTTCAGCTAGGGAAGCCGAGGGGAAAAGAAAAAATCATCTTTCAAGTTTAACTTACATTGGTTGGAGGATAAAAATTTCAATAAACTAATCTACTATACGTGGAAGCCCATTGACTTGGCTGGTCATGAATCAACAATGTCACAATTTATAAGTTCCCTTTTTCTCCTCAAGCAATAAATGAAAATTTGAGACACACAAGAGATGGAGAGACAACACCAGGAGTTGAACTCCCTAGAGTTTGAAATCTCAACTTTGAGTAGGTGTTGCCACTAAAAAAATACTCTCAGAAGAAGAGTCCCTAAAACTAAGGGAATTGGAAATTTTAAAGGAAACATTATTGAATGCCAAGGAGGCAACACGAAGGATCAAAAGTAGAGAAATATGATTGGCCCAAGGGAATAGAAACACCCTATTTTCCACAATTTTTCTAAACATCGACAAGTGGTGAACATGATCTGGGAGTTAGCTAGAAGAAATGGTACAATTGTCTCCACTCAAGAGGATTTGAGCAAGCAAGACTACCAATTATTTCATGATATATTTTAGGAACCAAAGTTTTAGAGACTTGAAGCACAAATGAAAGTCATTCAAAAATTCTCGAGGAATTTTGTGGATGAATAAAATAAGAGATTATTTGAACCAATTACTAGAAAAGGAAGTATTGGTAGTCTTGTGCAAGGCTAAGAAAGATAAGAGCTTGAGAACTGATGACTGGACAACATAGTTTTACCGGGCCTTCTTTTATCTTTTGGTAAAGGATCTATTTTGGGTCTCAAAGGATATTTGAGTGATAGGTTAGATATGAGGAGCGCTAAATGTGATGTTTATATTCCTCATTTTAAAAAACTAAAAGACGGCTTCATTTTTTGGAGTTTTGTCCCATCTCGCTATGTAATTTCCTATACAATATTAACACCAAAACATCAACGAATAGACTAAAAGGTGACTTGTCCCAAGGAATTTTGTGATAACTGTTTTTTTTCCCTTTTAATCGCTAGATACTAGATGCTATACAATGACACAAGAGGGCCTACATAGCATGAAAACAAAGAGAATTATGGGGCTGGTCTTAAATCTGGATCTTGTGAAAGCATACGACCAAATAAATTGGATTTTCATGTGCCTAATTTTGTGGCAAATTAGCCTTTCCTTGGAAGTGACAAACTGGATTATGGCCTACATCAACTCAACCAACTTTGCAGTCCTAGTAAACGATGAACCTACAAATTTCTTCAAGGCTACACGTAGGGTTGGACAAGGTTTTCTGCTCTAACCTTTCATGTTCCTTTTGATTGGGGAGGATTTAAGTGTTCTATTAAATGAAGGAAGGAGGATAAGATGAATACATTTTTTGAATGAAGTTACTCAAAAATAAAAGAGTTTCATCATCTTATTTCAGGACCAATGAATAAACACCAACCTGGGAATGAGAATGAAGGCTTTAAGAGGTTGGAAATTAAACTGGCATACATTTGAGTGGATTTGCCTCAACACATGTTGAATCACATGGGGAGGGTCCAAAGTTTTTCCCCCACCAGGGAGACACAGGACTAACCCATCTTGACTCCACTGTAATATTCCCAAATGGGAAAACTTAGCAATACATGAAGTAAAAACACATTTTTCAGAAATGTATGCAATAATAGTTAAATTCAGCCCATGGATCCATTCATTCATACATTATAACAGCGATATACAAAAGGAGATCTGAAGCAAATCATGGTAGCTTAGTTAAATAAGCCTCCCAAGCCATTATTGCTAAAAAATCATGCAAAAAGAGGGGCTGCAACCATGAATTAAACTGAAAATACCCTGACAACATTATTTTATTACTCCTGCAACAACAGTAAGTTCACTACAAGGAAAATACCCTCTAAAGGAGGTTTTTAGTGTTATAAAATTGGCCAAAATTGTCAAAAAAACATATGCTACCACATCTGTTTTTGGATACAGAGGTTTTGGCAAAGTTTTTAACAGAAATTCAACACAACTAAAAAAGAAAAAGGGTGACTGGAGGTTATTACAGATGTTTTCTTCATCGGTGCACTAATCAGGATTTATTGTGCCGGTACGTACCTATAACCAGAGCCCCGGGGCGGTCGAAGGTGAATGCACCGGACCTTTAAGGTATAAAACATCACTGGGCGTAGTGTTGGTGATACAACGCACATGGCCATTCTAATTGGTCTTGGGATTTGAGCGGTGCCCATAGGTCGTATCAAAGCGCTGGTGTGTATACTTATAGAAATGCCTCGGTGCACCATATCACACAAATGCACCGAGATTTAGAATTGGTATCAGTATTCTTGCAGTGAAAATATGTCATACAAAGGCACTGGTGCATATTGACACATAAAAACCCCGGTGTGTAGTATCACAAAAATGCACCGAGATTTATAATTGGTATTGGTATTCGTGCGGTGCCTATGGGCCATCCAAATGCACTAGTGCATATAGACACAAAAATTCCCCAGTGCATAGTATCACATAGACGCACCGAGATTTATAATTGGTATCGTTATTTGTGCGGTGCTCATAGGTCGTAAAACAACACCAGTGCGTATATAGACATAAACGCACCGGAGCGTCGTACCGCACAAACGCCTTGATATTCTTAACTGATTTTGGTATTTGTGCGATGCCCATAGGTCGTAAAAACACATCGGTGCGCTTAAGAATACAAGCGCACCGGTATAAGAATGCATTCACCGGTTTTCATTTTGTATTTTTTAGAAACATCGACCTGTGACAGTGCAATTATTGTGATTGTTTTAAATTCATTATTCATTAAAATTCGACACATCTTATAACAATATTCATATTAATTAAATTTGTATTAATGGATTTGAATGTGATGTTTGGACTAATTTTTTATATCATATCATAATTATTGTGGTTTTTTAAAATTCATTATTCATTAAAAGTCAACACATATATATCTTATAACAATATTCATATGAATTAAATTTTTATTAGTGCATTTGAGAACGAAAATGGAGAACGCAATAGCGACAATAGAGAACAAAATAGAATAAATTAAAACATTTTTTATTATATATATATATATGAATAATACATTCTTTGTCATAAAAAATGGGATAGTTATTGGTATCCCTTTATCTTTCAATTGGGACACTATGTCCATTACATTAAAGAAAATGTCTGATTTCACAGACATTTAAAAAAAAATACAACGCCTTGCTTTTATATCCAAACATAGTGATCATAATTCTTCACTTGAACTGTTGTCACTGTTAGAGCTACTTCCATGACTTCGGTTATTTTCAGAAATGTTTTGTTCACGGTGTTGATTGTTTTCTTCTTCTTCATCTTCCATATACAAACATAAAAATAAACTGTAATGAGTGTATATACATTGGTGAGAATAATGAAAATTGCAATATTAAATAATATACATCAATGTAAATCGAAAAGAGATGACGTACCAATGCAACAACTGACTCATAAACTATACACATTCTTTCAAAACCATGTAACATGCCATCTTTCAAGATTTTATCTATTGACGCAGTGTCATACTTTGTTTCCTACAAGTTTTATACCCCATAAAAAATCATATATTTAATATAAAATATTTATTTTTTCTATTAATTATAGACGGAGCTAAGTAAAACAAGATCGATAGATGCTTACAAATTCCACAATTAAGTTCTGATATGCCAACATATACGCACAACCCATATTTAACCCAATTTCAATCAATTCCTCTGATGGTCCTCTTTGTATGTTAGCATCTATTTGAAGACATTCAATGATGATTTTTTGTAAAAAAACTTAAAAAAATACAAAAATGAAATCTAGTTAAGTTGTTATAAGGAAGTAACAATTACTCACAAACTTAGATATCAATCCTTTTCTTCCTTGTCGTCCTGTTTTATGTGCTGAATGGGTTCCATTTTCTTTTCTTTTTTGCAAGAAAATACTTGAAAAATAATATTTAATGCTAAATTGTTTATTTATTTTACCTAATGATCGAAAAATTGAATTATTACATATTACATTTGAAGCAAGTTGTTGTTGAGATGGCTCCTCCAGCGATGCAATTTTGTCCATTTCTTTGACCATCTCCTTGTACACCTTTTTGGACATTCCTATTGGCATATTTCTGATATCAGCTCGTTCATCTTTTGAGATTTTCATAATCTTCCTGAAAATGTAACATGACAATAAACTATTTAATTTTTATATTGATATATGAAAAGTAAGTATAACAAAAGTGATATTTATAAATAATTCTAGACAAACATCTAAAGGAATATTACTTTTTCATTCCTTATTTTTTGTTGTTGTATGTTTTTGCTATTAAAAGCCTGACATGTCTCATTGACCAATTCTCTGGAAACTTTTCCTGTAGTTTACAAAAAATTTGGTTCTTGGAATCATTAGATTGGTTTTTTTATTGTAAGTGGAAAGAGCGTCTATACATTTGTTCCACTAGATCCCTCAAACTTTTGTAAAAGTTTTTCCTCCTTTCGTTAACCTCCAGCACCACTCCAGATGAGCTAAGGAGCAATTCATTTTCATTTGCATGTTCTATTTTTTTTCTTTTCTTAGAACAACATTCATTTTCTGAGTTGTTGGTCCTTGTAGAACATTAAACAGATGTGAATTAATAGAATTTTTCACACATGTTATCTAATAATTTAATTATATTATTAATGAAAACTAAAAAAAGAAACTCATATTGGATCGATAGTGTTTTTTCATTCGCCTGATTCATCCTTTTGCAATTTTTCCATCAAGATTTTACGCTCTTCTGGTCCTATATCAGAAATAATCTTATCAAGATTCGTCATTTTGCGGCTCTACATGATACACAGTAAACAATACATATTAGTTAAACTTAAATATAGTTCAAAAACAATTCTTTTGTAAAAAATTTACAAAGAACTTTCCTTTTTTGCTTTTCTTAATGTGTGATGAGTATTTTTGTTACTTGATCTCTTGTCAGTCATTTCTTTATCAATCTGAAACCTGTACCATATCATTCAATAATATATTTATAAATAAATTGTCAACTTTTCAAGTAAAAAAAAAATCTCAAAAATCGGTGCACTATTCATGGTTTACGCACCAACGCCGGTGCGTGCCTCTCTTCCAAACGCACCACCAAAACAGTATAATAGACCGTATGGTGCTCTATGTCAACAAGGAGCACCGGTGTGTTACATGTCAATGACCACACCAGTTAACCATGATAAAATAATAAAAATTGTCCAGTGTTAGTTTTTAGCATAAATCGGTGCCATATTTTACATATGGCACACCGATAAAAAAAAATATTAATTTTTTATCACATTACATTTTGCGGTGCGCTTGTAAAATATATAGCACCGGTGTGCTAAGTTACTCCAGGCGCACTGATAAAAAAATATGTTTTTTTTTTAATTCATGCCAGGGCCCACATGGATTGGGATCTGACCATGCTAATTGTCTTGTCAATTGGATGTATTAGGTCTATATTTAGCAATACAAACCCTATAAATCTAAATTGAAAAGCCCTAATTCTGAAATCAGAGAAAGAGGAAGAAGAAAGGGGAGAAACAAAAAGAATGTAAGGTTTGTATTTTTTGAAAGTTTTTTTTTTTTTTAGAAACAGAATGTTTGTGGTGCGCCATAATGAAATAGCGCACTGGCTGCATATTTTACAAATGGCGCACTGAGAAAAAATATTTTGTTTTTCTAATTTTTTATAACAGTACTTGTGCGGTGTGTTGGGATAACAGAGCACACTAGTGTGCTATGCTGCACAGGAAGCACTGACAAATTTTTATTTTTTATTTTTTAGTTTACGCAAGGACCGGCATGGATTGGGATCCGACTATGTAGGTCCTCTCGTTGGTTGGATGTCTTAGGCTTATATTTAGCAATACAAACCCTATAAATATAAATTGAAAAGTCATAATTCTGAAATCACATAAAGTGGGAGAAGAAAGGGCAGAAATAAAAAGAATGTAGGGTTTGTTTCTAAAATGGTTTTTTTTTGCAAAACAACACGTTTGCGGTGCACCATAATGCAATAGTGCACCGGTGCCATATGTTACATATGGCGCACTGATAAAAACACATTTTTTTATTTTTTTATTTTTTATCACTGTGCACACTGGTGCGCTATGTTACGCAGGACGCATCGATGAAAAAAAAGTCCGTATTTTTTTAAGATTGACGCCAGGGCCGACATGGATTGGGATCCGACTATGCATGTCCTCCTGTTGGTTGGATGTATTAGGCTTATATTTAGCAATACAAAACCTATAATATAAATTGAAAAGCCCTAATTCTGAAATCACATAAAGTGGGAGAAGAAAGGGCAGAAACAAAAATAATGTAGGGTTTGTTTCTAAAATGGTTTTTTTTGCAAAAAATCACGTTTGCGGTGTGCCATATGTTACATATGGCGCACTGATAAAAACATATTTTATTTTTTTATTTTTTTATCACTATACTTTCGCGGTGCGCTGCTATAACCGAGCACACTGGTGCGCTGCTATAACCGAGCACACCGGTGCACTATGTTACGCAGGGCACACTGACGAAAAAAAAACTGTATTTTTTTAAGATTGACGCAAGGGCCAACATGGACTTGGATCCGAATATGCAATTCGTCCTGTGGGTTGGATGTCTTATGACTATACAAACCCTAAAAATCTGAATTGAAAAGAAAGAGGGAGAAGAAAGGGCAGAAACAAAAAGAATCTAGGGTTTTGTTTGTAAAATTGGATTGACCATTTCCATCATTGGAAGTTAAGAGAGGCTTTAGAAATTGAAAAAAGACCCGTAAATCTCAATAGAGAGGACAGGTGGAATATAAGCAGGTGTTGGATCCTTGCCATATATTCTTAATGGTCAAATTTTTTTATTTTATTTTATTTATTTATTTATTTTTACTTTTTTATTTATTTTATTTATTTATTATTTATATATATATATATATATATATATATATATATATATATATATATATATATATATATATATATATATATATATATTGAGAAAAAAAAATAATAGGATTACATATTTACTTTCACAAAATATTATAGTATAATAAGTAATAAATAATTAAATAATAAGGGATTAATAAAGAAATAAATAATAATAATAATAATAATTAATTAATGTGTTATAATTTTATTTAATAATTAAGTAAACAAGCAATTTAATTAGAATAGAATGAGCAGTTATTAAATCTCTTAGTCAAACTAGTCGTTATCCTAATGGCTAGTTTAGCCATTTCTACATCTATTTAAACTCAACGTCTAGATCTGATCTCTCACCTAGTCCTGATGATGAACCACACTAGTTGGTTCGAAACATGTCACAATGTTCATTTTAATGTGATTATTACTGAAAAAATTCTTCAAAATAATGGATTTATTTTTTATTTTTGTTTCTGAAAACTGCAGAAAAGGTAAAAAACAACTGCAGGAAAAAAAGAAGAAGAAGAAGAAGAAGAAGCTTTAATTCTGTTATTTTAATTCATAAAAAAAACTACAGAAAAAGTGAAAAAAAAATAATAGACTTTGATTTCTTATTTTACTGCATTAAAAAAACTACAGAAAAAAGTACAAGAAAATAATAAACTTATTCACATCATTTGAAATTCTATGGTACAGGGTTTGACACACCGGAAGTTTGGAATTTTGATTTTCTTAATACTTCTGTTCGAATGTATTTCCCTGCTCCACAGTGCTCTCGTGCTCTATTTTCTCTAGGTATGTATCCTGCAAATCTATGGCTGAAATGTTTTGCAAAAATAGTGAAATAATGAAAAGTGTTTAGTATTTAAGGAAATGTTTTATGAAATTATATTTTCGAAAATATTTTTCCACCCATTTTTCAATTTACCGCTTTTTTTTCACTTAAAGAAAATAGGGTTGCGTTTTTTTTATTTGCGGTTATTCGTTTACCAGTGCGTCCTTTAATTGAACCGCACCAGTGCATCGTGTTATAAAATGGCACTGGTGCTCAAAATAAAAAAAACTCACCGGTGCGGTTATCTGTACATTACACACCAAAATGACATTTAAGTTTGTGCACCAAAATTTATTGTTGTTTTGCTCAAATGCAGGGAGAAAATATTATATATTATATGGAATGGAGAATTCTTCAAAATCCAGCTCGTTCCATAATATTTCTCAAAGTCCATCGTGGAGTTCTCCCTATCCATGTGGAGACGTAATATTTACTTCAGATTTGTTTTATTTTTTCACTACCTAATTGAATTTATATATGTTTTTTATCCATGCAGTAAATCACGCACAACTTAATTAAATTTATAATGTATACAAATTTGTAGGTTCATGCAGATTCAACATCGAGTTCAGATGCACAAAATATTCAAACTGCTCCAAAACGTCAGAAGTTCTTATCAGGAATTGCATATCGCAAGGCACATTTGGTAGATGAAAATGGACAGCCGCTTCACCCTGACAATTGTAACAATATTGCATCTTCTAGCCACAATCCCGAGACAATGATGGTAATTATAATTATAATTTTTTGGTATATATATTGATTAACATGTAATTATTTCAACATCAAACCAATTTATAATCATGCAATATTGTCAACGTGGTTACTAATTGATATCATATATTTTGTACTAATCATGTTCAATTATTTTTTTTAATTATTAGCATTCTAGTGATGATGAACAACCTACCTACCATCTTCCATTGCACCCCACGACAATGTAAATTTGAGAGAAGACTGAATTAAGAGAAAAAATCGGAGAGGAACGATACTGAGAATGGTTGAATCAACCACCGATTCAATTCCCGCTACGTCCAGATTCACGAATTAGGAATGACTACGAAAATAGTAATTCTTCACAAGCTGGCAATGGAGGAAATCAAATAGAGGTTGGTATGGATGATTACTTAAGGGATACGACTGCCATGGAGACAATGTTGTTAGATGCATTCCAAAATGATGATCAGCTAGGGGATGATGCTCATATCGCTGACACCTTTTTCGAAAGCCTTAACATTGCTTCCACCACCCCTCTCTTTGGACCTGGTGGTTAGTTAAAGTCTACCTAGTTGGGGACAACAATGTTACTGTACAATTTGAAAGAAAATTTTGGCTTGTCGAATGCATGTTTTTCAAAACTTTTGAGGTAAGTTACCATAAAGTACTCCCCTTCTATAAATTTGAAATATAATCACTACACTGCAATGAACATTACAAATGTTAAATTTTATTAACGTTAATAATTATATCGACATTAATGTACATTTAATATTAATATATTTTTCCATGATCAACAAATACAGGTTATTCAAAGATAAGGTTCTTCCGAGTGATAATGTCTTGCCCGGTAGCTGTGAAGAGGCAAAGAAATTGTTGAAAATGTTGGGTGTTGAGTACATATCATATCATGCATGTCCAAATGATTGTATTCTATATAGAGGAGAATATGCAGATAAAGAGATGTGTCTGAAATGTGGGTATGACAAGTATGGTAAATCAAAAAAGAAGAGTAAATCATGTACTGGTTCTCCTTTTAAGATATTGAGGCACATGCCTATAATCCCAAGGATTCAAACGCTCTTTCGTTGCAAAGAATTAGCTATGTTGCAGGGATGTCATGCCTCACATAGAAGTGAGTTGGGAGTTATGCGAATCGCAACTGATTCAATAGCCATGAAGCATATATAGGATACATGGCCCAAAATATTCAAGAATTAACTACGAAGTCTATGACTCAGCATAGCCATGGATGGCGTCAACCCATATTACCTCCAGAACACCAACTATTCTATTTGGCTTGTAGTAGTTATCAATAACAATATCCCCCCATGGTTTTCCATGAAGATTGAACATCTTATGTTGGCTCTCATAGTCCCTGGTAGAAGACAAGTGAAGAATATGGATGTCTACTTACAACCACTGGTAGATGAATTGAAGGAATTATGAGATGGGATAAATGTATACGATGTATCAAGACCCATCGCAGAAGAGAGGCGTTTTACGTTGTATGGCATATGTGCTTACACAACACATGATTATCCACGCTTAGGAGTTTGCTTTGGTAAATTACATGTTTAATTTATTGATTTGTTTATATATAATGTAACAATATTCTTTCACATATTAGTTATTTAATTCGTTGTATTATTTGTTATGATCTTCATGATAATCTTTAACATGCCATGCATATTAATTAATGTATACAAATATAATCTCGTAGGTCTTGTAACGAAAGGGTATTTTGGATGTAAATGTTGTGGACATTCTCTTAAAGCTAGATGGTCCAAGGACCTATGAAAGCCAGTGTATGATTGCTCCAGGATATTCCTACTAGAAAAACACCCTTACAGAAGAGTAGCATCCACTTTCAATGGTAAACGAGATGTTAGTCATCAGTATTTTTCACTTGTTGGTGATGACTAAATCCATAGCTGAGTTTTCTAGAAGCTGATCTCCATATGTCAATTTGTCATCTAGAAAACCCTCATAAAAATTTTTTTGCCCTCCTACTTTTCAGCCCGCCCATGTCAAGGTGAAGCCTCATTATCACTATCCTATCTAGCTTTAGCCCTACTAGTCTGCCCATCAGCTCTGAAAAGACAATCCAAATTTGTTCAAAAAGCCTCCCTTAAGTTAGGAAGTGGCGCTTTAAGGCATATTACCCTTGGCAAACATCTAGTAGCCAAAAAACCTCCATCTGCTATAGACCAGTCACAACAGACCTCCTGCTCTGCTAATCAAGTTGATCACAGCTCTAAGTCGCGCCAATTACACACCCCTAAGTCTCAGCAATGCATAGACCACAGTCTCAAGCTGATTTTAGGTGTTTTACAGTGTTTTATGGATTTTACAAAGACAGGAAACATGTCATCATCTCAGAGGAAAATTCTTGACTCCACATTAGAAGAACAGCTGCTTCTTAATGTGAACATGAGCCTGAGATACATCTGCAGGGCAAGGAGTTACTCATCAAACTCTTACAGCTTCATTCAGCATGATAACACAGTAAAAGAAAGACAACACTGCCAAACAGACTTGTAATTTGTCTTGGACAAGAACCTCCTTCATCTATAAGCAGAGGGTTAAGGCGCCTCCTTCATCTACAAGTAGAGGGCGATGGCCAATGTTGACTTGAACAATTTTAAACTGACTGTAAGCACTGGTTTCTTTTTAATAAACAGTGAAACAATAACTAAAGGTTTCTAAGGGAAAGTGATGATCAAGAACAGGGCTAAGATCAGAAAATGTTCAAGTCAAGAGAAAGCAGAGTTTTTAGGTCTTGTGTCTTAAGAATGAAGATAAATTGGAGTTTCAGGCATTATCATCATGGCATAACAAGAAGAGACTCCATTAATCAAAGCTATTGTAACAAAACATCTCTGCAGGGGTGCTAGTATGAATGGCTTAAATCGGTGCTGAGTAGGAAGACACTTTAGTAAAAAGGACCTCTGTGTACTCTTATGTTTCTGTTGGGTTGTGGTATATAGTCTATGGTTTCTAAGTATACATAGGAGGAAAATGGCTAATAAGAGCCTTGGTATCTATGAGTCATTCTAACAGCCATTCCACATATCATATACTTGTCTCCTCAACACAAAGATAAAAACAGGTTATGGTCTGAGTTTTAAAAATCTGGAACAGCTTGCAAGGCTAGTCAGGCATGTCATTATTTCCACATGAAAGCAACTCCATTTATAAACAGGTGCCTTTTTCAAATCTGCTTTCATAGCTGACACAGAAAACCTGGTTTGATCTCCTCAAGAGACATTACAGTTGAAACTATTGTTCATAATATGCAAAAGGGGATGCTTTGACATACTATCAGTTTTTGGAAAGCTTGAGACAAACATAGGGCTTCATTAGTTAAAGGTCAAGAAACACCATATTGGTATGTTTTGAGCAGAGAAAGTGTGTTGGAAGCAATTCCCTCCTTCATCAAAAGACCATGGAAAAGCCTAAATGAATCCAAATAAATTGTTGGCACCTACAGTTGAAGAAGAAACTGATGAAACACCTGGAGGCAGAGATTGTCAAACCAAGTTAAAAAAGGTAAGCCATCTCCTTTCAAATGACAAAGACAAGTATGCCATTCAAGAATAAGAAAGTATAAAAGATATTGAGGCAACAGTTCAATTTCTTCTTCAGCAAAGGGCACTACAAGTAAGTATACAAGTTCATCAAGTACAAAAAGAACTTTGGCATAGTTTTTTCAGGTTCTAGAAATCATCGAAGGCAAAATCCACATGCCACTGCTACAAAAGGAGACATTTCTTCCTCTAAGTGAGAAACAGTCAAAGTTTCAAAAAGACATATTTCTCCAAAAGGTTATGTCATTTCAAGAAGGGAAAATAGGTTTAGAAAGAGGTGACCATTGCCTTTGGGTTTTGTTTGAAACAAAATAGATTTAGTTTCATTTGCGAAAAGTAAGGTTTTAAGTATGGATTTAAAAACAAACGTTTTTCAAAACTTTTGAAAAAACCCCCTCAAATCAAATATCAAAGGGACCGTTGGTTTTTCTTTACTTTAAACAAAGGTCAAAGCTGTTTTCATTCCATTTTGAAATCCTTCAAGCCCGAGCAAAGCCCCTTTGCTGCCCTCGAGATCAAACAAGGAATATTTTGGGCAATTTGTAGAATTTTTTAATAGTTTAAAGCTGTGCGGCGTGCCTGGAAAAGCGCGCGGCCGCTCAGAGAAGAATTTACATAGGCGCATAACTGTTGCATGGCACGCCTGTACATGCGCGCGGTGCACCTGTGCACTCGGGTCCTGTCGGCCCGACATATGACCCGACATCAATTTGTGCATGACGCTCTTCCTTCTAAACGCATCGCATGTAAGTGTGGCCTCCAACACGCCCTCAAATCGCATGTGAAACTGCTAAATATTTTCAAAAGGTCTTGTCATCAATCCAGAGGTATTTCATACGCCTTTTTTCTCCTTTAAAAATTTGTTGTGACAGAGTGAAAGGTTAAAGGTCAAGGTTTGAAGCATAGGTGTGAGATTTGTGTGAAGAAACAAGTTTTGATGTGACTGGTGAAACATCAAACGCTTGTAAGTTTTATTTTAAAAAAAGAACATCAAGTTGCCCTCACTACTGTGATGAAACCAGGTTGAATCTGTCATGTTATGTGCATTATTTGAAACAGTCAGAAATTTTCCATGAACATTTGGAGGGTGTGTGGATCAAATAAGTATGAGAAGCAGTAATACAAAGGAAAGGCAGTTTTCGTGTGAGAGGATTCTCATATGGTTTGAATGATAAAATGTTGGTTGCCACATCATAAAAACATCTAAAAATAGGGTTCTCTTACCACCAACACAGGAAAGTACCTTCATTGTGTTTTCTTTGATTGACTGTGTATGTCTTTGTGAGTATTAGCTGATTAATATACAAAGGCAATAAAAGGCACTGTTTTGAAGGAACAGGGTCTTATATTAAAGGAGGGCATTTCACACTATCCTCAAAACCATTGCTGCATTATCAAACAATGAAGTGACAGAAGGCTGAGACAGAGTTTGGTTTAAAGAAGGTATTTCAAAAGATTTGGAGTAATTTGGTGTTTCAAAAGCACATCTAGGTCAAGATGCCTCCTAGGAAAGATAGAAGAAGTGGGTTGCACAAGAGGTATGAGCCTATTTCTACCGAGGAAGTTAATGCACACCCATCTATCCTTTTCAATTTTCATGAGGTAGGGTGTTTGGATTTCTGCCAGAGGGTACAAGAAGTTAAAAGTTTCTCGCCCTTAACACACTTGTGCACCTTGAGGTTCAAAGAAAAAAATTTCCAAGTGGCAGGCCTTGATTTCAAGTTCTCTCCGAGGTATGTATCCAAGGCAACTAAAATCCCATACATTGGAGAAAAATGGTTCAAGCAAGCCTATCTAGACTTGAATGACTACAAGCCTTTCATCAAGCCCAAACACAGAGAAGCATGCACTGCTATTTTTCCTTTCTCTCATCTTCTTGCCAGCTATGCTCCTCTTATGAAGATCATAATGAAATATTTCACCTGCGAAGGGAGATTCTCCCAAGTATATGCA
This sequence comes from Pinus albicaulis, assembly GCA_034641835.2. Lineage (NCBI taxonomy): Eukaryota > Viridiplantae > Streptophyta > Pinopsida > Pinales > Pinaceae > Pinus > Pinus albicaulis. Next base: position 1,650,303,804 of record CM076579.1, read on the forward strand.
TACCAAATCCGACTGTTGATGCACTTCACTAGAACCAAGCAGCTCAATCTTCCTTACTTCTTGTGCAAAAGTATTGAGAAAATGGCCTCTTCTGTCCAGAAAAAGCCTCCATCACAACAAATAGCTTCTCTATGCCATCATTCTCTGATTAAAATCATCATCCTACACCAGCTAGAGAAGAAATAGGTTTCATGGGATGTTTTCATTAGTCACCCAGATTTCTCCACTGTCCCTCCGGTCCATACATCTCCCACATCGCCTATTCATCGTCCCTCACCTTCCTCTAGCAAAGCCACTCCTAGAAAGCTCAAATTGACTACAGGACAATCAAAGGAGCATGAAGAAGGAGAGGGAAGTGGACAGCAAGAAGAGAAAGGGCATGAGCAAGAAGAAAGGGATGAAGAGCAGCAAACTGAAGATGAAGAACAGCAGCAGGATAGTGGTGAAGGTAAGCAGCAAGAGCAAGAAGAAAAGAGTGCTGAATAGCAGCATCTCAGTGATGATGAACAGCAGGGACAAGAGGAAGAGCAGCAGCTTGATTTTGTTATTCAGGGGCAGCAGGTTGAACTACAAATTGAACAAGGGGTTGAAGTAGAACAACAGCTTGATATTGGTAAACAGGAGCAGCAGTTTGAGCAGCATGATGAAGGTGAGTAGCAGCAGTCCTCTCATGATACATTACAACCTCCTCAAGTTGCACAGCAGTTTCAAGAGGAAAGGCTTTTTCCGGAAAGTGATAAACAAAGTGACAAGGGCAAGGCCATCATGCCTTCCTCTCCCTAGAAGACTAAGTCCAAGACAGCAAAGAAGAAAATGCTCAAGGTGGTTACTCCAAAAGTAACAAGAGCTATCCGGAGCAAAAGAAAATCACCAAAGAAGCCTCCCACTAGCATGCCAAGAAGGAAGAGTGCAAGACTAGCCTTCAAGGGCAAAGAGAAAGGCAAGATAGGAGAAAGTCAAGAACATGGAGGTGCATTGGCTGTCATCCAAATCCAAAGTGATGACAACGATAATGAAGCCCACATTCTTGAAAACCTTCTAATCCATCGAGAGGGTCAAATTGAAGCATTGGAGACTGACCTTCATCGGGCAAAGAGCTTCAATCATTTCTTGGAGATCCAAAATAGACAGATGAGTGTTCACATGGAAGTTTATGAAACACAGGCAATCAAATACAAGAATGAGGCTGCTAAAGCACAAGTAAGGATAGAGGAGCTCATCAGTGAGTTTGATGAAGATGAAGAAGAAGATCAGCCTATGCGGAAGAGGCCTAGAACCATAGGGCTTAAAAGAGCCCTGGAAAAGAAAAAGGAAGAAGAACAAGCCCATCTTCAATCCTTTCCCCTCACTGCACTACTTGAGCAAGAAATTGAAAGCAATAAGGAGGCATGGCTATAAAGAGCCAATAAACATTTGGAGATAAATCTTGAGAAGGCAAACAGAGACCTGGAGCTGCAAAGGAAGATGACACAACACTATCAAAAGCTAAATCAGTTTGCCCGACGCAAGCTAAAGGCCACCCAAGAGAAACTGAAAGAAGCAAAGGGGAAGCGCCCGGCACGGAAAGAGAAGAAAGGAACATCAGCACTTGAAATTTTGGCTTCAGCTTCGGAACATGTTGCTAAGGACCCTTGAGGGTCATGCACCCCAATTTTGGGCCCATTTTGACAATTTTTGGTTTTTTGGCATTTTTGGGTTTTTGGTCCAAAACTCATAAATTCGCCATTTAATTTTGAGGATTCGTCAAGGGAGGAGAATGGTATCATTGAATGCCATAATTTCATGAGAATACCATCAGCGATTTTCAGAACATTTGGAGATCATTTTCCCCCTCAAAATGGAGAAAAAGGCTCTCTTTTTTCACACTCCGCCCGGTCTATCAGCAGACTGTAATTTTCTAGTTTTTTACACACAGGTGCAGATTTGGAGGACTTTGAGGCATCAAATTGGGGAAATTTTAGTTTCACCAGAAATTAGACACTTAGAGCTTTCCAACGAGCTATCATGAGCCTCGTTTTGACATCAGGAAGGCTGCAAAATGTTTCCGGCAAGTCAGGGGACCTTTTTCTGATGTAAATTTGAAATATTTTTGTAATTTTTGAACCTCTAAAATCTACTTTTTCCAAATGTGCGTTTAGCTATTTTTGCACTTGGAAAATGATGCAAAGTCAATTATTTTTCCTTTTTTAGCATTTTCTAGATATTTTATGAGATATTTTTGTGCCTTGGGCTTTGCAAAGCCTCAAGGACAAGTTTAGATATTTTGATTAGGCCAATGAGGATGCAAGTTGAACCATGAGGTTTTCCTCACTTGAGCCTATATATTCCAAAGGCTCTCATTGTAAACAAGGCTGAACTTGAGAAGAGAAGCAATATATGGTCATATGAGCTTTGGAGAAAATACTTGTGTTATGTTTTTGGATTTCCCCTTGGATGTTCTTGGATGAATGATGAAGGATTGTTGATGGATTCCATGACTTGGTAGAATGGTATAGTGTCTCTTGCTTTGTTGTTATCTTCTAGTTTTCATTCATGAATACATTTTTCTTGCTTGCTATAGATCAGTAGAGAACAAATTTGAGATATGCACAAGGAGGCACCTCAAATTTCCTGAATCTTCATAGATTTTATGTTTTCTTCTTCCTTAGTTGTATTAAAGAATTCTTAACTGCTTTTTAACAACTTGAGGATATTGTTGCTAGTTTCATTCATAGTTCTATGCATGTTAAGTAGGATGTATGGTGTGCCCTGCTTACCTATGACTGTCCATAGTCCCATCCATGAAACTATCTCTTTGACTGATTAGATTATCATCTTTTTGAACCAAGGAGGCCTAGTTCCGATCTAGCCCTTTGCCTAAAACTATGCGAATCTTGTTATTCAAAGTGCCCAATAACTTGAAGTACTGTGTTTAGGCGTTCTGGCATAGTGTTTTGAGTTGTTAGTCCGTCTTATGTGTTTTCCCCAAAGTCTAATAGCCATTTCCCAAAGTTAGAGGGTCTTATACTTCTATGCATGGCTTGAATGTTTGTTTCTATGTATTGATTAGTGTATAGTTACATTTTTCATGATTAATGGTTTTCCCTACCATGTTTATGTTATCTATTGAACCAGTGATGCTTGAAACTCTTTGTTGTTCACAAACTTGATGTCCATTTACTCCATTTTTCCCAAACATCCTTTCTACCTTGAATCAAATCGGCCCTTCAACAGTCTTGTATCATCATCTAATAGCTTTCTTCACCTTTTGACCCCATAGCCCAGTTAATCTAACATCTTGTTATCTATTTTATATCTCTGATCAGTTTCATCCATCACAACTTAAAAAACAAAAATAAAAAACTTACTTCATAACTAGCCTAAAATTAGAACACAATAAAAAAACACACAGATATCCCTTACGCATATAGAGAGAGCCCTCTCTGAGTCCAGGAAGGCTAGGTCCTCTGGCTCCAAAGCTTGGTTTGATGTTACACTGTCATTTGGCTTGCCAATCAGCCAAATCTTGGGACCCTAACATAATGGCGATCACGGTGGGAACTTTCTGAGTTTATTTTAATCTGAATATCTTGCAAGACTCACAGAAAGCCCCTTTTTAAACTAAGCATACCTACCATTGAGCCACCTCATCGCCAATCTAACATAATGGCGATCACGGTGGGACCCTGAGTAACAAAAAACTTAGATTCCCTATACATTCAGAGACCTTTGAGAATTCTATCTGATTGACTTATCCCTCTGCTCACTGACATAGTGGCACTCACAGTAGGACCTTCCGAGTTAGTGACAATCTAAGTACACCTTAGTAACTCCTGAAGTCTCGATCAAGTTTAGAAAACTTAAGTGTTGTCCGAAAAGTATAAAATAGCTCCTTCACCATCCTAGCAAAATGATGAGTCAGTTATAGGAAACTCTTCCAAACCTTAAAATACATAAATCTTAGAAAACCCCAAAAAACTCCCTTAGATTGGTTTTTTACAGTTTTGGTGGTGGACCATACACATATACCTCAAAACAACTGAAAATCCACCTGGCGACTCCACTAGCCTCCAGTAGGCCTTACTATTTTACTGAACTCTAGGTTACTATCCGATCAACCTATCCCATCGCTCACTAACATAGCGGGAGATGGTGGGACACTGAGTACATGACAGTCTAGCAAACTCTTATAGACTCTTTGGTCCTTTAGATACTTAAAAAAGCAAGCAGTCCATAGACTCATTTAGAGTAAACTCTTTTTGTTATCGCCACCCTAGCAAAGTGTTGAAACAAGTTTAGAATACTTTAACAAACCATAGGCTACACATAAAACTAGAAAAAACCTTAAAAACATTTCCAGATTAGTTACTGGTGGTGGACCATAGCTATATCTTCACAAAAACAACCAAGTTCCACCTGGCGACTCCACTAGTCCATCCCTTTTGATTTTAACCATCCTTCACCTTAGTAGAACTTTAGAGAGGCCATCCATCCAAAACATTCATAAATACCATCCTCTCTAAACTCTTGACCCGAAATGTGGCTTCACGAAGAATCAACACCAAATCCCATCCAGACCCAAATCCCCCTATCATAGTAGATGACCCAGAGAAGATTCTATGGCGAGCTTCCGAAACTGACCATCTAGCTACTGGTAGATCCCTCCGTAAAACAAGATCGGTACCTCAACATCTCACTATCCTACCAAATTCACCTTTTAAATTAGAGTCATAAAAAACTCTTTTCAGAAGCAAATCACATAGTAAGATAAACTTTGACAATCTTGAACCCCTAGACCCACCACAGAGTCCTAGTATAGAAGCTTCACCTTCCACACCCCCCGACTTTCAGCTTCTCCATCACTTTGGCTCCTACCATCCCCGATCTGCTCAAAACCAGATCACTAGTCCAAGTTCATCCGCCACACCTGTTCAAAACATCTCAGCTCATCCCACTAGTCCTCATCTTGTACATCATCCATTAGCTCCCATCATGGCAGCCTGGTACGCACCTTTGGTGTTGCCACTACCTTTGGCTCCTCTCCCAAATAAATATCAAGACAAAATCCCACACTTTACAGGAGAAGACACCACCACACCTCAACAACATATAAGTAGGATCAGTGATGCTTTTGAATACCTAGAGGTACAAGACGAGGCTGTCAGAATGAGAATATTTGCCCAAAGCCTGGGTGGAGAACCCAAAACATGGTTCAAAAGCTTAAATCCAAAAAGCATCCACAACATGCCATAACTATGTCAAGTCTTCAGAAATAGGTGGGAAGTCCGAAAGAACCCGATTCAAATCCTGTCAGAATATAACAACCTAAAACGGGAAAATGGGGAAAGTTTCCAGGCTTACTGCACTAGGTTCAAAAGTGTGTATAACTCCCTCTCACCTCATTTCAAACCCCCACTTGGTCTAGCCTTGGCAAAATTCCCCGAGGTTTTTGATTCGAACATGAGATATCATCTGAGAGACAAAGATCCCCCTACCTTAGAATAAATGCAACAAATAGCCATAAAAGCAGATGCCAACTTAGCAGAAAAAAGAGCTAGGACTAGATTAGAAAGAAAGGTCACATATAAAGACGAGGTCTCCACTTCATCACCTTCCCTAGATCCTAGAATAGATGACTTAGTCAGAACCATGGCCAAAATGTGGGAAAGGATAAATGAAAAGGCCCCTGTTAGGGACAACCAGCCAAACCCTCCAAACAGAAACCAAAACCAAAATTTTAGGAGGGAGCAGCCTCAAAACAGACCAAGGGAAAATGACCAACAAATTAGGCCACCATTCAATGAAAATTATGTGGAAGAAGAGGATAGGGATACAGAAACCATTGATGAAAGTCATTTGAACCTTATAGGGTCTGATAATGAGAGTGAGGTGTACCTCACAGAAGAAGAACAAGTGTTCTTTTCTCCTAATCAGGATGAGGCTAACTATGAAGATCTCGACGACCCTGCCATAGATTTTAAAAATGCCATAATAGAAGCTCACCGGAAATATGACCTTAGAAGCAAAAGAAATCAAGATAATTCCAAGAAAGGTAACTCAGATATTGCTAAAACCCCTGATACCATCCTTAGGAAAGCAGTAAACAATAAAAAAATCGTGGTCGAGAAGAATGACCAAAAAAAAACTAAAGTTACCCAAACTAGTCCTGACTCAGATGCTCCTAGTACTTCCACAAAAGTTCTCGAAGCGACTATGGCAAACAAATCCCGAAACAAAGCCAAAAAACTCAGAACATAGAGAAGGTCGGGGTAGAAAAAGCTGAAACAAACATATCCAAACTTTAGTTGCCTTTTAGTTTTGAAGGCGAAATCGCCAAGATCAAGATCACCATGCCTCTTACCGAACTCATCGCCCAAAGCTCTTATAAATCCCAAGTGTTAAAGGTCCTAAATCTAGGGAATGATGCGAACACTGTTAATCTGGCTGATGACACTCCTGAAGTGTTGTTTGGTCCGAAGATAGAGGGAAAATTCCAAGAAGGAACTACTCTTCCATTTTACATTAGCCTAAACATCCACGACAAATTCTCCACAATGTCATGCTAGACTCCGGCGCCTCGCATAATCTTATGCCGAAGGTAGTAATGGAAAGACTAGGCCTGGAAATCACAAGACCATACAAAGACTTGTATTCATTTGATTCGAGTAGAGTCAAGTGCGTGGGTTTGATCAAAGACCTTTGTTTTAGTCTGGCCCAAATACCTGCGAAACATCTAATCATGGATATAGTAGTGGCAGACATCCCTCCCAAGTACGGGATGCTTCTATCCAGATCTTGGGGAGCCAAACTCCAAGGGAATATTCAACTGGACATGTCATACGCCACCATTCCTATATTTGACCAAACAAGAATACTCTACTGAGAGTCACACATGAAATACATGATTAGTAGTCAAGAGAGACCAGACAACATTCCAATGTATTCCTTGCATTTCGACCTAAACTCTTTTATTCTGCATATTGATGAAGACATGGAGGAAGAGTCAGAAGAGACTGAAATAAACTTAGATCCACCACATCAGCTGCCCCTGGTGCTCTATGATGAACTAGACACTCAAAACTACCATGATCATGAATAGCTGTGTCTTGAAGGAAGTGAGTATGTCCCTTCTAAGGTGGGATTAGAGCAAGAAGCGCAAACCCTTATGTACTATCAAGAAAATTGCTCTAACCCTAGTCAAACACCAGCAGTAACCTGCGGAAATTTTTTCCGGGTAAAGGCTTTAGAAGACTTACACATCATAAACCTGTTTGGAACTCAGGAGCAGGGAAGTTTAATGTTTCTACCATACCTCAAAGATTTACCACAACATAACTCTTCTAATAGAAATGAAGCTTTGACTGTAGCCTTAACATCCCAAATTCCTAAAAAAATACCTGATAAACTTCTTATGAGCAAAGATGATAGCTGCAGTTCAAACATACCTGAGTTACTAAAATTGGCCCATATTTTGTCTTTTCATGAAGAACTCAGAAATGCTAAAATCAGAAATCTCATGCAGAATACCAATTTCTACAGGAAAAACAAGGGAAAATGCTGTGATACTTTTTCTCCCTCAAAGAATAACTTTGACAAGAGAAAACATAACAATCTAAACCAAACTGTAATAATCGGGGACAAAACAGCTAGTCACAGGGTCTGTTTCGATTTTAGAAATACTACTGCATGTCTCTATAACAGAAATTCTGTTTTTTCTACCCAAGACCATGATATACCAATTAAAAGTGCTTTTAATCATGTTTTTTCGCAAGATGATATTTCAGGTTGCGATCAAAAGATTCCCTTGCAAAGTAGACAGCTTAAAGATTTTTTTCAGTTTGCGGGAGGTAGATCTAATTTCAGAATCAAAATTACAAAACCACCCAATATCAGAAATCTGTTCATGAAGGCCATGTTCCCAGTTTTCAATTTTTTCATTTTTGCATACCTTGATGATGTCATTATCTATTTTAAGAATGACCAAGAGTACATGCATTACTTGAGGAAGATGTACAGTAAGGAAAGGAGTGGAAATCAGATATTCAAAGAGGTACAGTGGGAAGATACCAGTTTGTTTAGAGATTCTTGCGTGAATCCCTGTGTCATGTTAGAGAGAAAAAACTTTATAAATTTCTCTTTTCAAGAGTTGAGTGGGCCAAGGGTGAGAGGACATCCTTACGAGGATAAGATGCTTAAATTCCATCATTTCCAAGATTTCTAAGTTTGAAACACTTTCATTCATTGTATATACCACTGTTTGAAAAATAGATAAACCGAAAAGTAAAAAACATCAAAAAATAGAAAAGAGGGCAAGTGAAGATAGAACAAAAGCCCCATGTTCCAAAAAATAGTCTTTCGGAAAGCGAGCAAGTCTAAATGTCGCTACTAGTACTTCAATGCCTTGTTCAGCTATCTAGCCTAATCATAGATGAGCATGTTTAAATTTATTTGCTGATAAGTTAGTGAGTGCAAAAGATGGTCAACATTGTGTAAGATTGACTTATCACAGAGTATAGATTAGGGAGAGATTCTGGTTCCACATGCCTAAAACAGAACCAAAGAGAGAAGCGAGGGACGAAAAATACATTGTACATCTTAGCCCCGCTTGTCTAGTTTTCCTTTTGTTGCAAAATAATATTTGTGTGCAGCTTGTCTTTATATGCCGCAAATGCATGACAAATCAAACTGTCTAATCCTGATTTGATCATTTTAAATTTCATGTTTTAGATTAGAGAACAAAATCTTGTCAAACAGTTTAATCTTGACAGTTGATCTAGTTTAGATAGAGTAATGAAGGAGTTCATCAGTTTAATCTGAACTCCCGGCAGATATAAGTGTAGAGTTAGATAAGTTCATTTTGCAAAAAGAAAAATATACATTGTCAAAAGGCTGCTAGTTCAAATGCACCAAAGAGAAGAAAAAATGTTAGGAAAGATAGTGGGGTAGGTAGAAATATCATTGATGTTAACCATGCTGTCATTTTTTAGAAGTAGCATCAAAGAAGGGTGAAATTATGTGCCAATGGGTAAGGCACTGGTCTTCATAAGCCAAAGATCTGAATTCTGGACACCTCATGACGAGGAGCTGCCCTCCCCAAATGGAGCCACTGTTAGTCATCAGTATTTTTCACTTGTTGGTGATGACTAAATCCATAGCTGAGTTTTCTAGAAGCTGATCTCCATATGTCAATTTGTCATCTAGAAAACCCTCATAAAACTTTTTTTGCCCTCCTACTTTTCAGTCCGCCCATGTCAAGGTGAAGCCTCATTATCATTATCCTATCTAGCTTTAGCCCTACTAGTCTGCCCATCAGCTCTAAAAAGACAATTCAAGTCTGCTTCAAAACCTCCCCTAAGTTAGGAAGTGGCGCTTTAAGGAATTTTACCCTTGGCAACTATCAAAAGGCCAAAAAACCTCCATCTGCTACAAACCAATCATGACAGACCTTCCACTCTGCTAATGAAGTTAATCACAGCTCTAAGTCGCGCCATTTACAAACCCCTAAGTCTCAGCAATGCATAGACCACAGTCTCAAGTTGATTATTAGGTGTTTTACACTGTTTATGGATTTTACAAGCACAGGAAACATGTCATCATCTCAGGAGAAAATTCTTGAATCCACATTTAGAAGAACAACTGCTTCTCAATGTAAACATGAGCCTGAGATACATCTGCAGGGTAAGGAGTTACTCATCAAACTCTTACAGCTTCATTCAGCCTGATAGCACAGTAAAAGAAAGACAACACTGTCAAACAGACTTGTAATTTTTCATGGCCAAGAACCTCCTTCATCTATAAGCAGAGGGTTAAGGTGCCTCCTTCATCTACAAGTAGAGGGCGATGGCCAATGTTGACTTGAACAATTGTAAACTGACTGTAAGCACAGGTTTGTTTTTAATAAAAAGTGAAACAGTAACTAAAGGTTTCTAAGGGAAAGTGATGATCAAGAACAGGGCTAAGATCAGAAAATGTTCAAGTCAAGAGAAAGCAGAGTTTTTAGGTCTTGTGTCTTAAGAATCAGAAAGTATAAAAGATATTGAGGCAACAGTTCAATTTCTTCTTCAGCAAAGGGCACTACAAGTAAGTATACAAGTTCATCAAGTACAAAAAGAACTTTGGCATAGTTTTTTTAGGTTTTGGAAATCATCGAAGGCAAAATCCACATGCCACTGCTACAAAAGGAGACATTTCTTCCTCTAAGTGAGAAACAGTCAAAGTTTCAAAAAGACATATTTCTCCAAAAGGTTATGTCATTTCGAGAAGGGAAAATAGTCTTAGAAAGAGGTGACCATTTCCTTTGGGTTTTGTTTGAAACAAAAGAAATTTAGTTTTATTTGCAAAAAGTAAGGTTTCAAGTATGGATTTAAAAACAAATGTTTTTCAAAAGTTTTGAAAAAACCCTCTCAAAATCAAATATCAAAGGGACGGTTGGTTTTTCTTTACTTTAAACAAAGGTCAAAGCTGTTGTCATTCCATTTTGAAATCCTTCAAGCCCGATCAAAGCCCCTTTGCTGCCCTCGAGATCAAACAAGGAAGATTTTGGGCAATTTGTAGAAGTTTTTGATAGTTTAAAGCTGCGTGGTGTGCCTCGAAAAGCGCGCGACGCGCTCAAAGAAGAATTTACACAGGTGCATAACTGTTGCGTGACACGCTTGTACATGCACGCGACGTGCCTGTGCACTCGGGTCCTGTCGGCCCGACAGATGACCTGACATCAATTTGTGCGCGGCGCTCTTCCTTCTAAACGCGTCGTGCGTTAGTGTGGCCTTCAACACGCCCTCAAATCGCATGTGAAGCTGCTAAATATTTTCAAAAGGCCTTGTCATCAATCCAGAGGTATTTCATACGCCTTTTTGCTCCTTTAAAAATTTGCTGTGACAGAGTGAAAGGTTAAAGGTCAAGGTTTGAAGCATAGGTGTGAGATTTGTGTGAAGAAACAAGTTTTGATGTGGCTGGTGAAACATCAAATGCTTGTAAGTTTTATTTTAAAAAAATAACATCAACTTGCCCTCACTACTGTGATGAAACCAGGTTGAATCTGTCATGTTATGTGCATTATTTGAAACAGTCAGAAATTTGCCATGAACATTTGGAGGGTGTGTGGATCAAATAAGTATGAGAAGCAGTAATACAAAGGAAAGGCAGTTTTCATGTGAGAGGATTCTCATATGGTTTGAATGATAAAATGTTGGTTGCCACATCATAAAAACATCTAAAAATAGGGTTCTCTTACCACCAACACAGGAAAGTACCTTCACTGTGTTTTCTTTGATTGACTATGTATGTCTTTATGAGTATTAGCTGATTAATATACAAAGGCAAGAAAAGGCACTGTTTTGAAGGGACAGGGTCTTATATCAAAGGAGGGCATTTCACACTATCCTCAAAACCATTGCTGCATTATCAAACAGTGAAGTGACAGGAGGCTGAGACAGAGTTTGGTTTAAAGAAGGCATTTCAAAAGCTTTGGAGTAATTTGGTGTTTCAAAAGAACATCTAGGTCAAGATGCCTCCTAGGCAAGATAGCAGAAGTGGGTTGCACAAGAGGTATGAGCCTATTTCTACTGAGGACGTTAATGCACACCCATCTATCCTTTTCAATTTTCATGAGGTAGGGTGTTTGGATTTCTGCCATAGGGTACAAGAAGTTAAAAATTTCTCGCCCTTAACACACTTGTGTGCCTTGAGGTTCAAAGAAAAACATTTCCAAGTGGCAGGGCTTGATTTCAAGTTCTCTCCGAGGTATCTATCCAAGGCAACTAAAATCCCATACATTGGCGAAAAATGGTTCAAGCAAGCCTATCTAGACTTGAATGACTACAAGCCTTTCATCAAGCCCGAACACAGAGAAGCATGCACTGCTATTTTTCCTTTCTCTCATCTTCTTGCCAGCTATGCTCCTCTTATGAAGATCATAATTGAATATTTCACCTGTGAAGGGAGATTCTCCCCGGTATATGCATATCTCATCCGACTGTTGATGCACTTCACTAGAACCAAGCAGCTCAATCTTCCTTACTTCTTGTGCAAAAGTATTGAGAAAATGGCCTCTTCTGTCCAGAAAAATCCTCCATCACAACAAATAGCTTCTCTATGCCATCATTCTCTGATTAAAATCATCATTCTACACCAGCTAGAGAAGAAAGAGGTTTCATGGGATGTTTTCATTAGTCACCCAGATTTCTCCACTGTCCCTCCGGTCCATACATCTCCCACATCGCCTATTCATCGCCCCTCAACTTCCTCTAGCAAAGCCACTCCTAGAAAGCTCAAATTCACTACAGGACAATCAAAGGAGCATGAAGAAGGAGAGGGAAGTGGACAACAAGAAGAGAAAGGGCATGAGCAAGAAGAAAGGGATGAAGAGAAACGAACTAAAGATGAAGAACAACAGCAGGACAGTGGTGAAGGTCAGCAGTAGGAGCAAGAAGAAAAGAGTGCTGAACATCAGCATCTCAGTGATGATGAACAACAGGGACAAGAGGAAGAGCAACATCTTGATTTTGATATTCAGGGGCAGCAGGTTGAACTACAAATTGAACAAGGGGTTGAGGTAGAACAACAACTTGATATTGGTAAACAGGAGCAGCAGTTTGAGCAGCATGATGAGGGTGAGCAACAGCAGTCCTCTCATGATACATTACAACCTCCTCAAGTTGCACAGCAGTTTCAAGAGGAAAGGCTTTTTCCGGAAAGTGACAAACAAAGTGACAAGGTCAAGGCCATCATGCCTTCCTCTCCTGAGAAGACTAAGTCCAAGACAGCAAAGAAGCAAATTCTCAAGGTGGTTACTCCAAAAGTAACAAGAGCTATCCAAAGCAAAAGAAAATCGCCAAAGAAGCCTCCCACTAGCATGCCAAGAAGGAAGAGTGCAAGACTAGCCTTCAAGGGCAAAGAGAAAGGCAAGATAGGAGAAAGTCAAGAACATGGAGGTGCATTGGCTGTCATCCCAATCCAAAGTGATGGCAGCGATAATGAAGCCCGCATTCTTGAAAACCTTCTAATCCATCAAGAGGGTCAAATTGAAGCATTGGAGAATGACCTTCATCGGGCAGAGAGCTTCAATCATTTCTTGGAGATCCAAAATAGACAGATGAGTGTTCACATGGCAGTTTATGAAACACGGGCAATCAAATACAAGAATGAGGCTGCTAAAGCACAAGTAAGGATAGAGGAGCTCATCGGTGAGTTTGATGAAGATGAAGAAGAAGATCAGCCTAGGCGGAAGAGGCCTAGAACCATAGGGCTTAAAAGAGCCCTGGAAAAGCAAAAGGAAGAAGAACAAGCCCATCTTCAATCCTTTCCCCTCACTGCACTACTTGAGCAAGAAATTGAAGCAATAAGGAGGCATGGCTAGAAAGAGCCAATAAACTTTTGGAGATAAAGCTTGAGAAGGCAAACAGAGACCTGGAGCTGCAAAGGAAGATGACACAACACTATCAAAAGCTAAATCAGTTTGCCCGGCGCAAGCTAAAGGCCAACCAAGAGAAACTGAAAGAAGCAAAGGGGAAGCGCCCAGAACGGAAAGAGAAGAAAGTCACATCAGCACTTGACATTTTGGCTTCAACTTCGGAACATTTTGCTAAGGACCCTTGAGGGTCATGCACCCCAATTTTGGGCCCATTTTGACAATTTTTGGTTTTTTGGCATTTTTGGGTTTTTGGTCAAAAACTCATAAATTCACCATTTCATTTTGAGGATTTGTCAAGGGAGGAGAATGGTATCATTGAATGCCATAATTTCATGAGCATATCCTCAGCGATTTTCAGAACATTTGGAGATCATTTGCTCCCTCAAAATGGCGAAAAATACTCTCTTTTTGCACACTCTGCCCGGTCTATCAGCAGACTGTAATTTTCTGGTTTTTTACACACAGGTGCAGATTTGGAGGACTTCTAGACATCAGATTGGGGAAATTTCAGTTTCACCAGAAAGTAGACACTCAGAGCTTTCCAACGAGCTATCATGAGCCTCGTTTCAACATCAGGAAGGCTGCCAAATGTTTCCAGCAAGTCAGGGGACCGTTTTCTGATGTAAATTTGAAATATTTTTTTAATTTTTGAACCTCTAAAATCTGCTTTTTCCAAATGTGCGTTTAGCTATTTTTGCACTTGGAAAATGATGCAAAGTCGATTATTTTTCCTTTTTTAGCATTTTCTAGATATTTTATGAGATATTTTTATGCCTTGGGCTTTGCAAAGCCTCAAGGACAAGTTTAGATATTTTGATTAGGCCAATGAAGATGCAAGTTGAACCATGAGGTTTTCCTCACTTGAGCCTATATATTCCAAAGGCTCTCATTGTAAACAAGGCTGAAATTGAGAAGAGAAGCAATATATGGTCATATGAGCTTTGGAAGAAAATACTTGTGTTATGCTTTTGGATTGCCTCTTGGATGTTCTTGGATGAATGATGAAGGATTGTTGATGGATTCCATGACTTGGTAGAATGGTATAGTGTCTCTTGCTTTGTTGTTGTCTTCTAGTTTTCATTCATGAATACATTTTTCTTGCTTGCTATAGATCAGTAGAGAAAAAAATTGAGATATTCCCATGGAGACACCTCAAATTTCCTGAATCTTCATAGCTTTTATGTTTTCTTCTTCCTTAGTTGCATTAAAGAATTCTTAACTGCTCTTTAACAACTTGAGGATATTGTTGCTAGTTTCATTCATAGTTCTATGCATGTTAAGTAGGATGTATGGTATGCCCTGCTTACCTATGACTGTCCATAGTCCCATCCATGAAACTATCTCTTTGACTGATTAGATTATCATCTTGTTGAACCAATGAGGCCTAGTTCCGATCTAGCCCTTTGCCTAAAACTATGCGAATCTTGTTATTCAAAGTGCCCAATAACTTGAAGTACTATGTTTAGGTGTTTCGACATAGTACTATGTTGAAGTCTGATAGCTATTTCCCAAAGTTAGAGGGTCTTATACTTCTATGCATGGCTTGAATGTTTGTTTCTATGTATTGATTAGTTTATTGTTACATTTTGCATGATTAATGGTTTTCCCTACTATGTTTATGTTATCTATTGAACCAATGATGCTTGAAACTCTTTTTTGTTCACAAACTTGATGTCCATTTACTCCATTTTTCCCAAAGATCCTTTCTACCTTGAATCAAATCAGCCCTTCAACAGTCTTGTATCGTCATCTAATAGCTTTCTTGACCTTTTGACCCCATAGCCCAGTTAATCTAACATCTTGTTATCTATTTTATATCTTTGATCAGTTTCATCCCTCACAACTTAAAAAACAAAAATCAAAAACTTACTTCATAACTAGCCTAAAATCAGAACACAATAAACAAACACACAGATATCCCTTACGCATATAGAGAGAGCCCTCTCTGAGTCCAAGAAGGCTAGGTCCTCGGGCTCCAAAGCTTGGTTTGATGTTACACTGTCATTTGGCTTGCCAATCAGCCAAATCACGAGACCCTAACACGAGAGATAACCCAAAGGCCTCCAATAATGACACCAGCTGAATGGCTTAGAGCATATGAGAGAGAGAAGGAGAAGGAGTTCATAGAAATGTTCGATTCAAATGGGGAGCCTAAGTTCGATGATCCATATTTCTTCAACACCTATGTTGAGAAATTTCCCATTAGGATGAAAAGGAAACCTATCTTTTATGACCTCCCATATTGGGAGCATCTTAATATTTCCCATGTATTAGATCCCATGCATATATTTAAAAATGTTTCATCTTATTTATGGAGGCACATATCATCAAAACAAAGTGACACATTGGCTGTTAGGAAAGATCTTATTACTTCAAAAAATAAATAAAAATATTAGCCAAGACGATTAGAAAGTACGGGATCAGAGGTAGGTGCTAGTCCCTCTAATTCATGGTTTTTCAAAGAAGGTGATGTCCCATGGATTTAAAAAAAAGATGATATATCTTTGGCAAAGGAAGTTATAATGGATGTGAGGGTGCCAAGTTCATATGGGTCTTCACTACGATGCTGCTTCACCATGGATGACCATTTATCGGGGTTGAAATCGCATGACCATTTGAATCTTCTAAGAGTACCTATAATGTCAAAAGCATGATTTTATTATTTTTTATATTAATAATCTTTATCCCATGTGGGGATCATAAAACATAACTAATTTTGTATATTATCGAACGTTTTTATAACTTTGCCATGTCATTATCCTTTGTTTGTACGTGGGTGTGTGAAACATGAATTCCCTCAAGACCTAGGACGTGCCATATCTATATTATCTGTATTTGTACATTGGATCACATCAAAGGAGATTCATGTGGCTAGCATTCCACAGTGGCATCAAGATATAGTTGAGATTGTTTGTATGTTTGAGAAGGGACTACTGACGAGTTTCATGGATTTACAGGTTAATCTTCTAATCCACTTGGTAGATGAGGTTGAATTAGTTGGGTTTGTTCCTTGTCGTTGGATGTTCTTCTTAGAGAGGTACATGAAGAAATTGAAAGGTTTTGTTTGACAAAGGGAAAAACCCGACGGGTCTATGGCAGAGGGGTACATATCGTATGAGTCTTTCTACTATACCAGTGATTACATCAAGCAGATTGACAACAAACGGGGTGTGGTGATTTGGGACAATCAAATGGATGAAGACAAAAGAGAAGGAGAGTTGCTCCAAACAAGTGGAAAAAAGCACTTGATAAAGAGTAAGTGACTTATAATTTTTCAAATTTACAAAAAGTAATTAATATTCATGTTTAAATTCGATATAATGTATATTTTGATCTCTAAGTACTATATAATGTTGGTTTGATTTCATCAGCAAATGCAAAAATTGAAGCAATCAATAAATTCATTCTTTACAATTCTGAAGCGACACAACCATGGGTCGCATTGTACGAACAATACAGGATGAAATGGGATAGTGACAAGAAAGAATTCAGATGGTTGAATGGTAGAAGTGTGCCTTATCTTGATCATTTAAAAGAAAATACGCCCCAACAGTTGGGTTGCTGACCAAGTCAAAGAGAAATACGGTGCTACCAGTTGTTACCCACGTGCTGAAGAGGATGCGCTAAACGTAGGGATTGGGTGCAGCAACTCGGTAATAATATTTTTAATTTATATGTAAATTTGAAACTTATATTAAGACATCTATATTTCATATTTTAACTATTGGATTATTATTTATAAGACACATGACACTGATTTTTTAAAATTTTTTATAATAGGTGCATTTGTTCCCATCTATGTGGGCATATGGACACCATTTTCACACAAAAAATGCCGATGTTGGAAACATCACACAAGACTGTGGAGTGGAAGCTGAGTTTGATCAATCTAGTTGATATAACCACCATGATCAAAAAATAGTACGAGGGATGTTAGGTTACGTCAGAAAGATACAAGAGATCATTGAAGTGGATTTTTCTTCTTTCCAATGTGTTATTTTTAGGTGCAAGTGGTGGGACACCTTTGATCGGTATAATGTAAAGGAAGATCACGATAGTAGGATGATATGTATCAACTCTAGAAAGATCTGGGATGAAGCTAAGGAGCCCTATGTTTTCCCTAAACACTGCAACCAGTTTTATTTTTACCTAGATGTGTTGGATAGGGATTGGTGGTTTGTATTGACACATGACCCTAGATCAAAACATATTTTTGAGAACAATAATGTTATCATGCCATGCGAGCTAGAAGATAATGAGGGTGATCATGAGAATCGAGAGTGATATGGTCGATGTGTTATTTCATCAATATTTATACTTTTTAAGATGGGTTTTTCGAAATATTAATATAATATGTATTTTGAATTAATTGGTAATTTGCATTGTGTTAATGTTAAAATCAATAATTCACTTGATAATTTGGTATTATGTTGATCTCGAAAACAATGGCGTATTGTATAAATTAAGTCCTTTTTTTTGTATCTAAGATCATAATAAAATAATGATAATTCTAAAGTACAGGAATTTATTTGCATTATTTTCTAAACTTTATTATGTTACAATAAATTATATTATTCTAGATTTATTATTTTACAATTATTTAAAATTTAGAAATTTACAAATCTAAAATTTTTAATAAATTCATTTCACATTAATACAATTAAAATTTTACAAATATTTTACATACATTTACAATTATAATTAGAATTAGAATTACAATTACAATTAGAATTACAATTTTACAATTTCACATACAATTACAATTATAATTACAATTTTAGAATTTTACATATATACAATTACAATTTTACAAATAAAAAAATTACAATTACAATTACAATTTTAGAAATTTACATATATACTATTACAATTACAATTTTAGAATTTTAAATACAATTAGAAATACAAATATTACAAATTTACAATATCATGATCATTTGGTATTAAATTAATTAATAAACATCACGTTCATGATAACCATCATACAAACATCATATTTGACTAAAAAACACATTCAAAATCGCTAATTGCATCATCGTGATCATGATCATCTAACAAAACACAATTAACATTATATATTAACATCATCAGTACAACACAAACATCAAATATACATCTCATGCTATCACATACACACCTATCTGCAAGATGCATATTAAATGAACATATCTAACATGACCTAACAACATACACATCATGATGATCACCAACATGTAAATTAAGAATAATTGCAACATGAACATAAAATACATGGACCATATAATATAAATATATATATGTATAACTGAATAATGTTAAAAATATACAACTGTAATATAAATTTCATGGATCAGCCGGCGGTAGTACAACATCAATATCAGTACTAGTGGTCGATGGTCCAGTCTCATCTCCATGATAACTGTTGGTAGATGCTAGTGGAGGCTCATGCAAATTTGGCGCGGCGCGAGGCTGTGAAAGATCATGAGTTGATGGTACGATGTGCCACGCAGACTGTCCATGATGTGCTGCGGCTCGATCGTAATGTGCAACAGCCCTCGTCAGTCGCGTAAAATTTGTCGTAACTCCTACGACATGCCGCATCAGGCTGTACATGACACGCGACATGCCTCTCCACATCCGTAATAGCCTATCATTGGCCTCTATGTCTTTGAAATCAGCGAGCCTAATTCCCGCCTCAACAATCAATGCAATGAGTTGGTCGCCCAACTTGACCGTGTACCGGCACACCAGCAGGAGCAGGTCTCTAATCTGCACTAGCCTCTTGATGATCCTTGGAAATATATGGCATGCCCTCATCCTCATCAGGATCCACACTTGGATCAGGTGGTGGTGGCGACATCTCCTCGCCATCAAAAGAGAAAATGTATGCAAAATATATACAAGTACACAACAATAATTAGAGGATTTTATTACACAATTTAATAAAAACAAGTTAAAGAACATGTTAGAACAAATTTAAATAAAACAGTAATATTACTTCTATCATCTGGCGGCTCATCAGCTGTGAAGAGGATGTTGGCACACCCTTTCCAATCCAACCCTGCATAAGGACAGGGGACCAAAATGAAGGGATGTTCATCAACACTGGCTAGCAACTCGCTGGAAAAAGAGTCTCCTCCCTCTTGGGCATCATATGCCCCCACATGTGCATACGTGCCTCAGTAATCAGCCTACAAGGTTGCCGAAGAAAAGAAGGCCTCGTCTCTGGAAACCTCTCAAAAAATAAACAAAAAATCTCTAAAGAAAAAGGGAAGTTGACCATCCCTTGTGTATGAGCACGACATCTATCTAATGCTATACAGAACTGCTGCAAAAAAATGGCAGACCGCCTGACAAGTCATGGCTGTTGTAGTAAAGAATCAACATAATATAAAAGCTAGCAACTAATGTGTTGCCTGTCACTGGTGTTGTGCGAAATGGTTGAAATGATAAGTGAGAGACACTGGACCTCCTCATGACCAAACGCACCAATACGTAACTGCCCACCAGTGACATGAAACTCTACAGGAGATACTAAATTTGCTCCAATGTATCTCTGGGAGTAAACTAACTGACTCCCTGCCACACAGCCAGCTGGAACCTTGGGGAACGAGGGAAAATCCAACCCTCTCCTTGATAGCCCTGTAATAAAATATACATCCTCCTCAGTGGGTGTGTACCACTGGTTGATACCAACCCGGAAAGCCTGTTTCTAGGCATTCCACCTTCGGATAAGATGTCTCAAAAACAAACTATGGGACTTCAGGGAAGTAGCCTCCTCATAGAACTTGAGGAGGCCTACCTACCTAAGGAGCCCCTGCTTCGCTTCTGTAATAGGGTGAGGGTATGCATCTCTCTCCCTCTCCCTTGCCTCCCACAGGCAAACCATGTTATACTGTTCTGCCTATTGTTGTTGTTGTTGCCCCTCTTCTCTCCTTTCACGTATCTGAATGATTGACATATTAAACACAATTTATTTATTTATTTTTTCTAAGTTGGTTTAATTTATTGATATAGAACATAATATAAAATGCGAGACATACCTCTGAGGCTGCAAATCTAACCAACACCGGAGGGAGTCTTAATAAAAAAAACAAAAATTCGACTGCCCCTATATTGGAAACCGGCCCCAAAGATGCCGCCCATGATTGGGAAACCAACATTGACAGAGTTATACAAAAACCAGAGTTTACAAAAATAGCCATTATCGTCACAACAGTTATAGTCCATGTGTCTAAGCATGCAACAAATCATTGTGAAAAACCAAAAAAAGAAGTAAGGAGACCTGTCATCAGTCTAGCTCTTGGTGTGTGAGGGAGGAGTCTCCTCCACAATTGGGTAGCTGTAGTCATCCTCCACATCTTCATATTTTTCCTTGGAATTCTGGGTAGTGTTCTCAGATGAGGAAGTGGAGCTTTTATCCTGCATTTTCTTGTCCGAGTGCGTAGAGCTCCGGTTGCCATTGCCGTCGCTACTGGAGGTCTTCGAACCAAATTTGACAGGGAGGGCTGATGATTTTCTGGAGACCTAAGGAGGCCTCACTGAAATTGTGGACTTCCTCCTGTGCTTTCTGGAGCCAGAGGCAGTGCCTTCATGCTGCTCCTCCTGGAACACAACTGATATGGTGGTTGTAATTTTGGGACTGTCCATGGCGTTGTTGAAGTGAAAATGTGCTACATTGCCAGCTGGTGGCTGGGAGATGGAGACTGCATGGCTAGAAAGGGGCGGACGAGAGCCAAATCCTCTCCCACCACCCCGACTGCACCTCATACGATGCCTCCGCGGCATGCTTGTTGAATGGGAAGACAAAGAGACCGAGTGAGAAGACAAAGAGGCAGAGTAAGAAGACAATGAAGGTGAACCAGCAGGAAAATGCGAGAGCAAGGTTGTATGAGGTGACAATGAAGGCGAACAAATGGGCGAAAGCGGGAAGTAAGAAGGAGAGCTCTGAGAATAAGCATAGTGACTTGGTTTGGAGGGAGGAGAATGAAAATGGGAGGTGTGAGGCGAGCATGACATGGGGATGGTGTATGAGGGATATTGAATGCAGAAATGAGCACAAGGACGAGATTCTGGCTAGGCTGAGGGAGGGCTAGCACCAATCGTTTGGTTGGCAAGCCGAAGGCAGAGATGCAACAGAGAGAAGGAGCTCAAGAGCTAGGCATACATAACAGTGCTGGGGATGGGCATACGTGTCTCCATTGAATTATGTGTCAGGAAAATTGCAGCAGAGTGATGGTAGAGCGAGTGAGTTTTGAATGCCCGATGTCAATCCCCAAGGGCCTTTAAGGCCTTGGTACCATGCTCAGAGGTGGGCAGTTGGCTTGGCCAGGTGGCTCACCATGGGTTGGCCACCGTATTGTTTTCATTGAACACCCGCATCTGGGAATGTGACGTCCTTATGCACCAGTTGAGTGCAGTCATGAATGAGAGTGGCATCATTGGTACTATTGAGAGAGCCCTTGAAGAGGGGGAGATTCTAGTCCACTCCCTTATTATCTAGGCGATACACAACCTTATTTGCAATGCGTCGGATGTGCTTGAAAGAAATGACCTGAAAATTTTTGAGCCATTGTTCAATTTGTTCTAATCTTGTCAAGAGACGCTAGCTGGCAGAAACTTTGGAGGCAGGGGTGCCTAGCTGGAGTCGATGGTAGCCTCAATGAGGATTTGAGAGTCTCCTTCTACTTCCAGGGGGAAGAGGGTTTCTTCTTCTGCAATAAGGAGACCTTTCCATAAGCCTTCTAGATCAGTGGAATTGTTGGAGTCTCATCCAATCGAGCCAAAGTAGATTTTGAGTGTGTTACCTGATGCATACTAAAAAATACCTCCAAAGACTGCCGCTCCCGGGTTACCTTTTGAGGCACCGTTGAAGTTCATCTTGATAACGTTGTTGTGGGGTGGAGATCATGAACTAGGAGAGTCAGGATGGGCGAAGGGAGCAGAAGTGGGGTGGTGAAGAAGGGGAATGGAAAGATGCCAGTTCTTCCATATAATACTCTCGGGAGGGGTGGAGGGAATTTCATATTCTTTCCAAGACTGGAGATAAATGGTTTCCTAAAGGTTGCTGCAGAGGTTCATCCAAAGAATATCCTGGGGGGTTCTTTCATCTTTGAAAATTATTTTATTCCTTTCTTTCCAGATAGTCCACAGAATGAAGCCAGGGAGGAGTGACCATAGAATGTTGAGTAGGTTGCTGTTGAAAGGTTCGGAGGGCCAATGTCAAATGGTGTTAATGACATCTCCCTTGATTCTACTAGTTCTTCTGCAACATATTTCTATTTTTTCCCACAAGGAGTTAGTAATGGTGCAGGTGTCTAATAGGTGTGGCATGTCTTCTGCATGGTTAGAAAAATTGGGATAGTGTGATAGCCCAATGAATCCCATTTTGAGGATATTGTCCCATGTGAGAAGCCTCTTCTTGCTTAGGAGCCAGATGAAAGTAGATATTTTGGGCCAGATGCCTAGTCGCCAAACTTGAGTCCAGAGAATGTCCTTTCGAACCTGCACAATATGGAAGAGAAACTGATAGGCCTCTTTGGTGGTGAAGGATCCTCGAGGAGTATGCCCCCACCTTAACCTATCTTATTGGATTGAAAATCGTATTTTCTTGTAGTTTAGCTCTTTTTCGATTTCCTCGTAAGTTTCATCCTACCAATTCACTTGCCATTGAGCTATCGGAATCCACTGACGATAGCCTTGACTGGTTTGCTGATGCAAAAAGCAATTGACTTGATTGTTTTATGTTTGTTGTATTACAACTTGCCATTTTAATTTTTGAAAAAGATTCGCCAATATTGGCAACTGTTTCCAGGAGTCTTCCCAAAGTCTAGCTAAGTTTCCAGAGTTGATCTCCCAAAAGCTATGGTCTTAAATAAAGGCGTTATGTTGTTTGGAAAAGTTCCATATGAGGGAGCCAGAGGTCTCTGGGGAGAGTCTGACAAGATCTGCTGAGGGTCCATCGTTTACATATTTGGCCACCCATAGTCAAGCCCAGGGTGTGTGAGGCTTGGAGAGCCACTGCCACCATATTCACGCCCCCATCATGGCATTGTTGTGCTGTGGATCTCTTATACCTAGAACACCTTTAGTTTTTGATACACAAACATTTGTCCATTTTACAAGCACCCATTTTCTATTAAGCCCTGTAGAACCCCAAAGGAAACTGCACTGTAGATTTCTGATCTGCTTTAAGACCCACTTGGGGGCTGCAAGAATAGAAAAAAGATATAAAGGCATATATTGGAGGACATATTTGATGAGAACAAGTTTGCTAGCAATGCTGAGATATCTATAGGTCCAAGAGGAGAGACAGGCCTCAAGTTTATCTAGGAGCTCTTTCCAGGAGGAGTGTTTGATTGTAGATTCGAAGAGCGGAGCTCCGAGATATTTGGATGGGAGAACTACTATAGAGAATCCTAGGAGACGGGCTATGTTGTGTTAAGTGGGTATAGGTGTGTTGAAGAAGAATATTTGGGATTTTCCAGTGTTTATGGTGGTACAAGAGGCTTCCGAGAAGGTGTCCAACAATGATTTGAGGGAGCTAGCTTCTTGAACAGAGGGGTGTCCAAGCAACATGTTATCATCAAAAAATTGTTGATGGGTTAATTTTTGGTGGTCATAATGGGAGAGAACCCTGAGAGTGTTGTTGGAGGTGGCATGATGAATGAGACGACCTAGCCCTTCTGCCATGAGAAAAAAGATGAAGGGGGAAAGGGGATCCCCTTGATGAATGCCATGAGTGGAAGAAAAGGGAGTAGAGGGATTACCATTGAGTAGGATGGAGTACCTGGGGGTGGAGATGAGATGCATGATCCATCTGGTCCACGTAGGACTGAATCCAAAAGAAAGAAGCAGTTGATTAATGTACTCCCAGCTTAATTTATCAAATGCTTTAAAGAGATCTATTTTTAAAAGCATACTTGCCCTCTTGAGGTGTTCAAATAATGGATAAATTCATGAGTGAGTATGATACCATTGATAATTTGGTGACCTTCAACATATCCAGTCTGTTCCGGTGAGATGAGCAGTGGGAGCAGTGGTTTGAGCCTGTTGGCGATGAATTTGGAGATAAGTTTGTAAATGACATTACATAAAGCAATGGGCATGTATTTGTTAGGAGTGCTAGAGTTTTCCTCCTTGGGAATTAGGGCAAGGAAGGTTTTATTAAGAGACGAGAGAATCCAATGAAAAGTCCTAGATTCTTCTACTAAATCCCAAACTTCCAATTTGATCTGCTCCCAGAAGAAGTGAAAGAAGTTTGTTGTGAAGCCATCGGGGCTTGGGGCTTTGCCGTCTTTGAGTTGTGCCATTGCTTGCTCTACTTCCTGAAGAGTGACAGGTTTGAGTAACATGGAGTTATGTTCCTCTGTGATTAGTTTAGGGATATGCTGAGTGACCCTATTTATGGCTTGCCTTCTGTTTCCAGCCAGTTCCTGGAGAATGTTTTGAAAGTGGTAGAGGAGTTCCCATTCTATGTCCTCGTATTCCACAAGACGCTCCCCCTGACTATTGTTGAGGAAGGCTATGTTTTTCTGCATCCTTCTTTGAATGGTGGAATGATGAAAGAATCTGGTGTTTTTCTCCCCTTCCTTAAGCTAGTGAATCTGAGATTTTTGATGCCAAAGGATTTCCTCTTGTCAACGTCGCTCCTCTAGTTTTGTGAGAAGGGTCCTTTCCAGAGCTTCGTAAGTATTTGATCTACCTTCCTTGATGATGCACTACTGTAACTCACACATATTTTGTTCGAGTTCTTTCTGTTGAGAATTTTTTTTTCCAAAGCTGATTTGATTCCATTTTTTGAGTTTGAATTTGAGGTGTTTGAGCTTCTGTTGAAACTAGAACATTTTGGATCCCTTAGGAGGGTGGAATCCATTCCAGCATGTGATTACCATATCTTTGAAGTCTGGGTGGTTGAGCCAGAAGGATTCAAAGTGGAATGGTCTTTTGCTGGCTTTTCCGGGGCAGGACCATTACAAGAGAATTGGCCAATGATCAGATCCAGCCAAGGGAAAAATTGAGGTGTGAAAATCCGCTCCTAAATGGATAGAATTGTCTGAGATGAGGAAGTGATCCAATCTACAGGCTATTTTTTATGAGCCACTTATTTTATTAGTCCAAGTATGTACACCATTGGAGAGAGAGAGGTCTATCAACCAATTGTTTTGTATAAGTCTTTGAAGCATGCGCTGTCCATCTCAAGCCTGATTCTACCTCCCACTCTTTCCTCCAACTTGGTGATCATATTGAAGTATCCCCCACAGATCCAAAGAGGATGGCTTCTAGGAGTTGAGGGCGGCTATTGTGGACAGGAGGGAAATTTTATGTTGCGGGTCTTGGGGAAAGTAAACGTTGGTGAGGTGCCCATGGGAATTGGAGCCAACCAAGTGGAAGGTGGCTTGTATGAAATTATGGGTAGCATGAAAGTCAGACAGGGAGATAATTTGGGGGTTCCAAATAATGGCTAACCCTCCTGAGGCTCTAGAGGTGTCAACCACTACTGATCTATAGCCCATCCAAGTTTTGGTGAGTATGGAATCCAGAGCGATGCTGTTACATTTTGTCTCTTGGAGGAAGACTATCATTAGCTTGTATTGCTGTATCATATCTTTAATCATCCGGTGTTTGGAGGGGATATTTAGCCCTCTTACATTCCATGAGATTAGCTTCATTAGGAACTCTGGGGGATTAGCCGATAGAACTTAGTCAGCTTGGGATACCTCCCATATTCCACAAGAATTTCCCCTACTATGATTGTTCTTTGCAGATATGTCTTGCGCCCTCTCTTCTTTGACTCTTTAATTACCTTTTTTCCATCCCAGTGACTACCTGCTTGAATTCCTAAAGAGTTGTTTTGTTGTGCATGAAAGAGTACGACTTCAAGGCTGTCAATTTCCCTGTTGGGAATCTTGTCATAATCCTTTTAATGGAAAGCAAGCTCCAAGGCTAGAATGTCCAGGTCGCCAAGATAAATTCTTTCAGGTTCCTCTTCCATATAAGTAGGCGTATTCTTGTCATCTTTGGATTCATTTGACTGAGAGGCAGAGGGAAGATCACCATCTATTTCCATCTGAGAATTTCTAATGACAATGGATTTGTCCTTGTTGGATAGGGGGGGGGATGCATGTGGCATAGAAGGAGATAGGGGCGCAGGTATCTTTGAGGCAAGGGTTTGGGGTCAGGAATGTCAGAGATTGGGTTATTTGAGGAGGGTTGCGAGGGGCCTCCTTCCGAGGAAGCGTGGGTAGTGAGGATTTCAAAGCTATTGCTGGTGGAGGGAATGTTAGGAGCTGAGGGTGTTGCAGAGGGATTTTTTGTGTGCTTTTTTCGACTGAAGACTTTGGTGAAGCCTTCTGCATTTGTGTTTTTCGAAGAAGGGGCCAGTTTAGGAGGGGTGTTCAGAGGGAAATCTCTGAAAATATGGTCGTGTTCATGACAATTTCTGCAATGAAATGGAACATGTTCATAATATATAGTTAACACAATTTTTTTATTAAATAACACATGTATTTACAAATATACATATATAAATATTTTTTGAAAAATAAATAAAACAAGAGTCAGTGTGCCAAAAACACAGTCACGCACCGGTCCCGGTGCGTCTCGCCACAAAGCGCATCACATATGGTGCACCTCATGATATCCATCGCACAGGGAGTGGTGCTCCAGAAAATGTT
Source organism: Pinus albicaulis (assembly GCA_034641835.2). Lineage (NCBI taxonomy): Eukaryota > Viridiplantae > Streptophyta > Pinopsida > Pinales > Pinaceae > Pinus > Pinus albicaulis. The sequence continues at coordinate 1,650,330,849 of CM076579.1, forward strand.
TTTAGCACACCGTTCACTATGTGTAGTGCCAGGAGGTCAGTGCGTTGACTTCACTATCCACCCGAGGCTTATAACTAAGTCAGCACACTACCCTCTTGCCACCGTACATAGTTGTCGGTGCAGTATTTTAAGAGGCCACACTGTTGACCTAGGCCAAATACGGTAAGTCGTGCACTAAAAAAAATAGTCGGCCCAGGGCGGTTATTTCAGTCAATGCACCTCATCACCACAATTCAACTAGGTCAATAGTGTGGCCAGGTAGCCGATCACACTGCTCTTTTTAAAGAAATTTGAATAACACAGTGCGCCTTTGGTATCTGCCCCGGAATCAGTGCATATACCCTTAGCACCGGTTTACCAGCCCGAACCATTGACAATGTCAAATTGCGGTTCCGATGCACTGAAAACATTACCCACCCCGGGGCAGATAATTCCATCAATGCACCGAGTTGCCACGATACACCATTTTCAACGGTGCGACATAGTAACCGACCGCATCACACTTTTTAATTTTTTTTAAAATAACATGGTGCGCCGCACGGTACCACGCCGGAACTAGTGCGGATACTGTCAGCACCGGGTGTAGTGCAGTCTGTAAATTTACAGGCAGCACCACAAACTGGTGCGAGCCGAATGGCTCGAGTGCACCACGCGACAAATTAAATTTTTTTTTAATGGTTATTTTTCAGGTTTTTTCAAATTCTAATCCGCTAAAAGGTTTAATTATGGAAAAACAAGAAAAATACTTGTACATTTACCCATTGAGGAGGCATATTGGTTGTACAATTTGCAAAAGAAAATTTATCCACTATTTTATAAAATTCAAGTTGGAGATTGGTGGCAATGCACAACACCAGTGCGTGCAATAAGTGCAATGGGAGCATGAATGTCAGTGCGGCTCCAACAAGGATAACTTGCACTGGTGCTTGAGAGCTCTTTAGCACTGACAAAAGTGAAAAATGCATTTTTTTTGGCCGTAATTTTTTTTTTTATTTAACCCTGTTCCAGTGTGCGGGGTTTTTATTGGCGTATCAGTGCATTTACACTATGACAACCTAGGAGGTTTTTGTTTTCGCGCACATTTAGGAGGCACCGGGGTGGCATAGCGGTAACACACCAGTGCTTTATAGTAATAAGATGTACCGGGCACGCTGTCCAGTGAACCAATGATTTGCGTGGTTTTTTGGCTGTCGTTTTTTTTAACCCTTTTTCGGTGCGTGGCATTAATGGGGCCCCAATATATTTTCGTCATTCCGCACCAGGCGATTTTTGTTCCATGCGCTTTTTATGAGACACCGGGGCGACTTTGCAGTAATGCACCGGTGCTCTATAGTAATAAGATGTACTAGGAACACTGTCCAGTGAACCAATGATTTGTGTGGTTTTTTGGTCATAATTTTGTTTTTTTTAAACCCTTTTCTCGTGCATGGAATTTATGGGGCCTCGGTGCATTTCCTTCACTCCACCCCAGGCGGTTCTGTTTTGCGCGCTTTTTATGAGACACCGGTGCTGACGAGTTGAAACACATCGATGTTGTTCCTTAATTAAAGGCACTGGGAAGGTGTGTACAGAGTGCACGGTTTTCAGTGTGCCAATGTTTTATGTGGTTTTTTTTCCGTCATTTTTGTTTTTTAACCATCTACCAGTGCACGCATTTTATGGGTGCCCCAGTGCATTTGATTTATTCCACACCAGGCGGTATCTATTTTCACGCACATTTTCGGAAGCACCGGTGTGGTAGACATGTAAGTAACAGGTGCTGTACAAGAATATGACGCATTGGGCAAGGGTGTTAGGAGCGCATGATTCCAAGTGTGCATATGTTTTGTGTGGTTTTTTGGCCGTAATTTTTTATTTATTTAACCCTGTGCCGGTGCGTGGGGATTTTAGGGTGGCCCAGTGCATTGGCGACTCGGTGCGTTTAAGGACGACCCGAGCAGTGTTAGTTTTCTCGTGTTTTTTATGAGGTGCTGGTGCAGAAGTTATGTAAAGTACCGGTACTCTACAAAATCACAACGCATCGGGCGGGTGTGTATGGAGCACATGGTGTCTGGTGTACCAATTTTTTAACCGCACCAGTGCTATGTCATCTTGAACGCATTGGTGCGTTTTATGGTGATAAGAGCACTGGACGAAATACATCCGTAAAAACCTCCGCCCGCCAACCTCCTCTAGGAACCTCTGATAGAAACGGATGTCTGGGGTATTTTTATAAGGGGTTCCTCAAAAACATTCGCTAGAGGGTTTTTTCCTTTTAGTGGTTGTACATAAGATCTAGAGTTTCTAAGTGCATAAAAAGTCATATCTATACTGTTAGTAACCTATAAATATAGGATTCATAATTTTGACTTGACTGATGGGAATCTTGTAAATCTGTACATACTTGCCTTCTGCAAGTTGTATTCACATATTTTGTATTATATATATATATATATAAGGGTAAAAAGTCCTAAAAGAAAAATCAAAGGACTTAGAAAAAATTATATACCCCAAAAGAAAAAAGATGAATAAAACATGAAACTGTGAAGTCTAAATGCCACTACTTTTAGTTTTTGCAGTTGATTATGACAGAGTGTCAATAAATGCCATAATCTGTGATGAGTTGAACAATTTAATCTTGACTTTTCATTTTTCAATTTCAAATGCTTTAGATAGAGAATAAAGAATTGTCATATAGTTTAATCATGACAATTTAGTAGTTAAGTAGAGAATAAGTGAATCCAACAGTTTAATTTGGATTCCTAGATGAAATAAGTGTAGAATTAGATAGTTTTATTGCTTTCTGAAAGAATAAATGCTGTAAAGGTTGCTAGCTCAAATGCACCTAATTAAATTGGAAGAGAAAATGTTAGCAGTTAAATTGGGTAGGTAGAAGAAGGTGAGAAAGCATCATTGTAAATATTATTCACCAGGGCTGAAAATAACTAACTTACCCTCCCCATAGCCATTCATCATTCTAAACTATCAGTCAGAAAGGCTCAAGGCATTTCCTTGACTTTTGTTGGGATCAGACCTAAGGCTCTATGGCTGATCAATTGAAAGTGTTAAATGTCTATATTAATCCCTAAAATCACATCATTTTTCATTCATGCATTCATTTTCCCGAAAATCATAAGTAAAAACCTCTTTTTACTTAAAGATACTTTAATTCCCATTTGATTAACTTCCCCACATCACATGAAAGCATAAAACCCTCAAAATCACATTTTTTCCTAAGTTCAAGTGATGAAATTATTATAATGAAAATTTTCCTTTATTCTTCACTTTCTTAGTTATTTTAATGTATTTTGAGTATTCATTATTCCCTTGTCATATTAAATTTAACTTATTTAATAACTTCCTATAAAATAACCTTTTCCTATTTTATATAACTTCCTTTTATAAAATATCCCAAAAAACCCATTAATTTAACTTTAGCCAAAGTTATTTATCCCCACATGTTTAAATAAAAACCCACATTATACCCCCTTTGGCTAAAAATAACTTTATATAAATATTCCGCCCTCTATGGTTATTAAATCAACATGATTTAATTAACTATATAATAAAAATTCTCAAAAAACTCATTAAACATGTTTCAATATGTGTTTAAAACAAAAAAACATAAAACCTGATGTTTAATTTAAACTAAACTTCACTAGACCCATCCCTCTCTCTATATTTTCCCTCCCCGACCCCCTTAACCCATGGTTAAAACTATAACCTAACTCATTTTCCCCGATATATATCCCTGTACCACCATAACAAGCCCTTACATAAAGTCTTTTATTGCTAAAGTCCCTCAACACCATCGAGGTTGATTTTAGCCCTCAGATCATTCCCCCCCATTTGATCTAACGGTTCTTAACAAACACGATAATCTTATCCCCATGCCCCTTCCTTCCTTATCTCGTTAAAACCTATCCGTCTGATCATCACTCCATTTAAATCCATCGGTTCTTATCAAGCGCGATAGCTTATTTCATTTCCATCCCTTCCCCTATCGTGTAGCCTAACAACCGTTAGATCTTTATTAACTTTTAGATCTGACGATCCATAGTTAAACCCGATAACTTCGTCCCCCATCCCCACCACTGCTCATCGCGCTTAACATACACCGTTGATATATCACCTATTAGATCTATAGCCACCATTCATAGCCCTAGCCCCACTACATTTTCCCTGTAACTTTCATTTTAATCCTGACCGTTCGCTTATCAAAGTTAGATCCAATGACGCCAATCCCATATCGCGCAATGAAAATAATCGACCCAAGTTTCCAAAAAATTACGCTATATAAGTTTTTTCCACATACCACCCCTTGCTGACATGTCATTTTTCTACTCGATCGCATGCAAAAAGTTAAAATCCACTTACCACCTCAGAGCTGCGCGAAAACCGCCCGACCCCAAATCAAAACTGCTCCCGCCATTCCTACAATAAATATGATTTAAATATGACTTGAATTGAGGTTTAATGTTTTAAAACTTAACCATTTTCATCACATTTTACCTATTTGCACCATTAAACCTTTAAGAACCCATTGCAGAGCCTCCTTTCACCATTTTCGAAGCTGCTTGTAAAACAGTTTGCCATTAAGAAGCCATTTCCTCTGAAATTCACTCATAGAGAATTCCACGACCTCTGATAGCCCAATTCAACAGAATTGAAGACTGTTACGAAATGGAAACCTTCATCGACCTCAATTATACCTTTTACAGGTATTTTTTCCATCAATCCTATCTATAAAATATTTAATTACAAAGGAAAATAGACCATTTGAACTGCCATTTCCTAAAAAAAAAGCTGAATTTTCCATCTTTGAAGTCTAAAAACCTCCAAAATACAGGGGAAACCCTGTCAAATTTTCTCGAGGATCCACATTTTCCATTTAGCAGGTTTTTAGCCATTCCTAGACCATTTTCACTGCTGAACTTGATCTAAACAATCCTCTGTGCATAAGAAAATATCTTTTATCATCAAGAACCATACTCAGAGTCTGAATTTTCCAGTGAATACTTTCAATTGCCCCTTGTTTCCTAAAAATAACTTAGCAAGCTGTTTACTCTTGCTTTGTTCATCCAAAATGACTAAGAAACAAGTAATTCCAAAGTCTGGAGGCCCAAAATCCCAGAGAAATGTTTCAAGAAAGTTACCACAAGCTGAACCATCCAAACTCAATAAGCCCACTCCTGCTCTTACTGCTGAGACAACAAAAGTAGTCAGACCTATTCAAGTTCCTATAAATTCTCAAGAAAGTAGCCCATTACTTGATCTTGATTATAGAAATTTTGATCCTTTAGTTGAATTCAACCTGCTAGATGTCCACAATTGGTGTTTTGGAAAGTCTGTAGAGAAAGGTAAAAATGATGTGCCTATTTGGGACTCCAATCTGCCAAAATATGTTATTTCTCGTACTCATTCAGCTCCAGATTTTGTTAGACTATGCCATTTGTATTATCTTCCTGATCAAAGGTGTATTGTCAATAAGGATAGAGAATTCATGTTCTATATCAATACTGAGTCCATTAATTCCATGCTGCAAATGACCCATGATCCTAATTCAATTTCACTTTCAATAGAAGATTTAACCCAACTTTACTTGGACTTAGATTTTATTGCTAGGTTCAATATATTTCAGACTTTTTGGCCAACACATGCTAAAATCCCTAAATAAAATCCACCCTTTGATACATTTGACTTTCCTGTGGAAACAAGACAGATTGTCTCCATGTTGTCATTTATACTGGGATATAACAGTGATGAATTTACTAATGCTTCTATCTTAGGTTTTTTGTCAACCTTGTCTCCTGTCCAACCTCCATCCATTATCTTCAATTTTTCCAAATTCATTGCTGAAAGCATGCACTACCAATTGACCAAATTACCAGAGGAGGGAGTTTTTAGATACGCATCATATCTACTACATCTTTTCTTGTATTATAAAACATAAAAGTTTCCCATTGAGTTGCAGAAATTGGATGTAGAAGGGAACCTCCTGTTGGTGGTGTTTTGGACATATATTTTGAGAAAAGAGAACAAGGAATATACATATGTAGATTTCAATGACTTATTCATAATCCCAGCTATGAATTTGTTGACTAAGGAAGAAACTCCCAAAATTAATGAAGAGACTAAGAGAATCTTACAGTTGTTTGAGAACTATAAAACTGGGGATTGGTACTTATACAGGAAACACATAAATATTAGAGTGTATGGTGCACTCTTGGTCCCATACAAACTTCCAAGGTTTGTAACTACAATAATTTTTACTTTATAATATTTAAGGCAAATATTGAATGCTGATGAAGTGAATTTCATGGCCTCTAGGAAAAAGACCCAACTTAAACTCAAAAATCAGATTGGGCCATTCATTGTCAACAATAGAGAAGCAGTAAATGAGATTAATATCAATTTGAAAGAATACGAGTTCCAATACAACTTTATGTGGAATTATGACCCTCGGGGGGTTTTTAGCACAATCAGATTAAAGTGCAAGTTGTCTCCTTTCTTGCATGATTCCAAGCCACAGATTGAGAAATTTGCCAATCAAATTGAGTGGGAGGCAAATACTTTATTTGATGATGATACACAGGGTATGCAGGGAAGAAATGTACAAGAAAAACAAGTTGATCAAGCACAGGTTATAACAGTGGATAAAGAGGCTGAAGTTTCGCATAAAAGAAGCAAAGAAGAGGTCAATTATATTGCAGAAACCATCACAGGAAAGAAATTTAAAACCTCTTATAGCAAGAGAACCAAATTAGCTACTGAAGATAAGGATAAAGCAATGGAAAATGATGATAATAATGGTAATGAAACTGATGATGAGGCAACAAAGATAGTAACTGAAACACTCAGAGAACTTCAAAAGAGCCAATTTGAGACACAGGATAAAGATACAGTGATGGTTGAGAAACAAACTGAGGTAGAAATTCCTTCTTCCTCAAAGGCAACTGATAATAAAGAATTAGAAATTCAGATCAAGTTCAGGAAAATTAGGGAGAAGAATGAAGAAATAAAAAATGAAGTCTATTCCAAGTTCCTCAAAGAGAAACCTAGAAATAAAGATAGAATTCTCTCTGCTTTTGATTATTCTTCTAACAAATTAGTAATGTCATTTTTGAAGCCTACAGTGGCTGATCCAAAGATGGTGGCAGACTACTCAAAGACAGATTTGGAGGTAGATGCAGATGCTATCCATGAATTATATCAAATAGAGTTCCACAAGAGAAATACAGAGATGTGGTATTCAAAGATAGTCAACAAAACAATGAGCTCTGTAACTGTTAAACTTCAGAAGATAGTGACAAATCTGTAGAATCAAATGAAATTGGACAAAGCATCATTGCATGCTAATGGATTGAGAATCAAAGCATTAGAAGACTTGGTGATTGAAGCAGGAGCTGATCCAGCTAACATTGAAGTTGCAAAGGCTTTAATCAAACAGAAAAATGAAGACATAGCTACTCTAAGGAGGCAACTAAAATTTCCTCAAAGTGAACATCCCCAGGCAAAGGAGATCCTTCAACAGAAAATTGGAAATGATGAATTAAATCAATTGGTTCTAAAGATGATAGCCCAAATAAAGGAAATGGAAAACCAAATAGAAATTTTGATGCAAAAAAATTAAAATTTGAAAAAATATCAGCAAGTTCCTACAGTTATTCCAACTGTAAGCACAATTGTCCCCTCAACATTGGTAGAACATTTGGCACCGCAAGGAGTATTGGCAACTGCAGTGTCAATTACTTCTAAAGACATCTCTGCCACTTCTTCATCAAAATCATAGGTAAATACAATAGGGGAAACAACTGCCATAATCAAGGCTATGGAAGACATGTCCATAAAAGATAAAGAGATAATCAGTTTAAAAGGCACCATAAAAAATATGGAAACATCCAACAGAGATGCCTTAATCACTTCCAAAGGACATGAACAGAGAGCCAACAGATTACAAGAACAGGTTAAAATTCTTCAACAGCAAGTAAATCTCACTGAGCAGGTTGCCTACATCAATAATCATTTGTGGACTAAAATCACTAAAGGCATTCACTCAAAATGGCCTTCTATTCAGATAATATATGAGAAAAAAGATATGCTACAAGTTGCCTTAGCAGAAATTGACAAAACAAAGAAGGAACTTGACAACAAACCACCACAAGAAATTCAACTCATATAATTTTTGAATAGTAAAAACAGGGAGGAATTAGAATAAATGAAAATTCCTGACAAGACAGAGGCCATCCTTCAAATCAAAAAAGTCCAGAATAAGAGAAACATAATGAATAATTTGGAGTATAGGTGCAAAGATATGAAATTGGCTATCACCAAATTTGAAGCCAAATACACAATATTGTCACAAGCAAGTTTACCAGATATCCATGGATTGAATGAAAAGTTAATGCCACAGAAGGACTATGACCAGAAGATTAGAGCCCATGCTAAAGAGCAAGCTAACAAACCTTTGCCTCAAGGGTCTCCAAGTGGTAAAGTATTACTTCAATATTTTGAGAATTTGTTCTTGTAGGAGAATGAAACTAAACACATGTTCATAGTAAAGCCAAAGTTTTCTAAGTACACAGAAGCTGATGAAAGCTATAGAGAATTGAGGAATATGAAGATCCCCATTGCTGAAAAATGGCAAGAATTCACAGATCTGATGTGAATTTGACAAGTAAAGGGCAAGAAAATCACATTAAAAAGTCATATTCTACTGTTACTTTATGGTGAAAAAATTAGGGTCAAATAGTATCAGATGTCAAAATGTATCAGTGAAAGCAAATTGTTACTGCTGGTTATTTTTCAATTATAGCAGTGAAACAGTGAAAAGCATAGATAAAGAGTATCAGAACAGAAGGTGAAAAGGAAGAGTATTCTACAAGTCATCTTCCATGTGATAATGTTTCAATTTCCAGCAACGCTTCCAGCTAATCAAAAAATCAGTTTGATTAGGATAAACAGTTTATTTTTCATTGTAAAAGAGGACAGCTTGCAAACTTTTTTGCTGCTGTCCCTCTTCTTATGTAATATTTCCTATTTTTGCTTGAGATATTATCTCAAATTTTGAGATATTTTGTAAGTAATTCAATTTTATAAATACTTTATCTTTTGAAGTATTCAGTGTGGAATAAAATTTATCAAGACTACTATAGTCATTTTGCTGGATATATTGAAGTTTGTGTGAGTCAATCAGTAAAGCATTAGACTGGAATTGAGATTAAAGACATCATAACTCAGGATTCTCGTGCTGACTGGATAAGTCTAGTATTTTCATTGTTTTATATTTCAAAAGTTTCCATACATTTCATTTTAATGTGTTCTGTCTTTAATGATTAACTAGGAGAATTTAAACAGGATCAGTGACAACAAGCTCCCTGTTTTTTACTAGTTGTTCATTATTATGTTTTTTGCTTGATAACCAGACTATAGAATTCTTAAATGCTCTTAGTCCTTGTTTGATCCCCTTCTTCAATCTTCATTTCTGTAATTTAAGGATTCTTAGTTTCCCTTTTGTTCATATTTCACCCATTCGATCAACAAAGCCTATTCAAAACCCTTTGAAGGTCATCTACCCTACCCTCAGTACATTTGCTCTTTAAACCTTATTTCCTAGCTCTGCTTGCCTAGAAAGTTGACTCCATAGACCAATGGTCTAGTAGATCCCTCTGTGGTTTACCTTGAAACACCTTTTATTCTCACCACACTTTCAAAACAAGTCCCACTGTCCATTCATAGCTAGCCTAAAATCCAATTACAAAACAAAGTTAAATCTTAAGGAGAGATCCCTCTCCAGAACTCAGGAAGGCTAGATCCTAAATTATAAAAAAGGTTCTTGGTTTCCCCTGGTTTTATTAACTACAAAATCCTCATCCCACAACCTGAGAATTACTAGGGTGATAACATATACCAGATCCATGCACTATACAGGCTCCTCTAATGAACCCCCTTGGGGTTTTCAGCAAAAAACCATGTACAAAGTGTAGATTTGAGATCTAAGACTACAGATCTATTGAAAATTATAGATCTGGAAAGTGGATCTGATCTGATATGAAAAAATAAATGATCTCCTCCAACAGATCTCCAAAGTGAAGGGCAGATCCCCAACACTCATAAAATCAGCTCTCCAAATGGTGCATTAAACCACCCTGCAACTGCTCCTTCAAAAATTACACAGATCTAGATCAAGACTATGTTGTAGGGGAAAAAATGATATTGTCTTGTATCCAAGATATGAAAATGAAGCTCAATACCTTCAATACTGTCCCTCCAATGGATTATAACCCTCCTCCACTGAAATGGACTAGATCTGAAGATCCAGTTTCCACTTGCTGCAACTTACTGAAATGGACAACCCCTCAACAGGATCTACACTATCAAAGGAATATGAAGCTTGGCCTACACCCAGATAGTGGACAATATGGTGCAAGAATCCTCCAAGAGCTACTCAATGGAAGAGTTGGGATTCCCGATCAGGAACACCCTGTGCTAAACAACACTCTATCTCAGCTAAACAACCAGAGAAAGAAATATGTCTAAAAAGACCATATATCATAAAATCATAATCATATGCTAACCCCATATGGCTGCCATCCTCTTCCTTATAAACAATGTGAGTCTTCTCACCTTGGGTCCCACTCATTAGGGTTTACATCTTCATACAATGAATCTCCTTCCAAAACTGCGTTGTCCCATCATTAATACCACTCCTCCATAACAGTGTTGTTGGATTTGGTCAACCTTGACTATATCTTCATGCAATGTCTTCTTCCACACTCAAGGTGGCTTTATTATAACTATCTAAACTGATCCATATCCCATTGGGTTATCTTCATTGATGTTCCACATCCTCCATACTAGCTTTGTTGACTTGGTCAAACTTGACTTTGTCCACATGCATTTAGCCTTTGTTCACACATGAAGGTGTTTTAGCCAGCTATGAATATGATCACTTTCCCCATTAAGAGGGATTTTATTGCTGCTAAAAATATTTATGGGCCTCCCTACCCATTTATTCATCTAACTATGTGTTTGGAGCAAAATTAACATTCCAATTAGCTGCATGCTAAATTAGGAATATTACAGTCCTCCCCTCCCAAATGTTGCTTGTCCTCAAGAAACTGCAAGGATAGAACTGAAGAGCCTCTGCTATTCCTCCTGTAGCATCCTCAAGTGATAATTTTTTCCAAAGAACAAGATGCTCTTTCAACAATATTTCCTCAAGTTGTTCCTCCCATGTGTATAAGTATGCCTTTGGTGAAAAATCTCAATGGCTCTCATCATGAAAAATTGGGATATCCATGGAAACAACTATATGTGGTATAGAGGCCTTCTTGAGGCATGGAATCTAAAATATATTGGGAATCATCGTCCCCATGTTAAGCCTCCATCCCCAAGCTATAATCCACAAAAAGTGAGTCACCCTCCAACATGGTAACTCTTGAAACATCTCCTCCACCTTAGGCTCTTGCAAAGAAGGTGGGCTGCATAGCTGAATATGTGGGATAAAAATTTCCATCCCACATTGTCTTTCTTTCCACTTATGATAAGTGTAGAGCTGTTGCTGAATGTGGGTAGCAATAATGTTTCCTTCATGGGCAAAAAGGCAATAGGGTCCTCAAATATCCACCCTTTGGTTCTTGCCCAAATCATCCCATACAAAATGAATATGGCATTATCACCATATGGAATCCAAATTAGAGAAGTACTGAAGGTTTTACATAGTGCTAGAAGGTACCAACAATTTCTCAAGTAGTCACAGTGCAGTTTTACCAACTGCAGTTCTAGAACATGATGTGGCAAGTTGTCTCCCAACAAATTGTTAGTTGTACATGTCATCAAACTTACTCTTGAATAGTAAATGGCATGGTATATCAAATCAACATATAGAAAATAGTACAACACTTTCCCAAAGCCATACAAGTAATGGCTCTCTCCATCATATGTGTTGGTCCCAAAATGACCATGAAGCTCAAATAGAGGCTTGCCCTCAAGGATGGTAAGAGAATGCAAATACTGTGTTAGATAATCAATAATTGCATATACATAATTCTTACCATATATTGAGAGAAATGTGATAATAAGACCCATGAATTAGCCCTCCATAGTAATATGACATAGTCCCATGAAGAGGAATGAACTATGTGCTGCAAGTATATCTTTCTTCTTATGCTTGGAAATCCAAGTCAAGAAGATCTATCATGGTAATAGATGCTTCCATCCATTACTTCATCACTCTCATCTCCTTGATTCCCCTCAAGTGCATCATATGTGAAGTGATCCTGGGGAAACTCCATCAACAAACTCAAGCTCCCAAGTGACAGCACTATTGGCCTTTGTAATAAGGCTCCTATCATTTCATAGCTCCATTCTTTGACATTCCACATGTCATAGCCATCAATATTAATGCTTCTATATATGAGATATTCCTTCCCAAGTGGAAGTGCCTCTTGATCCTCCAAGGCCAAGGAGTAGCCCCCTTGCACCATGATAGTGCCACCTCCTACTCCCGCAACATCATGCAAAGTATGGGAGAAGATCAGCCCATACTCTCTCAATAATAGCCAAAGAAACAACAACTCTTGTTGCCTCCCCACACCAGCACCATATAAATCATGGAGCAAAAACATAATAGTTGATATGAAAGATATCACACCACCCCAATACATCAAAACTCATTGCTGCCATATGATGTAAGTGTCATGGAAAAGTCCATCCACCAACATACCCCTTGAAGAAGGATATGTCACATGATGGCCAAACTCTTTCAAGAGTAGCCAATGCAGTCTTGCCTCCTCTTGCCCAGTGTCATAAATCTGCAAGTGTTTTCCCAACTCCTTGCTCATCAACATCACCCATCCAACCCATGGCGAGTTTCTATCATCATATCCAATAGTGGCATTCCTCCAATGGAGAATATCATCCTCCCAAATCAGATTTCTGTCTTTGCATTTCATGGGATGTTGAAATGCAATCTCCTGGAGATTTCCAAATGAAGACCACTCATCAATGACCAAGTTGATCCCATAAGGATCCAAATAGGTGGTAGGCAAAAACCTCCCATCATGATGTGAAATATTCGTCAAGAAATATCCATCACAACCATGAGAGATGTAATCCATCATCAGATGTCCCCCAAAAACGATTTGCCCATCCTTTGTCATACATATGGGAAGGTCATTGGAATGCTCCAACAATGGTTGGGCCCCCAACTCATCACTGTTTCTCAATGACAGTGTTGCTGATCTCCATGATGGTGCATATGCTATCTTCAAATCATAATCAATGTTGAACACATAGTTTTGCATGGCATGTTTCAGGACAATACTCATCCCATTCTCCAAAAATCTACACTCCAACCCCAAGAGTTGTGTGCAGCTCAACAATGGTACTCTAGGATGAGAGTACATCTCCTCCTTGAAAAAATCAAGGCTTCCCAATGCAGTGAAATTCTGCTGCTCCAAATCAGCAATATATTTTGACCCTTGGTCATGCAATGGCATATTCCGACAATCCTCCATATGATGTGTTGAAATAACAGGAAATGGAAACATGTGCATACCTTGGTAAAGCTTGGGAACATCTTGTACTGCTACAAGGGTTCCTTCCTCTCATGTGATGGCTTCCCCAACTACTGATGATGATGGCTGCTCCTCTATGGCTTCATTAGCACTGGTACAAGTCTCCTCCTCCTCATGCATCTCCAGAATAGTGCATGGGACTCTAGATGCCAAGAGATCAAGATTACTTTGCAAGGGTGCAAGTGTCTTTTCTCCTAATGTAAGTGCTCCTATAGTAAGTGGTGGTGAAGGCTTCTTCTCCTCTGATTTCTTCTTGTCAAACCTTTTGATAAACCTTTGAGTGAAATCTGTATATACAGTCACCTTTTCATGACTCAAATGGATGAACCACCAAATGTTTGCCTCACCTTCAAGTTGCAGTGCTGCAATCTCAATAGCTTCTTTCTCTACTACTGGATGTAGCAGGAAAAATCCGTCCAATCTCTTTCCCCAAGCCCTTATTGTGCATGAGGTCTCCTTCTATATCTGTAAGGTATCCTTTCTTCTTTGAGCTCAATGAACTGTGGGAGAGTTATATTCTCCTTGAAAGCTCTAGGTTGAGACTTGTATTTTGCAAGATACTCACTTAGAATCTCATGATCTAAGTGTTATCCATCTCTATGACTCTTATCTTCAAAATAAAAGGCCATATTATGCTTCTTTGGAGCTCTATGCAATACTTGGTCTTCTTTTTGCTGATAGGAAGTACATGGACCTTCCTCACCTTGAAACCATAATGTGGTTTCACTTCTTTTCTCCATTTTTCTTTGCTTGACCTCCTTGGTGAGGTCCTTCTTAGATATGAAAAGAGATGAGATGAAACTCATTCCTCCCATCATTCTGATCTCTTTCTCCTTCTTATAGCATATTGGTTGAAAACACACAGGCTGAGCCAAGATGATGCTCTGATACCACTGTAATATTCCCAAATGGGAAAACTCAGCAATACATTCAGTAAAAAATCATTTTTAAAAAATGTATGCAATAATAGTTAAATGCAGCCCATGGATCCATTCATTCATACATTATAACAACCATATACAAAAGGAGATCTGAAACAAATAATGGTATCTTAGTTAAACAAGCCTCCCAAGCCATTATTTCTCAAAAATCATGCAAAAAGAGGGGCTGCAACCATGAATTAAACTGAAAATACCCTGACACGCTATTTTATTACTCCTGTAACATTAGTAAGTTGTAAATTAGATATAGAGCTGTTATTTTCATAAAAATTCAGATCTATACCAAATCCATGCACTATACATGCTCCTCTAATGAACCCCCTTGGGGTTTTCAGCAAGACACCATGTACAAAGTGAAGATCCGAGATCTAAGACTACAGATCTACTCAAAATTATAGATCTGGAAAGTGGATCTGATATGATATGAACAAATAAAGGATCTCCTGCAACAGATCTCCAAAGTGAAGGGCAGATCCCCAACACTCAGAAAATCAGCTCTCCAAATGGTGCACTGAACCACCCTACAATTGCTCCTTTATAAATTAAGCAAATCTAGATCAAGACTGTGTTGTAGGGGAAAAAATGTGATTGGCTTGTAGCCAAGATATGAAAATGAAACTTAATACCTTCAATACTATCCCTCCAATGAATTAGAAACCTCCTCCACTGAAAATAAGCACTGAAATGGACTAGATCTGAAGATCTATTTTCCACTTGCTGCAGCTTACTGAAACAGAAAAACCCTCAACAGGATCTACACTGTCAAAGGAAGATGAAGCTTTGCCTACATCCAGATAGTGGACAATATGGTGCAAGTCTCCTCCAAGAGCTACTTAATGGAAGAGGTGGGATTCCCGATCAGGAACACCCTATGCTAAACATCACTCTATCTCAGCTAAACAACCAGAGAAATAAATATGTCTAAATAGACCATATATCATAAAATCGTAATCATAAGCTAACCCCATATGGTTTCCATCCTCTTCCTTATAAACAATGTGAGCCTTCTCACCTTGGGTCCCACTCATTAGGGTTTCCATCTTCATGCAATGAATCTCCCTCCAAAATTGCACTGTCCCATCATCAATACCACTCCTCCATAACATCGTTGTTGGATTTGGTCAATCTTGAATGGATCTTCATGCAATGTCTTCTTCCACACTCAAGGTGGCTTTATTATAACTATCTAAACTGATCCATATTCCCACTGGGTTATCTTCATTAATGTTCCACATCCTCCATACTAGCTTTGTTGACTTGGTCAAACTTGATTTTGTCCACATGCATTTAGCCTTTGTTCACACCTGAAGGTGTTTTATCTAGCTATGAATATGATCCCTTTCCCCATTAAGAGGGATTTTATTGCTGCTAAAAAAATTTATGGGCCTCCCTACCCATTTATTCATCTAACTATGTGTTTGGAGCAAAATTAACATTCCAATTAGCTGCATGCTCAATTAGGAATATTACATGACATCTCAATTAGAAATATTACATGACATCTCCTATTTCTATTTGTTTTTTATTGGGTAAAATTGACATGATGCTCTCATGATGTGTATTGATTGGTGGAATATTATCATACTACTGTATTATTCCCAAATAGGGAATGCAACAATAGAATGCAGAATGATATTAAAATAACGCATATACTATTTTATAAAGCATGAGGCCAATATGGAGACCTTCCATTTGTCATTACAGCAGAAAAATACATGTTAAAAGTGGCCCATAAGATACATGACACGAAACTACAAGTCTCCAATGAAATAAATCCTCAATCCCCGGTTTGTGAAATGTATTGGGGCTGCATGGAGAGATTAGATTTTTCCACCCAAGTTGTTTCTCTCTCCATTTATGGTATGTATGGGGCTGTTACTAATATTGGGCTGAAATGTTTTGGTTGTTGGGAAAAATACTGAGAAGGGGGGGGGGGGGGGGGGTGAATCAGTATTTAGAGCTCACTCAAAACTTTTACTTTTTCTTTACATAATTCTATACGCAACTTTAATTAACCCAACTCATGTATATACACCGATATCTTTAAGCAAAATTGCATATGTTCAGAGATCTTATTATGTAGATAATTATTTACTTAGATCATTGCATCATTCATTCATCAAATTTTTAGTAAGCAGTAAACATGTGCAGTAAGAACAGAATAAATCATCACACATAAGCAACACACATGAACACCAGGATTGAAGGTGGAAACCCAATTCGGGAGAAAACCACCGCTGCTGTCGTCTCTGTCTTCAATATTTATTATAAAGAAAACTTCTTATAACCATGTACTGGTGCAAACTCATACCAACACGCAGGCACCCACCTACAGAAGGCTACAACCTTCTCTCGTTCTCCAGCTACTACTGGAAGGGAGCTACTACCCCTTGATCTCATTTACCAGCCACTCCTGGAAGGGAGCTACTACTCCCTGATCTCGTTTACCAGCTACCACTGGAAGGGAGCTACAACCCCCTCACTAAAGGCTTTGACCCTCAGCACCACCATGGACCACGTTTCATCAATTTTCATACTGGATCCAACAGCTTCCACATAACACAATTTGTAGGCCTATTTTCATCAGATTTTCAGACTAGACCCACTCCACACATTTAAGCTCAAATAACATTCATCAAATTGAAACTTATAACCCATTCAATTCATTCATTGAATCTTCAACCAATCAACCAACCAACAATGATCTTTAATCATAATAAACTAGCAGCATAATCAGTATTCCAACAACCCAGATCTGTATGAAGACATCATTGACAGATAACAGTAATACAAAAAAATAGATTAGGCATTTATTTCCGCATACTTCAGCAAAACCCTAGATTCCATACGCGCTTTTACTTCACTGAACCCGCGTACATACGCGCTTTCACAGAGACAAACCTATGTATATATCTGTGACTATTTCAGGACTGATCTTAGATTTCATACGCACTTTTTCTGAAACTAACCCACGTATATACGCACTTTCGCTGTGACGAACCTGCGTATAGATCTGAAAAAATTGCAGGGTTGCACAACTCTTCAGAATAGATAAATAGCTCAGATTTTACCCTTCACTTCATAAAACATTCGCCAAATCTCATATCTAAACATTCCATAAATAGATCTAGAAGATATATAATCATTTCAATTCTAGAGATCCAGATTCATCATTTTATTCATAGCTGCATTATTAATTTAGATCTATCAATAAACTGTAACCCATTCCATGCAGATATACTTTAGAGTGAAGTGTCCATTCAATACCCAGACTTCAGAATAGATATGCAGATACAAACTCATCCCTGAACAATCATTAATTCAAATACCATACGCTACTTTGCTTCACTTAAGCCGCGTACATACCCACTTTTCTACACACCAACTTGCGTATACTTCTGTGTATTCTTCAGAAAACCCTAACTACCATAAGCACTTTTGCTAAAACAAACTAGCGTATAGATTTGTAAATGTAGATTTTACAGAACAAATCAGATCTATAGAACTTACCCAGATTTCTTCATTTTCTTCAGCAGACTTGCACCAGTTCTTCATCATTCCTTCAGTCCGTCATTCTATAGATTCATCATCATCAGATCTAGAGATCTTAAACCATCATTATATCCATGGGTGAATCATAGATTCAGATCTATCAATTAAGAACAAAGTTCATCCATGCAGATATTCCTTAGAGAAATTTATTCATCAACAACCCTTACACATGCACACCTAGCACTATGATCTTTTTCTCCTTATATAGATTTAGCTTTTACCAATACCATGAGTCAAAACCCCTCAACTGCTGATTTTATTCTTGGAGGGAATCATATAGACAATACAACGCTCAACATTGTGGGCTAATACCATGGTAATGCCTCTTGGTATTATAATTTTAGAGTGCAAAAGGCATACGTGACTTGGAGCGTTAGTTCCCGCATGTATATGCAACTTCTCTTCATAAAAACTGCATATATTCTAACCTTGAATGTATACGCAGGTTGCCTTCACAAAAGTAGCGTATACATTGCATCCATATGTGGGTTGCCTTCACAAAAGTAGCGTATACATTGTGACATATTATATTTATCATTTCTCTGGCACTTACTAGAATTCTTTTCTCTGTCACATCTGAACTAATCTATAGATACATCATTCTTACATCTTTAAAACATAGGTTTCTTATCATAGGAAATTCATCAAGTAGGTTTCCATCAAGGACAACTTCATCAAGTAGGTTGCCATCAAGGAAAACACATTACATCATATTGCCAACAATCTCCCCCTTTGGACTTGATGGCAACCACGATGGTGTTAGATCACCACAACAGATAGATACATTAATCATAACCATTATTGAAACACCATGATACTCTCCCCCTTTGACATCAAGGGCAAAGGATGGATCAAAACCAAAACAAGGTTTCTCTTCCCTTGTAGAGAAATGATCTTTGTAGATCTAAAGTGCACTGAATTTACCATGCTCCCCCTGAGTTCATGCTGAATCTTTAGATATTTTTGGAATCTAAGCTTCTGTGATCCATAATATAAATTAGTAGAAATTCTTTCGGTAATAATCACATGCAAAAGAACGTGGTCGACGCGTTTTGAACCAACCAGTGTGGTTCATCATCAGGACTATGAGAGATCAGATCCAGACATTAAGTATAAATAGATGTAGAAATGGCTCAACTAGCCGTTAGGATAACGGCTAGTTTGACTAAGAAAAAATAAATATTCCATTATTTATTTATTTATTTAATTAATTAATTTTTAATTTTTATTTATTTATTTATTATTATTATTTTAATAAATTTTTAAAACCTTTAATATATTTAAACATCTAATTGACCAATTAATTAATATAATGGTAAGTAATTTAACCAATCTTGGTGCATATATGTAAATTTTTGATTAAATTATATAATAATCAATTATTATTAATAATTAATAAATATATTTAATTCTTATCCATGTAATTTAATTAAAACAAAGTATCAATCCAATAGTTGAACATGGAGTCAAACTTTAAAAAAATAAATAAATAAATAAATAATACAAAATAAAATAAAATAATAAATATAAATAAATAAATAATAAATAAGAATAAAAATAAATAAATAAAAACAAAACTAAAATATAAATATAAATTAATAAATAAAAATAGAAATATTTTATTATTATTATTATTATTATTATTTTAAATAAATAAATAAAGTATAAATAAATAAATAAATTAAATAAATAAATAAATAGAAATAGAAATAGAAATAGAAATAAATAAATAAATAATAAATAAATAAATAAAGTATAAATAAATAAAAATTAATTAATTAATTAAATAAATAAATATAGAAATAAATAAAAATAAAAATCAATCAATCAATCAATCAATCAAGAATATAATGCAGGAATCCACCACCTACTGATATTCCAACCGTCATCTCTATTGAGATTAACGGGCCGTTTTTCAATTTCAATAGCCTCTCTCAACTTACGATGATGGAAATGGTCGATTCTAGCAATGACCTTAGCATCTTCTATGCAAATATGATGGTTAGTATTTTCTGCATGCTCAACTAAGGCGGATGAGCGAGATCTTTTATGCTTGATATCAACAGCATGCTCACAGATCCTTTGATTAATAGACCGACCCGTCTCACCAATGTAAGGAGTCCCACAGGAACAAGGAATGATGTAGACACCTTTTCCATCCCTGGGGTCAATCGGATCTACATCATTCCCTGTTCCTATGGGACTCCTTACATTGGTGAGACGGGTCGGTCTATTAATCAAAGGATCTGTGAGCATGCTGCTGATATCAAGCATAGAAGA
This sequence comes from Pinus albicaulis, assembly GCA_034641835.2. Classification (NCBI taxonomy): domain Eukaryota; kingdom Viridiplantae; phylum Streptophyta; class Pinopsida; order Pinales; family Pinaceae; genus Pinus; species Pinus albicaulis. The sequence continues at coordinate 1,650,351,181 of CM076579.1, forward strand.
TCTCGCTCGTCCGCCTTAGCTGAGCATGCAGAAAAGACTAACCATCATATTTGCATAGAAGATGCCAAGGTCATTGCTAGAATCAACCATTTCCATCATCGTAAGTTGAGAGAGGCTATTGAAATTGAAAAACGGCCCGTTAATCTCAATAGAGATTGGCGGACCCTTGACCCCTCTCGACAATTGATAGACCCCTACGCATTATATTATACCGAACTATTATTATTAATTATTTATTATTTATATTTATTTAATTAATTTTTATTTATTTATACTTTATTGATTTATTTATTTATTTTTTAACTTATTTATACTTTATTGATTTATTTATATATATTTATATTTATATATATATATTTATTTATTTATTTAATTAATTTATTTATACTTTATTTATTTATTTATTTAAAATAATAATAATAATAATAATAATAATAATAATAATAATAATAATAATAATAAAATATTTCTATTTTTATTTATTAATTTATATTTATATTTTAGTTTTGTTTTTATTTATTATTTATTATTTATTTATTTATATTTTTTATTTTATTATATATATATATATATATATATATATATATATATATATATATATATATATATATATATATATATATAAGTTTGACTCCATGTTCGACTATTGGATTGATACTTTGTTTTAATTAAATTACATGGATAAGAATTAAATATATTTATTAATTATTAATAATAATTGATTATTATATAATTTAATCAAAAATTTACATATATGCACCAAGATTGGTTAAATTACTTACCATTATATTAATTAATTGGTCAATTAGATGTTTAAATATATTAAAGGTTTTAAAAATTTATTAAAATAATAATAATAAATAAATAAATAAAAATTAATTATTTAAATAAATAAATAAATAATGGAATATTTACTTTTTCTTAGTCAAACTAGCCGTTATCCTAACAGCTAGTTGAGCCATTTCTACATCTATTTATACTTAATGTCTGGATCTGATCTCTCATAGTCCTGATGATGAACCACACTGGTTGGTTCGAAACGCGTTGACCACGTTCTTTTGCATGTGACTATTACCGAAAGAATTTCTACTAATCTTTAGATATATTTTTCAATGAAGTACATGACTCTATAACTCAACCAAGTATGACCATTCCAATCACCAAGGACTCATACTTACATCAATGATCCAACCAAGTGGAATTACATATTTTACTGAACTACCTAACCAAGTGGGTTTACAAATTTTGACTCAACTACCCAACCAAGTGGGTTTACAAATTTGACCAAGTCCTTACATGACTGAATATAACAATGTTACAACATAGGTCTCAACATGACCTTTTCATCAAGTGAATTTTTATAAACAGGACCAATGAATCTCAATCATGAGATTAGACCACAATAGACACTTAGAATGCCAACAATGCATCCTTTCCCACAGGACAAGTGCTCTGCCTTAGCTTGTGCATCCTAAACACTTTCAACAGTAAATAATCAAGGCATCTTTATCAACAATATATTAGAGAATGAAACAGAAATGTAGGAACTGGAACATCACGAGCGACACCCAATAGCACCGCAACTGTTCTGAAAATGCTGACCCAAAAAATTATGCGAACAAAAACCCATACGCAGCTTTCTGTATATAAACTCGCGTATATACGCAAATGTCCTTTATGAAATCTGTGTATCCAATTTAATCTTTTGATTTTAAGCAGATCTGATCTTCTGAGTAGCAGAGACAACTCCTAGCTTTTGTTTGAGATATTCGAATGCTTCCCTGGGAAGAGGTTTAGTAAATATATCAGCAACTTGTTCTTTGGAGGGAACATGCTCCAATTTCACCTTTTGTTCAAGCACTTGTTCACGTAAGAAGTGATACTTGATAGGAATGTGCTTGGTCTTGGAATGCATAACAGGATTCGTTAAGATACTGATGGCACTTATATTATCACACATAATGGATATGGGAGGTGAAAATTTGATTTGATTCATCAAATTATAATTATGACTTTTTATAACCAAAACCAAAAATACATCAAGAGAGAGATCATATTTTAGAACCATCATAATGCCAACAATGAATTACTCTCAACAAGGCTAATTCTCCCCCTGAAACTGTGCTCCTATTCTTGAGCTGTCTCACTGTTTTTCTTTTCAGAAAACATACACTACTGTCTCCAATGGAACTCACGTGTATACATGGATTTAGTTCATGAAACCCGCGTATAGAAGGTGAAATACAAAAAAATTGACAACTCCATCTCCCTCTGAACTTATATCACATGTACCTGTCTTCTTCACATGAGATGCACCGTTAGAAATAAACATAACCAAAATTACCAAACCAACCATGGGAATCACCATATATTTCTCCCCCTGTGATGATACATTACTAATTCCTCTAATGTATCTCACATCACTCCTGCAGTCATTATGAGAAGTAAAATTTAGAAGTGGATGACTGCAGTAGGGTCAACATTCCCTACATTTTTTACTAGGGCTTCTTCTTTTTATAGCTTTGCTTGAAATTCTCCAATTTCTCAGATCTGTTCATCATACTTAATCTGCATTCTTTTTCCACATGCCCATACTTGTTACAAGCATAACATCTTATGTGACCAGAAAAGGGAGCATAGGGATCATAATATTTTTTTCTAATCTTTCTTCTATTGCACTCAACTGCTTTATGACCAAAATTGCTGCATGAAAAACAATATCCCTTAAAGAAACCTGAGTACCTGGGAGCTGACTATCTTTTTGTGTAGTGTCTATCTATCTTTAACTGAAACAATTTTCTTCTACACTTGGCTGCATCATGTCCATAATTATGACATATAAAGCATTCAACACTATTGATCAAAGGAGAGAATCGATTGATACTTCTATATTTAGGAGCGAATGATTTCCTTTGAGAATTCATGATTGTTGGTTGACGTTTTGTCTCTTTAAACACTTCAGGTTTTGCATTGATATCCTTTGAATCTTTAGTATTGTCTTGTGAACTAGATTCTCCTTTAATAGTTTCATGAAAACCAAGACCAAATTTAATAGATGGAGACCTTTGACTACTAAGAATATTATCCAGAATCTTAGTACTGTCTTGAAACTTCAAGATTTTATCTTTTTCTTCTAATTGACCTTTTAAAATGTTTAACTGAACCTCCAATTTTTGGCACTGCTTCTTCATACTTTCTTCTACCCTATTTCCTTCTTCTACTTGCTTATTCAAAGTTAGAATTTCTTCTTTCAACTCATTTTATTTTTATTCAAATGATTGTAGAAGTTCTTCATTCTTCTTATTTGATTTTTCTAGATCTGCTTTAAGAGAGATGATTTCTGCTTCAAGTCCTTCACTGTGATTGGTTACTTCATCCTGCAGCCTTTGATATTTTTTATCTGTCCATTCATTCTAGAGATCATATCTTTGTAGATAAATTCCATCTCATTAAATAATCTTTGTTGAGCTTCAACTTTAATCTTGAGAACTGCTTCTAGATCCATAACTTTACTTTCACTTTGGTTTTCACTATCTTCAACATTGCATGCATAAGAAAGTGAATCACAAGAACACAATCAATACCTATTTCATCTTCTTCATTTTCTGCTGCACATGTTTTCTGAGATATCTCCTTTCTTTGAGTAGCCTTTTTCTTTTACTTCTTTCCCATTGTGATGGATCTCCTTCAAGAGATCAAGCTCCTTCAGAAGGACCCGCTCTGATACCAATTGCTGGGAAAAATACTGAGGGGGGGGGGGTGAATCAGTATTTAGAGCTTACTCAAAACTTTTATTTTTTCTTTACAGAATTCTATACGTGACTTTAATTAACCCAACTTGTGTATGTCCACAGATCTTATTATGCAGATAATTATTTACTTAGATCATTGCATCATTCATTCATCAGATGTTTAGTAAGCAGTAAACATGTGTAGTAAGAACAGAATAAATCATCACACATAAGAAACACACATGAACACCAGGATTTAAGGTGGAAAACCAATTCGGGAGAAAACCACCGCTGTCGTCGTCTCTATCTTCAATATTTATTATAAAGAACACTTCTTAAAACCATGTACTAGCGCAGACTCATACCCGCACGCAGGCACCCACCTGCAAAAGGCTGCAACCTTCTCTCATTCTCCAGCTGCTACTGGAAGGGAGCTACTACCCCTTGATCTTGTTTACCAGCCACTCCTGGAAGGGAGCTACTACGCCCTGATCTCTTTTACCAGCTACCATTGGAAGGGAGCTACTACGTCCAGAAATCTTATTATGCAGATAATTCTTTACTTAGATCATTGCATCATTCATTCATCGGATGTTTAGTAAGAAGTAAACATGTGTAGTAAGAATAGAATAAATCATCACACATAAGCAACACACATGAACACCAGGATTTAAGGTGGAAACCCAATTCGAGAGAAAACCACCACTACCGTCGTCTCTGTCTTCAATATTTATTATAAAGAAAACTTCTTACAGCCATGTACTGGCGCAGACTCATACTAGCACGCAGGCACCCACGTGCAGAAGGCTGCAACCTTCTCTCGTTCTCCAGCTACTCCTGGAAGGGAGCTACTACCCCATGATCTCATTTACTAGCTACCACTAGAAAGGAGCTACAACCCCCTCACTGAAGGCTTCGACCCTCAGCACCACCATGGACCACGTTTCATCAATTTTCATTCTGGATCCAACAACTTCCACATAACACAACTTGTAGGCCTCTTTTCATTATATTTTCAGACTGGACGCACTCCATACATTTAATCTCAAAGAAAATTCATCAAACTGAAACTTATAACCCATTCAATTCATTCATTCAATCATCAACTAATCAAAAAACCAACCATTGATCTTTAATCATAATAAACTAGCAGCATAATCAGTATTCCAATAACCCAGATCTGTATGAAGACATCATTGACAGATAACAGTAATATAGCAAAACAGATCAGACATTTCTTTCTGCATACCTCAGAAAAACCCTAGATTCCATACGCGCTTTTACTTCACTGAACCTGCGTATATACGCACTTTCACAGAGACAAACTTACGTATATATCTGCAACTATTTCAGGACTGATCTTAGATTCCATACGTGCTTTTGCTAAAATGAACCCACGTATATACACACTTTCGCTGCGACGAACCTGCGTATAGATCTACAAACATTGCAGGGCTGCGCAACTCTTTAGAACAGTTAAACAACTCAAATTTTACTCTTCACTTCATAAAAAATTCACCAAATCTTAGATCTAAACATTCCATAAACAGATCTGGAAGATATATAGTCATTTCAGGTCTAGAGATCCCGATTCATTGTTTTATTCATAGGTGCATTGTTAATTCAGATCTATCAACAAACTATAACCCATTCCATGCAGATATACTTCAAAGTGAAGTGTCCATTCAATACCCAGACTTCAAAATAGATATGCAGATACAAACTCATCCCTGAACAATCATTAATTCAAATATCATATGCTACTTTGCTTCACTAAAGCTGTGTACATATGCGCTTTTCTACACACGAACCTGCGTATACTTCTGTGTATTCTTTAGAAAACCCTAACTACCATACACGCTTTTAATGAAGAAAACCCACGTATAGATTTGTAAATGTAATTTTTGCAGAACATATCAGATCTATAGAACTTACCCAGATTTTTTCATTTTCTTCAGTAGACTTGCACCAGTTCTTCATCATTCCTTCAGTCGGTCATTCTACAGATTCATCATCATCAGATCTAGAGATCTTGAACCATCATCATATCCATGGGTGCATCATAGATTCAGATCTATCAATTAAGAATAGATTTCATCCATGCAGATATTTCTTAGAGAAATTTATTCATCAACAACCCTTACACATGCACACCTAGCACTATGATCTTCTTCTCCTTATATAGATTTAGCTTTTACCAATACCATGAGTCAAAACCACTCAACTGATGATGGTATTCTTGGACGGAATAAAATATACAATACAATGCTCAATATTGTGGGCTAATACCATGGTAATGCCTCTTGGTATTATAATTTTAGAGCGTGAAAGTCATACACGACTTGGAGCATTCGTTTCCGCGTGTATACACAACTTTTCTTCATAAAAATTGCGTATATTCTAACCTTGAATGTATACGTGGGTTGCCTTTAGAAAATTAGCGTATACATTGCATCCATATGCGGGTTTCCTTCACAAAAGTAGCGTATACATTGTGACATATTATATTTATCATTTCTCTGGCACTTACTAGAATTATTTTCTCTGTCACATCTAAACTGATCTGTAGATACATCATTCTTACATCTTTAAAACATAGGTTGCTTATCATAGGCAATTCATCAAGTAGGTTTCCATCAAGGACAACTTCATCAAGTAGGTTGCCATCAAGGACAACACATTACATCATATTTCCAACATTGGTCTCCAAGAATGACTCAAGTCATGCCACCAAACAAAACATCCATGAAGTGCCCTTACCAAATACTCAATTTCTCGAAATGGCTCCTCTCACATGAAGACAAGATATGTAGTGTGGAAATCATGGTTTTCCCATGGTTTTTTCTAAAACATGCAATATATAAAGTATGGAGAATCATAATCCCAATGGGCACCGTCAACTCTTGTGCCTCCCTCAAAAAAAAGCTTCCCATAGACATAAGAACATCATCAATATATGGGAGAAAGAAAAAAAATAGAAACAATTTGCCATATGAAAACCGAGAGGTGGATCATAGTTCCACATATGGAACCAGCGCAGTGCATCCCCTAACTGCCTCAAAACAAAGAATAACAAGTGTCCTTTTAGCCACTTGTTTTCTGCCACAATCATCCTACAAGATAGGATCATAAAAGTAACATGTGGTGCCAATGGTGCACACCAAGAATCATGTGGCCTCCCCCACAAACCACCAATAGCATGGCCACCATTAATGCTGCAAATGGCCTCAAGTACATCACAATACCATATAAAATAAGGAATAATACTTCTTGGTACAACATGCTGCTCACAAAAAGTAAAGAAGTACAAATCATCATGCATAAATGTACATCCTCTACTATGTACCTTGGTCATTGAGCTGAAATGGCTCAATTGTAAGTTCTCCCTCACTTTCAATGAGTAGGTAAGTGGTTGTGACAACCTTTCCATCATAATCTGGGCTATGCATCTCTCCATATGCTGATATACATCATTTTGGATGCCCTCCCAAGTGAAATCCTCCATCAAGGAATGATATGCATCAAAGTGCATGGAAATAAAGTCCACATGTGCTGCATGTAGCAACTTCTCCTTGAGCTCAGAAGATCTAGTCAAGAAGACTCTGCCATAAGAATAGATGACCTCATCATCCACCATGTATCTATCATCTCCATCCGGGTCATCAAGAATCATGCAAGCACCAATATCCTTGGATTACTCTACCAAGAGTTGAGACCTCCAATATGGATACATCCTCCTAAGAGACAGCGCTGAAGATCTAAAATGTGGAGCTCCCCACATGTTTTTGTCTTCTCCTTTGACATCCCTCATCTCAAAGTCATCCTCCAAAGTGCTGCCATGCCCATCATGTAGCTATTCATGCTCAAATATAAGTGGTGACCTTTGGAATTTGGCCTCCCATGAGAAGCTACCATCCAAAAAGAACCTCCTGATCTTGGCCAATGTAAGCATGAGTGGCCTCCATCTGCTCCAATATGTGGAGTATTCCTTCCCCAAGAGAAGTACCCTCTGTCTCTCCAAATCCATGGAGTGGTCTACTTGCAACATGGTGGTGCCATCCTCTATCACTGCAGCAACTTCTGTCAACGCAGAATATGTAGTGAGAGTGGGTAATGCTGAAAATGGGAGAATGTCTCCCTCCTCCTCGAGTCTTTCCCAGAATCTCTGCACTGTACTAGTCCCCTCCGAAGTATCCACCTCTCTGGGATCTAATAGTAGTGAACCAAATGGTAATATGTCACTCAAAAATTCCAGATCTGGTGGCCTCCCAGGTGGAATGCCCCCATTTAGTGAGACATCAAGATCTAAAGCAGACTATATATATGAGTGGACCGGTTTGTCCCTCCTTTCACTATGCAATACAGTCTCCTTATTTTGTGAAAAAACCTCCTAAAATAGATAAGGGTGAATTATCATCATCCCTTGATGTTGATCCTTCTTCTCTTCTTCTCCTCCCATCTCACTATCCACAAAAACTGATACATGCTGCTTCAGAATTGTGCTTTGGTTCCCACATGTTAGATCATTTGGAACTCCTTGCAAAGAGACAAGGGCTCCTCTAATGGAAGCAATGGCTCCCTTCCCATCTCCATGTGGTGATGGATCTCCTCCTAATGGTACAATGATGTTAGCTCTTCTCTACTCATCCTCTTCATCAATATTTGAGAATGCCTCATCATTAATGAGAGACCCTTGATCTTGGTCTTCCCTTGAAGGAGGAATCTCCATGTCCTCATCTATAGAAGAGGGCTCTTCAAGAAGTAAGGATCTTGCCTTTAGAAAGGTTTTATGCATGTTTTTATCCCTTTCAATAGAAATATGCAGTAGAGTTGGTAAAATAGATCTCTCCAACTCATGCAAAGGTTTTGAGTTTTTGGGTTCAACAAAAGATGTTTCACAATGTTTGATATCAAATATTTTCACTAATTTCCTAGTGAACCCTGCATAAGTATTTACATTTGCATGATGAAAAGAAGCAGGACTATAAACCACCAATCATGGGCCATACCTTTAAGGTGTAGTGCTGCTACTCTAATGGCCTCCTTTTCTGAAACTTGGTGTAGCTGAAAATTGGAATCTAGCTCCTTCACCCAAGCCTTGGCTATGCACTTTGCTGATCCATCAAAGTTAGATAGAAATATTCTACCTCTCCTTCTTCTATTATGTTTTTTGGATTTTCTCTCTTCCTTGAGTTGGAAAAACCCTTGGAAGTCAGAGTGCTCTTTGAATCTCCATGATTGAGACTCATACTCTTGAAGATAGTCACTCAAGGTCTCCTCCCTTGGTGCATCTTCTTCCTCCATATTCCTTCTTGTAGTGAATGTGGGCAATAAACTGTGCTGTGGATCTGCATGTGTGGCTGAATGTCCACACCCATCATGTGAATATCTAGGGCTTGCTTCCCTTTGAAACCCTCTTGGAAATTTTATACACCTCTCCCCTTTTGTCTCCTTGAGATCTTTCTTGATATTTTTCACAGTTTGTAATATTCCAAATTTTGCACATAAGCAAATTGGAATATTAGATTTTGCTAATTTCACCTAGGAGAAGAATAAATGGATAAGGAGGCCCATGAACAATAAAATATGAATAAATTACACCTTATTAAGCGAAGATATCACCTTAGGAGCTGGTTTTACACTTCCAAGTGTGAACAAGGACATTTTAGATGGAGGCATAGTCAAGTTTGACTAAGCCAACAACCATTCTTGAGGAGGAAGAAATACTCAAGTAAACTAGCTCAATGTGAACAAGGATCAGCCTAAGACACATATTTAAACTATATTGAAGATATCTAGTGTGAAAAGAGGCATTGGAGGTGGATTAGTTGACCAAGTCAACAGCGCAGCCACAAGAGGAGGGAAGCAAGCTAGGGCATTGCAGTTTTGAAAGAGGAAGCTTCATGAAGAAGTCACCTCAACATTGTGTGGGGTCCGGGGTGAGGAGGCTTACCAAAGATAAAAGGAAGGAATAGCATAAAAAGGAGATCATTCATGTATTCAACTATTTTGGTCTTGAAACCAATTGCATGCTTCAGTTGTTTAGCCAGAGTTGTTGCACTGCTTAGTGCAAGGAATTCCTGTGCGGGAATTCCATCCTCTCTTGAGATCAGCTTGCTTAAGGGATCAAAGGAGAGTGATTTTAGTTTCATTTAAGAATTTGGCTTAGGGCCATTCATTCATACTCAGCCACAGTGTAGTCTCCTTTAGAAAACTGCATCCTTGATGCAGAGGCAGCAACAGTAGTGTTGCATCCTTTGATATTGTGCTAGTTTTTGAGGAGGAGGTACTCATTCCCCTCCGGGAGTTTTTTAGAGAGGCCTTTGGCCATATTTCTATATTATTCAGATATTTCATGTTATATTCAGACATGTGTAATACAGATATGCAGTAACTACGTTATTTCTACAGTGCTGCTTGTTATTCATGCATTTTTCCAAAAACCTTTGCCGGGTGTCTTGTTTTTGCTGTATAAGAGTGTAAACCTCCATTTATATATTGATTGATTAATATAAGTTGCATTTTAGAATTACTTCATCATTTATTGTAGAAACCCTCATCAAAATAACGCAATCCTTGCTTCGGTGCTCCTAGCATTATCCAGACTATGGGGTTTTGGGCATATTTTAGCTGTATTGACTTGGGAGATCATCTGTTTATATGAGCTAGAGATATTTATTTCACATCTAATTCTGCATATAAGTTTTATATCATTTCTTCTAAGGGATACAAGTCCCATTCCAAACTTGTATAGCGTTATTTGTTGAAGACAACTATTTTATGCTCTACATTGCTGCATTTTCCCACCCAGGAAGGAGAGTATAGATCATATTATTGCTGAGGTTATTATATCTGCTGGGTTGATGTTATTTTACATCTAATGAGCTGCTCTAAATTACCAAGCTCATGATTTACTGAAGCTCCACATTGGTAATAACCTAGATTATTCTCAATAATGCAGTTGTTCCCATTTTGGGACATTACAGTGGTATGAAAGCAAGATCTTTGGCTCGGCCTATGGGCTTCAAGAAAAAGTGCTATACAACAAGGGGAAAGATCAAAATGATGAAGAGGATGAGCTTACTCTCATACATTTTTAGATCTAAGAAGAAAAAAGAAGAGAAATGGATTGAAACTCCAAAAAGGGTTTCAAGGAGGAGAGAGCTGCAATGGAACCTCTAGGTTTCAAGAGGCAGAAAAAGATGCATGCACTTCTTTTCTCATAGAGGAGGTGAAGAGAAAGGAGACCACTTAGAGCATGAAAGCCTGAGTGGGTATTTGGAAAAATACAAGTGCCAACCTAGGGCTTTCAAATAAACCCTAGATTTTCTTCAGTTTATTCAACTGAGAGAAGAAAGAAGACCTTGCAGAAAAGGAGAGATCAAAGGCAATAGATTCCTATTGTATAAATTTTATGGGTCAACTACAATAAGATATTGGGTAAGAAAGCTTGAGGCATTCTTCCTACTTCATCCAGTGGAAGAGAGGAAGGCAACAGAAGTTGCAGCGCTGCACCTGGAGGGTGAAGCCAATTCTTGGTGGTGCAGTCACTTGAGCCACACAAGAGTGACTTATTTTTTTGAGTTCAATCAAGAGCTGATCAGAACCTTTGATAAAGAAAGATTAGAGGAGAGTAGGCCCACACCACCATGGGAGGAGGCAAGTACCAGCGCTGTCATAACCTTGAGAGAGTAGCCTTCTACACCAACAATTGGAGCAGCCATTATACTGGAGGGAGGAGCCCTTTCAGCACTACAAGAAGTTCCCACATCTCATCAAGGTATGGGAAGATTTCCACTTTTAATTATTGTAGAGCTATAAAAAGGGTCTCTTTCACCTCTAATTACCTCACATTAATATGTCAATCCGGGAGCGTTTTGTTATTCCAAAGAGTGTCTCAGTCTGAGGCTATCACTTGTCAGAGTAATGCTAGTAGTACAGTGTTTAAAAATACAAGAGTAAACGGATGCTTGTCTATAACTAAGTTACTTCAAAAGAATAAATCACACATTCGGAAAACTAGGCAGCTTATCAGTCAAGGGTTCGGCAGCGATAACCCATCCCTTTGGAAACTGATGGAAAGGAAATTAGAGCATAGACCATGGGTCTGGGAGCTAGACAGTGAATGCCGAAGCTCACTACAGCCTTAGATCGTCTCTCACACCAAAACAACAAATGCAAGTAAATGGAACGACAGATAGCAAAATGGAACAGCAAATAAAGAATTGAACAACAAATCTGGAATGGAACGACAATTCTAAAATGGAACAACAATCGAACAACTAAGTCTCACGAGTCGTAACCAAACTTAATCTATTAACCCAAATGCACTCTTCGCAATCAAATAACAATATTTCACTCTTAAGGCAAATCAAGCAGAACACACTAATGGAACAACACTAACTATTGATAAATTATGGAACAGCACTAGTAAATCATATACGCACACAACACGCTGGAATAGTAATTTGATCAATCTTAATTAACAGGGATACGACTGTGCTTCCAAATAGAACAACATTATTTCTGAATCCAACAATCATGAAGAACACAACTTCAGATGAATCTATGACATGAATGTTCAGTACAAAAGCTCTGTAACAGAACAGTAAGAATATTCGGTTAAGACTAATAACATGCAATCAACTCTGAAAGGATCGGTAACATAATGCAGAGTCAATACACAATTCTATCTGTAAAAACCTTAATGATTTAATCTTAACAGAGCCTGTAATAGCAACTTAGAAAGCATATCAGATTACCGAATAACAACGATAAGCAAACCACGCAGAAATCAAATCGTAGTGATACAGAAGCAAGTGTCCTCCGGGGCCGGGCCCTTAGCCTCCAAGGGTACACTGCCTTAAGTTAATCCAGACGCAGAAATGAGATAATCACCAAGTTTATATTAATGCATAAGACAAAAGTACAATGAACCAGTTCTCAATGAGACTCGATGATCAAAGTTGATTTTTAACAGAAAATTACATAAAAAGTATCATCCCCAAGCTAACAGTGTTGTCCCTTTATATAAAGGTGACGGCGGAGATGTCCAAGTAACAAGATAAATAAAGCAGCAATCCCTCGGGATCAAAGATCTTGAGGGATTCGCCAAACTGTTAATCCTTCATCTTTTCTTTTCTTCTCCGCCGAGCTGGTGTCTTCTCCTCCTTTTCCGGGCCGATTTTCTTTGATCTGCTTAGCCTTGTTTGCATTCGGTTCCCCTTCAAAGGGACAGAAGTTATCTCATCTTTGTCCTTTCCTTTGGAACGGCAACTCCTCGTTTTCACCTTTTCCTGCACAGAAAAATAACAATTATCAGCGGTTAAGTCTTGCATATCAACTCTCACATGTTTTGTTATAATTCTTTATTATTTTCCAAATTCATGATGCAAAAAGGTTTACAAATTCTATTAAAAAGCCGCTGAAATGATCATCAAAAGCATAGCTTTTTAGTACTCCACACACCCCCCTGCTTACCCTGTTTCATGCCCTCATGAAAACATTGTTGTTGACATGCAAGGCAGTGAGAGAATAGGCTGGAGAAGGAATCTCATGTGGAGGCCTACAGCCATGATGAGTGACTAGATAGTCAAAGAACTGACCCGTTTGCCCCTCAGGCATCTCATACAGGGCTTGATATCCGGGTGCAGGGTGCCAAATAATTGGACTGCGAAATCTATATCCTAACCAGGATGGCCCTGCTTTCAAAATGCTCTCGCCATAGAGGTTCAAACGGTTGGCAGCTAATTCAAAATTCTCATACTTAAACGGTTCCCTGAGCTGGATGTTTGGATTAGAGATTCGGTACCGAAATTTGGCTGCATCAATGGCGAGGTCTTTGATGGAAAGAAAATATTCTAAACTCTGTCGAATGAGTGCCTCATGCATGGGTCCTAACGTTTCAATGACACCCGAAGTCCTCATGAGGTTTCTATGTGCTTTCCACAACTGCACTGGGTTCCTAGGCTCAGCCCTTACCCATAAATCTAGGCCATTTTCCTGCCTCTAGAAAGTATTATAGGCTTTGAGCCACTTAATTTGATTAACCCCGAATGAAATGAATGATTGTAATTGGATGTATCCAACAAAAGGGCCAGGGTTCAACTCAGTCTCCTGATCTAGCACGAGGTTATGCAAATAAAATTCACACAACAATCTCTGGACCTTCACCCCATAATGTTTACAGCAGTCTATAAAGTCATTGACAGTGTTGATTTGTATAGGGGCACCTGCTTTAACAGCTTTTATTTTTAATTGTAAATACCATTCTAGTAAAAACAAAGCATAGTTTTTGGCAGGGGCCCTACATGCTAAAACGTCATTGTATAAAGAACACAAGGTATCCATCTGCTTGATAACAATATCTAGTCTACGGGTTACCTTTGCAACTTTCTCTTGTTCCTTTCGCCACTCTTCAAAGGCCTGGCTTTCGGATTGGAAAATTTCCATGATCTTCTGTAATCTTTCCTTCTTTAGTGTCCATACTGGTCCGGTGGCTGGTAGTCCTGAAACTTCTGCAATTATATCGTCGGTGACCGCTATCCACTTCCCCCTTACTGTGGAAAGATCCTCCTGCAGGTTCTGCAAAAATTCCATCGCTACTATTTCATTAGACTCCTGCAGGCGACTGAGATAATTCAGCCATCCTTCTCTTTCCAGGATCTCCCGGGCAGCAGTGGAGATTGTCAACTTCTGAGGTTCACTTCGAATTGCCCTTCCTCCCATGGTTTCACTGTGGATTCTCAATGGAACAGTAACTGCTTGTGCTGTTTGAAACACAGAGAGGGTGATAATCGCAAGATTTCGAAAAAAAACACAGAGTATGCAACAGAAATGGATTATGAACAGCAACTTGTGTAAAAATAGAAATGTCATGCCGTTAAGCCATGCCATAGCGTCGTACACTATCTTTCCCGAATAGTGAGCTGACACGTAATTCAGGGAATAATGAGGTTAACCTCCCCCCCGCAATGTGATAGGCTGTCCCAGCCGTCAAATAAAGGTGCAGCACCCGATCTGCAACCGAGTCATAAAGGAACAACGTATGAAATTATGCCATGTTTAGAAAGACAACGAATTACTGAAATCGAGGCGGAGAGTTGATCGCGTATTACGTAAGAGGCTGCTGTGATATGATATGAGGCTGGTGGATAGGACGTCTGTCGTACTTGCCAAATCTCAAGTGGTCATTGTCACTTCCTTTGCCATGATTGGTGGTAATAAATGTTCATGCGATGTATAAATTGGGAAATAATATATGATTAGTTCCTAGGATATAAGAAACAAAAGAGTATTAGTATCTTACCCATTGGTGTAACCAATGTGACTTCAATACCATTAACAGTGCTCTGCTGCCGACAGGTGTCCATAACCTTGGCAGAGTTGTTTTTTCACCCTTGGAACCATGATCCTTTGTGTATACTTAGGAATGTTGTTATGTCAAAGTGTAGACCATTATGCTGGCTTGGTGACCAGTTAACCATAATGCCATTCACGGGGAAGGAGCGAAAAGTGGGTAGGCCGGCTCGTGATGAGACCTCCTGTTCCAAGGTTCGATTATTTGATATACCTTTTGGACCATATCCCTGGTGTGGTGGCCATAGTGGGAATGCCACTTCACTTCCATCCTCATGATCATGGTAGGTTGGCTCTTGATGAGACCCCCTATCCTACATTTGACATCTCACATATCATGTTCACATATTTTTTCTTTTTCATAGAGTACTTTTCCTTATTTATACACAAAGGGTGGTTCAACACTCCTTAAGAGTAGGAATGGTGGAAGAAGTCTTATCATCTCAATAGGAAGATATAAGCCCTTTACTCTTATTCCTAAATAATAATCAAAGAGGGTTAAAGGGATCAGCATGATAAAGATAACCAATCAGGGCAAAATTAGTAAAACAATGACAACAAAAGATAAGAAATAAGTATGTCCTTCCTTTTGTCCTCTTACCAATGCAGAGCCTTATAAATATAGCGATTTATGGTTTGCGGATTTCGGTATGTTGTGATTTTATATTCATTGCACAAGTACATAGTTGTATCTTAAAGACTTGAAAGAATATGGGCAAGAAGCATCCTCAATTTAGATCAGCAAAAGGAATAAGCTGTTTCACAAGGAGAGCAAAAGTATGCTAGTGGTGTTCCTTTTGAAAAAGAAACAACGAAGGACGATAGATCGCAAAAATGCAAATGCCGTTCCTTTGAAAAAGGAACAGCAAAAATAAAAATACTATAAAAACACTCAAAATGCCGTTCCTTTGAAAAAGGAACAACAACAACAAAAGAATGTTGTTTCTTTGAAAAAAAAGGAACAGCAGCAACCAAAAATGTTGTTCCTTTGGAAAAGGAACAGCAAAAGACGCAAAAATTCCGTTCCTTTGGAAAAGGAACAGTAGAAATCAAAATATTCTGCGCCTTTGGAAAAGGGACAGCAAACACATCGCAGTGCCGTTCCTTTTGAAAAAGGAACAGCAAAAATCCAAAATGCTGTTCCTTTAGAAAAGGAACAGCAAAACAAGCAAAGCCGTTCCTTTTTAAAAAGGAGCAACAAAAAATCAAAGATGTTGTTCCTTTAGAAAAGGAACAGCAGAAAATCAAGAATGTTGTTCCTTTTGAAAAGGAACAGCAAAAACACGCAAATGCCATTCTTTTAGAAACAGAATGGCAAAAATCGAAATTTTGAGAAAGAAAAGGAACAACAAAAATGACAAGAAAACATTTAGTTCGAACATATGTACAAGAACGACTCAAAGACAAGAACTTATGTACAAATTGTAAAAAGAAATGAATTCCTTAATGAATTACAGGTGAGGAAGATTTCTCTTCCTCTCCTAAAATATCCATATCAGTGTCTCGGTGTAGCTGCTGGCAGAAGGATTCCCGAGTGAGTGGTTTGCGATAGAGACGAACTCGGTGGCCATTTACTTTGAATGCATATCCAGAACCGTCAATGGTAATTAGAGTAAGGGTTCCGTTGTCATGCACCTTCTGGATTTCGTATGGTCCCAACCAACGAGTCTGAAGTTTCCCAGGGAAGTCCTGAAACCGAGAGTCGTACAACAGAGCCCAGTCTCCCTCGTGGAAGACTTTGTTTTTGATGAGCGCATCATGCCATTTAGCTCATTGCTGTTGAATCAATGCTGTATTTTGTAGTGCAGAGAGCCTAATTTCGTCCAATTCATTGATCTGCTGTAGTCGATTGATTTGTGCCTCGCTTAGATCTAGGCCAACTTCCTGTGTTGTTCGTAATGTTTGGATTTCGAATTCTATGGGAAAAATGGGTTGTTTTCCAAACACTAATTGATAAGGTGAGTAACCGGTGGTGCTTCTCCATGTTGTTCTATAGGCCCAGAGTGCTTCAGGTAGTCGGGCAGCCCAATCATGCCTATGTGACGCAATGGTTTTCGTTAGGATTGATTCTATTATCTTATTGCTACTTTCTACCTGCCCATTCGCCTGTGGGTGATATGGAGTAGTGATTTTATGCTGGACGTGATAATTGTTGAGTGTTGCAGCTAATCTATTCCCAGCAAATTGTGGTCCTCCATCTGTAATTATTTCCCTTGGAAGGCCATAACGTACAAATAGATGGAACAGGAATTGTATGACAAAATCCTCTGTGGCTCTTGGCAATGCTTCTGCCTCAACCCATTTGGTGACATATTCTGTTGCCACCAAGATATATGTTTTCTGATTTGATGATGGGTTGATGGGTCCAACGAAATCAAGAGCCCATCGCTCGAATGGCTCAATGACTAACTGTGGTTTCAGAGGCATCTCATCAGCTTGACCAGGTCGTCCTGCTCGCTGGCAGCTGTCACAGGCTTGGAAAAATTTCTTTGCATCTTTGAAAATCGTAGGCCAGCAATATCCTGTCTGAAATACTTTATGTCCAGTTCTACGCTCAGCGAAGTGTCCACCACACGGTCCATCGTGACAGGCTTTTAGGATGTCAAAGATTTCATCTTCTCGAACACATCTCCTGATATGCATGTCTGCCCCTGTGTGAAACAAATAGCCCCCAATCCACGAGAATCGAGCACTCTTCTGAACAATCTGCTTACGCTCATTAGGGGTTAAGTGTTTTGGTAGTTTACCTACTGCGAGGTAATTGGAAACATCAGCATACCAGGGTGTTTGAACGGCAACAGCAAACAGGTGCTCATCCGGAAATTGATCTTCAACTGCTGCTGCATCGATTGGTTTTGGTATTCTCGAAAGAAAATCGGCTACAGGGTTTTCTTTTCCAGGCCGATCCTTGATTGTGATATCGAATTCCTGCAATAAAATCAACCATCTAGTTACTCTGGCATTTGTGACAGGCTTCTTTGCTAAATATTTTATGGCAGAATGGTCTGTATACAAGATAACAGGATAGCCTATAATATAATGTCTAAACTTATTGACAGCATGTATTACAGCTAGGAATTCTTTTTCAGTAACAGTGTAATTTAATTCAGCAGGGGATAAATTTTTGCTGATGTAATAGATAACATATGGTTTTTTATCCTCTTCCTGCCCAAGGACTGCGCCAATAGCTGTATCTGAGGCATCAGATGATATCTGGAACGGTAGGTCCCAGTTTGGTCCTCGAAGGACTGGGGCTGTGGATACGAGCTTCTTTAAATCCTCGAAAGCACGGTCACATTTTTTTGTCCAAAGAAAATCAACGTTACCAGTTAGTGCATATAAAGGAGTAGCAATGTGCGAATAATGTTCTATAAATAATCTATAATAACCAGAAAATCCAAGAAAGCTGCGTACCTCTGTTTGAGTAGTAGGAGTGGGAATGAGCAAAAGTATTTGGATTTTGGCCGGGTCTACCTGAATGCCGGCTGCTGAAACATAATGTCCTAGGATAAGTCCTTCAGTCATCATCATGAAACATTTTTCGTGGCTTAAGCAAAGCCTGTTAGTAATGCAGCATTGTAGGACTTTTTCTAGGGTGTCTAGTGCTGGATCAAAATCATCTCCATATGGTGTAAATTCATCCATGTAAACTTCAAGTCCATCATTTATTAAATCTGCAAAAATGGTAAGGATAGCCCTTTGGAATGTGGCAGGAGCATTACATAGGCCAAAAGGTAGAACTCGATAGGAAAATGTTCCCCAAGGACAAGTAAAAGTAGTTTTATCCTGGTCTTCGGGGGCAATCTGAATCTGATTGTATCCACTGAAGCCATCCAGGAAAGAAAAGAATTTCTTTCCTGCTAAAGTATCTAATACTTGGTCTATGAATGGGAAAGGAAAATGATCTTTCTGTGTTGCCTTATTTAGTTCCCTATAATCCACACAGATTCTCCATTTTCCATTCTTTTTTGGTACCACCACAAGTGGAGAGACCCATTTACTATCAGAAATAGGATAGATAAAATTGACATCTAAAAGTTTCTGAAGTTAAGCTTTTACCACATCCTTTAGATGAGGATTAAGTCTCCTTTGCGGCTGACGAACAGGTCTGGCATCTTTTTCTATATAAATGTGGTGTGTACATAATTGGGGATCGATTCCTTTCATATCAGGGTAATCCCATGCAAATGCTTCTTGATATTTTGTTAACAAATGGATGAGCTTTGTTTCTTGTTCAGGCGTGAGATTGACATTGATGTTTAAAGTTTTTCCCGGTTCAATTTCCACAATTTTACTATTTGCAACAGAAGTAACAGGTATCGTTTGGTCATGTGTATCTTTCAGAGGATCTTCCTCCAATTCATTATCAAATGCTGCTTATATCATGTGACACTGTGTGCGAGATTCAGTTTGACTAATGAAATTATTAATGGCATCATCTTCTGTTTGGTCTTTAAAATCAAGTGCCTCTTGTATAGTTAATGGAGATCTGATGTTATCAGTAAGGTATGATACAGGGTGCTTATTATTTTTGATTATTGTGACACTTGGCTGCGCTGGAGGATATAGAACTAAATTCTTGCTATTCGGTCCTCTGGTTATGGTCATATTTCCCTGCTAGCAGCCAATGTAGGCATCGGCAGTGGCAAGCCAAGGTCTACCTAAAATTAGTAGGTGTCCATCAAGTCGGGTTTTTGGATTAATTATCAGGAAATCGGTTGGATACTCCCAGGAATCTACAGAGACCATGACATCATGTAGAGTACCCTCTGGTCTAACCACAGATTGGTCAGCCAATTCTAACAAAGTAGAGGTGGGTTCTACAGATGTAATGCCGAGCTTTTGGCAAGTAGTGGTTGTTAAAATATTGATTGCAGCTCCTAGATCAACTAAGGCATTAGATAGGGTCTGACCATAAATTTGAACAGTTATAATTGGATTTCCTGGGTCTTCATATTTAATGGGTGTTTCTTTCCCAGATAATAAGTCAGATAAAGTACCAACTACTTGGACTCTTGGATTATTTGTTATATTCCTCCTTGGTTTCTTTATGCACAACTCTTTGATAGTTTTTGCGTATATAGGAATGTCTTGAATGGCTTGGAGGAATGGGATTTTTATGTACAGATTTTGTAATTCTCCCAGAATGTCAAAGTCAGGATATTGTATGGGTCGAGGTATGGCTAATCGTTCTGGGAACGGAGGAGAGGATGTGGTTGCTTGATTATGAGTTTGTTGCTTATTTACATCCTCT
The DNA here is from genome assembly GCA_034641835.2 of Pinus albicaulis. Taxonomy (NCBI): domain Eukaryota; kingdom Viridiplantae; phylum Streptophyta; class Pinopsida; order Pinales; family Pinaceae; genus Pinus; species Pinus albicaulis. The sequence goes on from CM076579.1 coordinate 1,650,371,524, forward strand.
TGTTGTAACTGATGTTCTCTTGGTAGCTGATCTTCAATATGAACTGTTTTATCTCCCTCAGTTTCAATTATACGTCCAGATCTTAACTGAAGGTCATTGCACTCCCTCAAGTCAGGTCCTGTTTCTGGTGATTCTATGATTTGGATAGATTGGACCTGTCTGTTATTTGGATTGGGATCGGGTTGGGCTGGGAGTTGCGGTCTCAGGTTAGACTGGGGATTTTTTTGTAAGGCTGGCAGAGTAGGTTGAGGGAGCGGAATAGTTCCAGCTGGCTGGTGCATCGGTCTTTGCCAGCTTGTCTGCCAGGGTGAACTTTGTGAAGTAGGGGGAGTCCATTGTGAAGGATATGGGGGAAGCCATTGTGAAGGATATGGGCCATTTTTCCAATATGGTGGAGTGTAAGGGAAATTCGGCCAACCAGATTGGCTTGTCTGATTCAGCCATGGGTTTGAAGAAGGAAACGATTGTGGTGACCAGTTTGAAAATGGGGGTTGAGATTGATTTTGCCACATACTATATTGTTGAGCATTATACTGTAGAGTTGAAAAGAAGAGGTTGAGTCTGGAAACATACCAGATTGTCTTGGCTGCCACTGGCGACGCTGGTTGATCAAGTACATCGATTCTGGTTCTTCTTCCGCTTCCTTATATACCGCTTTCAATCCAGGAAGTGAGGGGCAGCTCTCCATAAGGTGATCTTTTGTACAAATAGCGCATGTTTGGACTGTATCCAGTGGACATTCCTTGTGGCTATGTTTTTTTCTGCATCGGGGGCAGAAGATCGCCAAATTCTGTTCTGCCTCCATCTGCTTCTGTTTAGCTTGCACAATATCAAGTTGTGTAGTTAGTGTCCCCAGAATATCAGTTTTGAAATTTTCTAATAAATTTCCAATTTCTGCACGTGTTACTCCTTCTGTTGATACTTTGTTATCTCTTGCAAACCGATCATATTTTGTCGGTTTTATTCTTGTGCTGCCTCTCGAACTCCTGATACATAAATCAATGATGTCAGCAAAATTCTCTTGATAAATATCCCCTTTTCCCATGATGTTTAATGTTTCAATCCATTGTTCCTTCATGCCCCTTATTAATGCAGTTTTTAACACATTATCAAGTAAAGGTAGTGATGCATAAGGAGATCTTTGTAGATTGTACTGAAAACGTTCCACATACTTCTCCAATGTTTCATTCGGTCTGGCTGTCATTTGGAATATTTCGTCTTTTAATTCTCTAGACCTACAATAATCCTGATATTTTTTTAAGAAGGATTCTTTCATTTGATCCCAATTGTTGATAACCCCGCCACCTAGTCCCATAAACCATCTTAAAGTAGCCCCTTTTAATGTAGAGAGAAATAATTTCAATTTCTGGGGATCGGTGGTGTAATCATACCCCCTGCATAACACATCGAATTTGAATAAAAATGCATCCGGATCTTCTGATGTGAGACCGTGAAATGTAGGGATATGCTGAAGAGGGATAGCTTTCATGGGTGCATTTGCTGTAGAATCCACTATAGGATATTGTAATGTAGAGGTTTGAGCATTTGGCTGGTTCTGAGCCATGGGATCGAATATATTCCAATAACCTTCTAGGATATCTAGGAGGGTATTCCTAGGTTGAGAGGGAATGGTTTTGACAGGGATAGTTTTAATAGCACTTCCCTTATCTGGAATAATGAGAATACCTGATGTCTGAGGAGATTGGATTCCTTCAACAATGATTTTCGCAGCACTCCCCTTATCTGGGCTATTTAATGGCTGATATGTTCCAATAGGAGATTTTGGTTCCTTAGTTTCCCCTGTTTCTCCTTCTCCTTCACAAAAGTTGCTGAAATTCCCTTCCTGCAATAGTTCTGGAGTAGAATTTTCAATTTCTTGAAAGTCCTGCTCTTCAGTTTGACTATGCACCTCATCAAAGGCTACAGATGGTGATCCTGTGGCCTGAAGGGAACTAGTAAGCTGTTTAGAAATGATTTTCCTGGGGCCTACTGATGGCTGAGATTCTGTTTTCTTATATATTTCGTCTATGAAGGTCGTTCAGCCAAGGGTCACCGGCCCCTTAGCTTTTTCAGGCTTGGATGGAGGTTTGATATTCTTTTCTGGTCTTTTCTGCTTAGTCATGCACTCAAATGAACTACTAAATTCTATTCAAACAAAGCAAAAACAAATATGTTAGGAAAGCAGACAGTGGAGCAGGGCTTTTACATGCTCTACACGCAGGTTCTTACCTTCCGTTTTTAAGATCCAACTCTTCCCTAGCAGGTTCGTACACTACTCTGAAAAAGACAAATGGCTACACTCTTTCCCCGACAATGGCGCCAAAATGTAGAGCTATAAAAAGGGTCTCTTTCACCTCTAATTACCTCACATTAATATGTCAATCTGGGAGCATTTTATTATTCCAAAGAGTGTCTCGATACAGAATATTAACATCGAGTAAGACACAGTAATCGGTGTTTAAAATACGGAAATAAACGGATGTCCTGGCACTAAGTTAGCCAAAAGAATAAATCACATTTGAGAAAAACTGACGGCTTATCGATCGAGGGTTCGGCGGCGATAACCCATTCCTTTGACTGGGTAGAAGAAGTTAGAGCATAGACACGGAGTGCAGGGAGCTGGAAACCGGTGAATGCGAGAAGCTCACTACAACCTTAGATCATCTCTCACACCAAAACAACAAATGCGAGTAAATGGAACGACGAGATAGCAAAATGGAACAACAAATAAAGAGATTGAACAACAATTACGGAATGGAAGCAGGCAATTCTAGAAAATGGAAGTGACAATCGGTAACTAAGTCTCACGGAAATTATTAACCAAAATTAATCTATTAACCCCAAATGCTCTTAGCAATCAAATAACAATCTCTTTCACTCCTTAAGGCAAATCAAGCACAACACACTAATGGAACAACACTAACTATTGATAAATTGGGAACGACACTAGTAAATCATATACGCACACAACTTATTTGGAATAAACAAAAATACGATCAATCTTAATTAACGAGAATCACAGTATATGCTTTAATGAAACAACATTATTTCTGAATCCAACGATCATGAAGAACACAACTTGAGATGAATCTATGACATGAATTTTCGATTACTGGCTTCTGTGCAGCTGAACGTAAAAATATTCGGTTAAGACTATTAACATGCAATCAACTGCAAGGATCGGTAACATAATGAAAAGTATTTTACAATTCTATACGCAAAAGCTGTAACTGGAGATTTAATCTTAACAGAGCATGTAATAGCAACTTATAAAGCATATCAGATTACCAAATAACAACGATAAACAAACCACGCAGAAATCAAATCGTAGTGATACAGAAGCAAGTGTCCTCCGGGGCCGGGCCCTTAGCCTCCAAGGGTACACCGCCTTAAGTTAATCCAGACGCAGAAATGAGATAATCACCAAGCTTATATTAATGCATAAGACAAAAGTACAATGAACCAGTTCTCAATGAGACTCGATAATCAGAGTTGATTTTTAACAGAAAATTACATAAAAGTATATCCCCAAGCTAACAGTGCTGTCCCTTTATATAAAGGTGATGGCGGAGATGTCCAAGTAACAAGATAAATAAAGCAGCGATCCCTCAGGATCAAGGATCCTGAGGGATTCGCCAAACTGTTAATCCTTCATCTTTTCTTTTCTTTTCCGCCGAGCTGGTGTCTTCTCCTCCTTTTCCGGGCCGATTTGCTTTGATCTGCTTAGCCTTGTTTGCATTCGGTTCCCCTTCAAAGGGACAGCAGTTATCTCATCTTTGTCCTTTCCTTTGGAACGACAACTCCTCGTTTTCACCTTTTCCTGCACAGAAAAATAACAATTATCAGCGGTTAAGTCTTGCATATCAACTCTCACATGTTTTGTTATAATTCTTTATTATTTTCCAAATTCATGATGCAAAAAGGTTTACAAATTCTATTAAAAAGCCACTGAAATGATCATCAAAAGCATACCTTTTTAGTACTCCACAATTATTGCAGCAAATCCTTCTAAGAGTTGTGGAAATATGTATTCATATGGCCCAGGATCAAACATTGTTGCTGGGGTAGAGCAGCAATATTGTACTGCGCCGTGAAGACTTGAATGGTTCAAGAAAAAAATGAACCATCATTCTCTTGGACCCTTGTTGAGTTGCACTCAACCCTTGAGGTTGAAGTGTGATATTTTGGAGGCAGTCATGAACCTTGAGATGGAGTATGAGGCAACAGCTATACCATGGGAGAAGCTATCGGTGTTGTCAAACAACAGCAGTGAGAGGGCTTTGCCTTTATCACCTTTGGGTCTTGATGGATTCAAGATGGCCATGGACATGATATGTTCTCTCATAAATCTCCAAGGAAATGCATTGCAGAATTTCATGGCATGCAGAGAAGAGGAACTGATTCTGGAGGATGGTAGACCTCATTGGAGGAATGCCAAGATGGGAAAATCTAGGAGGCATCCACATGGAGTTGAGTGGATGTGGATGGGAGGCAAGAGAATGGTAAACCTTTTGCAATTTTATGACACCGGGCAGCAAGAGGAAATGCTGCGTTGGCTACTTTTGAGAGAGTTTGGTCACCCTGTGACATGTCCTTTCCCATGGGATGAGAAGAGGAAGGAAGATTGGTAGGATACTTTCATCATGGGGCAGCAAGGAGTGTGGATGCATTATGATGATGTGATCATTATGTTTTCACCACATCGGTTGTATGATGGAGGTATGGTAAGGCAGCAAAGACATTTGTTTCTTTGGAGGATTGGGAGAGAGCAAGGGAAAAATTACTCTCACACTTGGAATGATGTTGCAGGAGTGAGGGATGGCACTAGCATGGTGCAAAGAGAAGCACCTACATCTTGGGAGGATCTCTACATATACAACAACATTTTGGGAATAGTCTTTGACACAATATATGTCAAAAAATTGAGCTTTGAGATTACAGTAGCCCTACTCCAAAGGCTAGCAGCACTATCACTTAGGAGCTTGGATTGCTTGTTCAAGTGTTCCCGAGACCACTTCAAAAGTAATGCACAATGGAAGCATGTAGAAGACAGGCATGAGGAATTAATGGATGAGAGTATCCCTTACTATGTTTTGACTTTCTTGGCTTGGATTCACAAGCACAAGGAGAAATATCTACATGCAACATTTGTGGACTTTCCTTGCATGCATTTTTATGCATACCATCTCTCAATGGATGAGTTCACTTGGGAGGGCATTCAATTGAATGTATATCAGCATATGGAGAGATGCACAACCATAAAGATGAAGAAAAGGTTGGCACAACCACTTCCCTACTCACTTGCAGCAAGGGAAAATTTGCACTTGAGCCATTTCAACTCAATGACTGAAGTACATGATGGAGGAGGTAAGACTTTGTTTTGTATTTTACACTTCCTTACCTATATGAGCAGCATATCATACCAATAAGGGTCTTTCCTTCTTGCATATTATATTGTTATGTACTTGAGGCCACTTGCAGCGTTTATGATGGCCATTCTATTTGTGGATTGTGGGGGAATGCCACATGATTTTCGGTGTGCATCATTGGCACCAAATTATGCTTTCATGTTTCCATTTTGTAAAATGAATGAGGCAAAACACAAGTGGCTGAAAAGACACTTGTTGCACTATGTATTGAGGCATGAAAAGAATGCCCTGCGTTGGTTCCATGTTTGGGACTATGTTCTACCTCCTTGTTTTTATATGTTTATGCTTCCATATTATGCTGCTAAAACATTGATTGTAGGAGGCACCTTTGGAGGAGTGGCACAAGACTTGAAGAGGCCCAATGAAAATATAATTCTTCACATTACAAAGGCTGCATATTTCAGAAAGAACAATGGGAAAGCCTTGGTTGCCATACTATACATCTTACCTTCAAATGAGAGGACTCATTTTGGAGGTTTGAGTTCTTTGAGGAGACACCTCATGGGTGTTATATTTGATGGGGTGGCTTGGGTATTCCTTGAAGACTATTACATTTCAGCCATATATCAGAAACGACCCCATATATATCATAGGTGGAGAGAAAAGCAACAGAAGATGTACATTTTGACTCCACCCAATCAGCCATACAGCCCACCTTCCTTACATGAGCTCAAGGTGGAAGAGATTCTTCATGAGTTTCCATCCTAGAGGGTGACTCATTTTTTTTGGTTGATAGCTTGGGGAGGAGAGATTCAAATGGGGATGATGAATCCCAATCTATATCAGCCCTCATGCTTCAAGAGGACCGACAAAAAACCCATTGTTGCTTCCATGGATGTTTCATTGTCACACAACGTTAGCTATTTGGGATGTTCCCCAATAGATGGCTTGCACACTTGGGAGGGGAAACTTGGAGATATGTTGATGATACAACACCTTGATCCTTGGAGGATTTAATCTTATGAGGTTGTTGTAGGGGAGAAGAGGGTGCTCTTCAGTCCTATCCTTGCAGTTGGTTGAGGACAACAAACATTTGGGAGGGGAGGATGTAATGTTCCCAATTTTAGCCTCAAGCTAAAATGAAACATTATAGTTGTACATTTTATTTTTGTTTAATAAAATGGGCAAGGAGACACCTTAGCCATTTTAGATGAAGAAATAACACTCCTAATGTGAAAGGGGAGTGAATAAAGTAGCTGAAATAAACACCCATGGTGTGAATGGAACCTAGCTTACTTGGATTAGTCATCTTTGACTAAAGTCAACAGTGCTGCCTATAGAGGAGAAGCTTCCTAGAGAAGCTGTGCAGTTTTGGAGGGAAGAGCTTCACATGAGGGGAGAAACCCTAATTGGTGGGACCATGGTGTAGAAGAGTTCTCTCACTTTATATGGAGGAGATAGCAACCCATTTTCATTATGCTATGTTTTAGATTTTCAGACTTGGGTCTGCAAAATCTTGCATCCCCAGGCTGTTTAGCAGGGTGATGGTGCCCTCGGGCACTAGGGTGTTCCCAGTCAGGAATCCGTACCTCTTCCTCAAGGAAGGATGAGGATTGAGCTACATTTCCTCAATTCGGCATTGGCCACAGCTTCATTCATCTTCTACAACATTATTTCTGCAGTGGAGAGGACGTTGTGTAGATGGGTGCAGCTAGAGAGGAACTCATGGAGTCATATTAGCTTCATTCCTTCAGTGGAGGAGTGGTCTATTCATTGGAGGAGTTTTAAGGAGGATTCCCGGGCTGTATTCTTCGGAATTTCTAGAAATATTCATAGATTGGCTAGAAATCTTGTATTTCAGCCCATTTCCTTGCTATTGGGATATTTCTTTTATTCCTTCAGCCATATATGTATTCTATTCATATTCAGCAGCTATACCTTCATATACATTGTGCATTTGCAGCTACTCCGACATTTTGTGGAGTTGCAGCTACTCTTGTATTTCATAGCTTATTCATTGGAGGTTGGTTCTTAAAGTTTGAGTGGCTTGTCCCTCATGATATTTATTGTATTTTACTACTGATATCTTAATATAATGATGGCTGTAGCATTTTCCCTCTTATGGTTCATTTCAGAGTTGCAGAGTTAACATTATGTTCACATATTGTTGTAACCTCTCTCATTGAGCATTGTTTTAGAGACCTAGATTGGGGAGATCTGAATAACCCATATAGATTTATGTCTTTGAGCTCATTTTCTGCAGGGGAGTTTTATTAGAGTTTTTCTAGGGCATCCCAGCATTGGTTTTCCTTATTTATGCAGCAAATTCCTTATACAGCGTCCTCAAGGACCCTGTAGCAGAAATTCCCAAGGTGGAATATTACATATCCATGGGCAGAGTCTGAGAAGGGCCAAATAGCCTCAGGATTTCTCCCTTCTTTATAAGGATTCATATCCTATAAATGCCCCATCATTCAATATCTGAAATGGACTTGTGATAGGTCACTGAAGAAGGAATTGGAATATCTTAAGATATTCTTGATGGAGCAGAAAATTCCAGATTTGGAACATTGCAGTGGTATCAAAGCATGATCTTGGCTCAGCCTGTGCCCAAGATATATTTCCATCAGAAAGAGGAGCTTCTCTCCAAGGAGAGGAGATTGACAGAGGAAACAAGGAAGAGGAATGAAGGAAGAGGAGGTTTCCCTTCTTCTTTTCCAGACCATTGAACGCACCATTGAAGATTTGCTGAAAAGGGGAAAATTTTGGAGAAATTTTCTGAAAAGGGTTTGTGGATGGAGCAAGCCCTAGCTATTTTCATGAAGGGTGTGAGAATTCAGCCACACATGTAGATCCAAAGTGCAGTACATTGCCCATAGCTACTGTAGGAAGGATGGAGGGAAAGAGCTCAGACCTTTGGAGGAGAAACGCTGCAAACTCAAAGGTATGATTCATGATAATTGATTTCAGAGTTCTATTTCATGTTCTCATGCAAATGAGAGATCATATGTTATAGTCACAAAGAGTTTTTCAAAGGGGATTGATGAGAATCAATGTGCAACTGGGTGTGACAAAACTTCAAACACTTTTCATGCATGGAAGGGGACCATGAAACAAAATATCATTCCATCTTTCTAGAGGGGGAGAAATAAGGAGAATAACTTGCTAGAGGCAAGACCCCCATTGTATGAAGGGAACTCTTCCATTTGTGAGGGTGTGGAGATATTTATCTCTAAGGAAGGCCAAGGCCTCTCATTGAAGAGGAGACACACTCACATGTTGGTAGAGAGGAGGCGCATAGAAGAACCTACAGCATTGCACCATTGGAAGAAGAAGAAGAAGAGCAGAAGGATCAGCATGAAGGGATGATGGAAATTCACCCTTATCTATTTCAGAGATTCTCTTTACATGGGATAAGGAATGCACTATGCAGTAATGGGAGAGAGAGAGAGGACCTTTCATTCCTCTCATATATTCAGTCCACTTCCTATCCTGATGTCTAAATTTTGGAGGCTTTCCACTTGGGAGGTCACATGATCTAGAGATGATGAGAGGCATCATGACTTTTGGTTCACCACTCTTGGATTCCACAGGGGTGGAGACACTTGAGGAGTCCACTACATTGCAGAGAGTTTGGGGCAAGCTCATGGAGGAGGGTTACACACTCTCATTTTCAGTACCACCCATTCTCATCAGTTTCACTGCGCAGACAGAGTTGCTGTATGGATGGAGGATAGCATCTTCATGATGTTGGATGATTGCTCCATGGATTTTGTGAGAGAGAGGTCACTTCCTTTGGGGAATAACTCTTTCATGCTTTGGAGTAGAGGGAGGCCACTCATGCTTATATTGCCCAGGATTGGGAGATTCTTTGGAGATGATAGTCTCTCATGGGAGGCTTATTTTTAGAGATCATCATTTCTTTGAGCATGAGAATCTACATGATGGGCATGGCAGCAATGTGGAGGATGAATTTGGCATGACGGGATGTCAGGGTAGCAGGCAGCAGTGTGATGGAGCACTATATTGCAGAATACCAGCGCTGTCTATGTGGAGGATTGGTCCATGTTGGAGGACTCAAATTTTGGTTGAGTGGTCCCAGGATCTTGGTGCATGCATGATTCTTGGATGACCTTGATGGATATGGCAGACACTTAGTGGATGATATGGTCATCTATTGTTATGGCAGGACCTTCTTGACTAGGATTTCTAGTCTCAAGGAGAAATTTTTGCATGCAGCACATGAGGACTTCCTAGCTATGCATTTGGGAATGCATATTTTGCTTTGCTAGAGGAGTTCACTTTGGAGGGCATTCAACATGATCTACATCATCATATGGATAGATGCAGAGCCTAGTTGTTTTTGGTGAGGTTGGCACAACCATTACGTTACTCATTGGAGGAGAGGGAGATCATTCAGTTGAGCCATTTCAGCTCAAGAGCTCTAGTGCATGATGGAGGAGGTATAATTTCATATTTGGTATTGTACTTCTTTTCATTGATTGAGGAGCATGATGTATCAAGGAGGCTTCTTCCTTCTTGAATTTTTCATGAGGATGTACTTGCAGCTACTTGTAGCCTTGATTTTGGCTATTCTTATGATGGTTGTGGGGGAAGCCACATGTTTCTCGGTGTGCACCATTGGCACCAATTTGTATTTTGATGTTTCATCTTATGAGGAGATGATGTGGCAGCAAAAAAGTGGCCAGTTCAGCACTTGTTATCTATGATGTTGAGGTAGGCCAAGAGGCACTGTGCAGGTTCCATGAGTGGAACTATAAACCACTCTCTGGTTGTCCTATGACAACTTGTTTTTATTGCATATTGCTCCTTGTATATTTCTGATGCTGTACACTCATTGAGGAGAATTATTTGGAGAGTATTGTATGTACAGCCCATTGGGAGCATGATTATCCCCATTTTACATGTTTTATCTTGCAGGAGATACCATGGGAAAACCATGATTGCCACATTGCTACTTGTATCTTCTTGTGGGAGGGACCACTTGGAGAATTTGCAGAGGCATTTCATGGCTCATTTTTCTTGATGGGGTAGCTTGGGCCATTATTGGAGGCCACACTTTTTCAAATCAAAGACAATGGCAACCCCATATGAGTAGCATATGGAGAGAGGGCCATCATGAGAAGCACAAGCACACTCTCCATTCAACCCCAACACATTGCAGAAATCAGGGGTGAGATTTTACTTGGATGATAGCATGGATGAGAGGATCATCATTGGGAGAAAATTTTTCCCATGCATATCATCACTCCTACCTTAAGGAGGCCTTAGAACAGCAAGAAGGATTCCACTACACCTTCGATCTTTCCATGAGGATCATTGTTGACAACTTGCATACTTGGGAGAGAGCATTGGAGGACAGTTTCATTGCAGCATACTTGAGCAATGGTGGGACCATTGATGAGGAGGCCACAAGAGAAGAAGGGGGAGACAATTTTTTCTCTCTATGTAGTTGCTTGAGGACAAGAAACATGTGGGAGGGGAGGACTGTAATGTTCCCAATTTTAGCCTCAAGCTAAAATGGAACATTATAGTTGCACATTTTATTTTATTTTAATAAAATGGGCAAGGAGACACCTTAGCCCTTTTAGATGAAGAAATAACACTCCTAATGTGAAAGGGGAGTGAATAAAGAAGCTGAAATAAACACCCATGGTGTGAATGGAACCTAGCTTACTTGGATTAGTCATCTTTGACTAAAGTCAACAGCACTGCCTATAGAGGACAAGCTTCCCAGAGAAGCTATGCAGTTTTGGAGGGAAGAGCTTCACATGAGGGTGGAAACCCTAATTGCTGGGAACATGGTGGAGAATATTTCTCTCAATTTATATGGAGGAGATAGCAGCCCATTTTCATTATGCTATGTTTTAGATTTTCAGACTTGGGTCTGCAAAAGCTTGCATCCCTGGGTTGTTTAGCAGGGTGAGGGTGCCCTCGGGCACTATGGTGTTCCCAGTCAGGAATCCATACCTCTTCCTCAAGTAAGGATGAGGATTGAGCTACATTTCCTCAATATGGCATTGGCCACAGCTTCATTCATCTTCTACAACGTTATTTCTGCAACAGATAGGACGTTGTGTAGCTGGGTGCAGCTAGAGAGGAACTCATGGATTAATCTTAGCTTGATTCCTTCAGTGGAGGAGTGGTATATTCATTGGAGGAGATGAAAGGAGGATTCTCAGGCTGCATTTCAAATCAGTGGCATGAGGCCAAACTTCCATAATCTCTCACTACATAGTCCATGGGGGAAACTGCGTTATTTTGGAGGAGGTAGTGAGAGAGGGGTTTCTGGAGTTTCAGAGGAGGATGTTTCTGAGACAAATTGATCAAAAATTTTTATTAGAGACAAGATCATAGGAGGGAATCTAAATTTTATATCAGCCACAGCCTCATTCTTGTTTTGGTTCAGTTGCAGTGACAACTTGGTTGTCACATTTTTGTATTCTCCGGCATTTCTTGCAATCTTCATAGATTGGCTAGAAATCTTGTATTTCAGCCCATTTCCTTGCTATTGGGATATTTCTTGTATTCCTTCAGCAATATATGTATTCTACTCATATTAAGCAGCTATAACTTCATATACACTACGCAGTTGCAGCTACTCCGGCATTTTGTGGAGTTGCAACTACTCTTGTATTTCATAGCTTATTCATTGGAGGTTGGTTCTTAAAGTTTGAGTGGCTTGTCCCTCATGATATTTCTTGTATTTTAATGCTGATATCTTAATATAATGATGGTTGTATCATTTTCCCTTTTATGGTGCATTTCAGAGTTGCAGATTTAACATTATGTTCACATATTGCTATAACCTCTCCCATTGAGCATTGTTTTAGAGACCTAGATTGGGGAGATCTGAATAACCCATCTAGAGTTATTTCTTTGAGCTCATTTTCTGCAGGGGAGTTTTATTAGAGTTTTTCTAGGGCATCCTAGCGTTGGTTTTCCTTATTTATGTATTAGCTTCCTTATACAGCGTCCTCAAGGACCCTATAGCATAAATTCCTGAGGTGGAATATTGCATATCCATAGGCAGAGTCTAAGAAGGGCTAGCTAGCCTTAGGATTTCTCCCTTCTTTAGAAGGAGTCATATCCTGTAAATGCCCCATCATTCAATCTCTGAAATGGACTTGTGATAGCTCACTAAAGAAGGAATTAGAATATCTTAAGATATTCCCGATGGAGTAGAAAATTCCAGATTTGGAACATTACAGAGGACTGTAATATTCCAAAATTTGCACATAAGCAAATTGAAATATTAGATTTTTCTACTTTCACCTAGGATAGGAATAAATGGGTAAGGAGGCCCATGAACAATAAAATATGAATAAATTCCACCTTAGTAAGGGAAGAGATCACCTTAGGAGCTGGTTTTACACTTCCAAGTGTGAACAGGGACATTTTAGATGGAGACATAGTCAAGTTTGACTAAGTCAACAACCATTCTTGAGGAGGAAGAAATACTCAAGTAAACTAGCTCAATATGAACAAGGATCAACCTAAGACACATATGTAAACTAGATTGAAGATCTCTAGTGTGAAAAGAGGCATTGGAGGTGGATTAGTTGACCAAGTCAACAACGCATCCACAAGAGGAGGGAATCAAGCTAGGGCAGCGCAATTTTGAAAGAGGAAGCTTCATGAAGAAGTCACCTTAACATTGTGTGGGGTCCGGGGTGAGGAGGCTCACCAAAGATAAAAGGAAGGCATAGCATCAAAGGGATATCATTCATGTATTCAAATATTTTGGTCTTGAGACCAATTTCATGCTTCAACTGTTTAGCAGGAGTTGTTGCACTACTTAGTGCAAGGAATTCCTGTCCGGGAATTCCATCCTCTCTTGAGATCAGCTTGCTTAAGGGATCAAAGGAAAGTGATTTGAGCTTCATTTCAGAATTTTTCTTAGGGCCATTCATTCATACTCAGCCATAGCACAGTCTCCTTCAGAAAACTGTGTCCTTGATGTAGAGGTAGCAACAACAGTGTTGCATCCTTTGATATTGTGCTAGTTTTTAAGGAGGAGGTACTCATTCCCCTTAGGGAGTTTGTTATAGAGGCCTTTGACCATATTTCTATATTATTCAGCTATTTCATGTTATATTCAGCCATTTTTAATATAGAGACGCGGTAACTGCATTATTTCTGTAGTGCTGCTTGTTATTCATGCATTTTGCCAGAAATCTTTGTCGGGTGTCTTGTTTTTACTGTATAAGAGTGTAAACCTCCATTTCTATATTGCTTGATTAACATAATTTTCATTTCATAATTCCTTCATCATTTATTTCAGAAACCCTCATCAGAATAATGCAATCCTTGCTTCAATGCTTTCAACATTATCTAAACTATGGGGTTTTGGGCATATTTTAACTGTATTGACTTGGGAGATCTGTTTATATGAGATAGAGTTATTTCTTTCACCTCTAATTCTGCGTATAAGTTTTATATCATTTATTCTAAGGGATCCAAGTCCCATTCCAAACTTGTATAGCATTATTTGCTGAAGACAACTATTTTATGCTCTATATTGCTGCATTTTCCCACCCGGAAAGGAGAGTATAGATCATATTATTTTCCAGGTTCTTATATCTGATGGGTTGATGTTATTTTAAATATAATGAGCTACTCTACATTACCAAGCTCATGATTTACTAAAGCTCCACAATGGAAATAACTTAGATTATTCCCAATAGTGCAGTTGTTCCCATTTTGGGACATTACACAGTTTGGAAAAGAAGCTGGGAGATCCTCTCTTCCTTCATTTCTCAAAATAATGGAGTCATGCCTTTGTTTCTTCTATATAACTTCTCCTTTCTATGAGAAGCTTCTCCTTCTAATGGAATACTATCTTGAATGCACGGGCGGTGCCAAGATTATGCTCTGATACCACTGTAATATTCCCAAATGGGAGAAGCAGGAATATAGCTCATAATAATGGAAATAAAAGCAAGTATTAACACATTACATGTGAGCCAAATTATAGATCCATGGTATTATGTATAAAAAAAAAAATAAGTACAAGATCTTGGGGATCAAGCCCCTCAAGATAGGCAAAAGAAGCCTCCAATGCCAAAATGCACCCAAAACAAGTAATACACTGCTACACAAAGTACTGAAGCATGAACATCGAATTTTATTGACTAATACTTCAACTGGAAAATATATATAAATGGATCTGATAAGATCATGCTCATATAGGGCCAAAAATGGAGATCTATGCTCCTCAACACTTTTCCAAGACAACCCAGTATGGGTTTCCGGAAATACACTAAGTATGAATGGTGGATCTAAAGCCCTAGGGTTGAAGATGGACTACAACTAAAGCACATAGAAGGAGGTGGCTGAATTTGATGTAGATCTGAAATAATTTCTCCAAAAGGACTCTCTCAATGAAGGGTTGATCCCTTCAGTGGAAATAAAACTACAACTGCTAAGGAAACTGCTGCTGTTGGAAACTGCTACTTCTGAGGAGAAGAACCATTTTTGGAAGGTTTTTAGCGTACTCAGAATTATCTAGGATTTTAACCATGGATTCTACTCAAAAAACCCAGAACAACCCAGAAATGGTTTGGCCAAATTTTAACTTTGGATTTCCGGCCATTTTTGGGTTGCCCACTGCAACAGCTCACTAAAATAACGTAGATCTGGACTGGAACTACGTTGTAGGAATGAATAACCAGTTCGCATGATGCCAAGATATGAAAATATGAACAAAGGCCTTCAATATTATCCTCCCAATGGAAAGGAACCCTTCTCCACTGAAAAACAAGCCGAGAAATTTCTTTATGTGGTCCTCCTTTGTTGCACCCTGCAACACAACCCAGCTCTAAATAGAAACTGTACTATAGCTGAAATAGGTAGCTTGGTTAGAATGTAGAAATGAGGAAATGCAGCACAAAGAACCTCTCCTTCCATGAGGATGAGGTAGGGCTTTCTGACTAGGAACACCCTTGTGCTAAACAACACAACAACCCTGCTAAACAGCAAAATGATGCAAAGTCTAAAAAGATCAATATCAAATGATAATCTAAAACTTGAATAAAAATGGCTGTCATCCCCTCCATATATAGTGTGTTAGCCTTCTCACATTGGGTCCCATCCATACTTGCCACTAAGCTCATGCAAGTTGTCGTCCACTAAAACTGCGATGTCTCATCATGAATGCTACTCCTCCATGACAATGTTGTTGAGTTGGTCAAAGTTGACCTATTCAACATGTATCCCCTCCAATTCACACCCAAAGGTGCTTAATCTAGTTGCTTATTCTTCCTCCTTTCACATTAGGAGTGTTATTATTCCTCCTAAAGAGCTTTATGGGCCTCCCTACCCACTTATTCTCCTACCTAGTGATAAAACAAACTATAATATTCCATTTAGCTGAAGGCTAAATTTTTGGAATATTATAGTCCTCCCCTCCAAAAATTTTCTTGTCCTCAAGAAAATGTAAAGGTGGAGAAAAATTCCTCCCTTCCTCCTCTTGTGGCCTCCTCATCAGTAGTCCCCACCACTGCAAAAAACAATTTGCAATAAATCTGCCCTCCAATGATTCCTCCCAAGTATGCAAAACCAAATGGCTCACATCATGAGAAAATGGAAGGTGTAAGTGAAAACATTATAGTTGTCGAATGGCCTCCTCAAGGCAGGAGTGATGAAAAACATAAGGGATATCATTCCAAATGAGAGACTCCCATACCCATGCTATCATCCAAATGAAATGAGCCATTCTAGGTAGCTCATCAAAGAAATCCTCAACCCTCGGTTTATGCAATGTATTGGGGCTGCATGGAGAGATTAGATTTTTCCACCCAAGTTGTTTCTCTCTCCATTTATGGTATGTATGGGGTTGCTGTTGATCTTGGGCTGAAATGTTATGGCCTCCAAGAATGACTCAAGTCACCCCACCAAACAAAACATCCATGAAGTGCCCTTCCCAAAGACTCAAGTTCTCCAAATGGCTCCTCCCACATGAGGACAAGAGATGTAGTGTGGAAATCATGGTTTTCCCATGGTTTCTCCTAAAAAATTCAATATATAAAGTATGGAGAATCATGCTCCCAATGTGCACCTTCAACTCTTGTGCCACCCTCCCAACAAAGCTTCCCATAAACATAAGAACATCATCAATATATGGGAGAAAAAACAAATAGAAACAAGTTTCCATATGATAACCGGGAGGTGGATCATAGTTCCACATATGGAACTAGCACAGTGCATCCCCTGCCTGCCTCAAAACAAAGAATAAAAAGTGTCTTTTTAGCCACTTGTTTGCTGCCACAATCATCCTACAAGATAGGATTCATTTTAATCGCGAGATACTATATGCTATACAATGACACAAGAGGGCCTACATAGCATGAACAAAAAGAAAATTATGGGGCTGGTCTTAAATCTAGATCTCATGAAAGAATATGACCGAATAAATTGGATTTTTTTGTGCCTAATTTTGTTGCAAATTGGCCTTTCCTTGGAAGTGATGAACTGGATTATGGCCTACGTCAACTCAACCAACTTTTCAGTCCTAGTAAACGATGAACCTACAAATTTCTTCAAGGCTACACATGGGGTTGGATAAGGTTTTCTGCTCTAACCTTTCATGTTCCTTTTGATTGGGGAGGATTTAAGTGTTCTATTAAATGAAGGAAGGAGGATAATATGACTACAAGTTTTCAATGAATTTACTAAAAAATACAAGAGTTTCATCATCTTATTTCGGGACCAATGAATAAACACCAACCTAGGAATGAGAATGAAGGCTCTAAGGGGTTGGAAATTACACTGCCCTACATTTTATTAGAGCTGCCTCAACACATGTTGACTCACATGGGGAGGGTCCAAAGTTTTTCCCCCACCGGGGAGACACAAGACTAACCCATCTCGACTCCACACGAAATTCCCGCAACCAAACATCCATGGCTTCACAATACTAACCCATAGTCATTCTAGATCGAACTGAGACCATTGTATAGAAATTATTTCTATGAATATATGGGCACCCTATATTAACCCCCTTCGGGACAACCAGTCACCAAAAAAATCGAAACAGCCAGGAAAATAAGACCAACAAAATTTAAGACAAACACATACATAGTCTAACTAGAGACATCCAACCCAAAACGGTTACCCCCGATTGCAGACAAGGCCAACTCAAAACTGTGACCCAGAAGACTCATTTCATGGAGATAGAGAAGAGGTAATGGACTACATGCCATATTACTAGCACTAGGGGTTGATGAAGGAACACCTGTGCCGACCTCTCTCCATAGAAACTACCCGTTCTCCACCTTCCTTTCAACTAGAAATAGAGTCTCACCATCGATGGCTTGCATGTGAAACATCAAATTTATAAGCCTCAAATGGTTAGTTCTTCTGCCACCCTTGGTTTTAATATCTTCCCTCCTACATGAGGCATACCTTCCAACCTTACCACACATGTGGAAGGTGGTGGGTTTTTCCTTCAAGGCATCCCTCGTTGATTACAATGAATGTGTCGCATCTCCAATACACACCCCGATTGGGGGATCTGTTCAGGAGTAAGGGGGATCCATGAGCTACTAATCTTGTTCTTCTCTAGAATCCCATGAAGAGGTTCCAGATGACCATCTCTGAGTTGAAGGGGCCAAGTCTACTCCAGAGGTTCTGTTTGGTGTGAGCATCCCAAGTTAGATAGAAAGTCAACGACTTGATTTCCTTCCCTTCTGAAATGCAATGTGATGATGTAGTTGAAGTTTTGAATTAGATATCTCAGCTCCTAAACCAACTTGGTTGTTCTGCAACTGCGACTGAGATTATCCCAATTAGTTCCCTGACTAAGTTTCTTAAGAGTGTTGATTACAATTTGGGAATCTCCTTGCACTGCTAGCTTTCTGTATCCCAGCTCGATGGCTAGGATCAACCCTTGCTAGAAACCCACAAATTACACTTTTTTATTACTTGCATGGCGACAATAGTCCACATACATGAGTCTAGTATTCGCTCTATGGTCCCGAAAGGGTTTCCTGGATCCCATAGGACCCAGGTTTCATTTTGAAGCTCCATCGAAATTTAACTTAATGAATCCTTCCGAAGGATTCGTGAAGATTAGAGTAGAACCCACTCTACTTTGGATCGACTTCCAAGAGGCTGGGGAAATCATTGTTGGCACAAGCTTTAAACATTGAAGAACTCTAGCCTCTTGGGGAGTAACTTGCCAATCTCAAGAAGCCATTTCTCTACTAGGATGGTTTCATGGATATTTTGAACAACCTCGTCCCATACTCTTTCTTGTTCCTATGCTCTACTCTTAAAGATCTTGCAATTTTTCTCTTTCCAGATGGCCCAAAGAGTAAATCTAGGAACTAGGTTTTTGGCTCGATTGAGGACAGGGCTCCAGAATAAGCCCTGACACCATAGAAGAATGGTTTCTCTAGTCCTATGGGGTCCTGATCCATTCGACCGAGAATTTATTCCACTTGATTCCATTTTTGAGTGGCATACTTGCACCAATTCAAAAGGTGGTCTAGATCCTTCGTATGCCAGCCATAAACGATACAGTATGAGGGTTCGTAGAGACCTCGTTTTGGAGTTGATCCTAGGTAAGGATCCTACCCCTATATACCAACTAGAGAAAGAAGGCTACTTTCGACCAAAAAATTCCTCCCGAGATATGTTTCCAGCTTATTTGTTGATTCCCTTGCCCCCATCCTGCCTTTACCCTGTAAGCCTTTTGGATGGTAAAAGTGCTCCTTGTAGTATATCCTTACCTCATAATGTCCAGGCCTTCCTGTCTGGTAATCCTTCTTGATATGAGTATGGACAAACTAGTTTTGTTTTGCTAGCTTCCTCATCAGTATAAAATAATTGTGTTTAAGGATCGTCTCAAATTAGAAAGTTATGAGAGGGTTCATGTGTCAAGTTTTGTGTGTATTTTATGATAATTTCATTAATTAAATTAGTTGCTAAATCATGTACAACAAGTAAATTGTAGAGAAATAATACACAACAAACACATTACACAGTAGCTGGTATCTAATTTCACCCCTCCTGGGCTACATCGCCATGGACCTGCTTCAATGGCTTGGCCCTATTTGGATTAATGGTCAGTTCTATAATTACATGCACCTACAGTGCTCCAATGGCTCTAAATCCCGATCCATTAGATTCAGAAGACTCAAAAACCCCTAGGTAGCCTCTTATGGCTCTGCAAATGATCTTCAGGTGATCTAGACATCGCCTCCTCTCCTGGTGGCCCTAGGCTTATTTAATATTCAAAGTGGAAAAATCACGTATCGAAGTGCTCCTCTGCCTCTAAAACCTACACCATCATGCTCAAAGCATATAAATCATGTAGGATTGAGTCTTTGTGAGCTTAATTTGGTTGAAATATGCCAAAGTTATGGTTTCTTCAATATTTCCTATAAAAGCTCCTCCAAAACAGGAGCAACTCTAGTTAATTCCGCCACATTTGGTAGTTCAGACAAAAATGGCAAACTCCGCCAATTAGTGCTAATCTGTACTTAAGTTAAACTGGATATTAATTAATGGTTAAGCGGGAGGTTAGGCGTGTTAAGCGCAATTAACAAAAGTTTGTATTAGAAATCGGATTATGTGCTAATGCTTGTTTTATGGGTTAATTAACCCGCTTTAAGAACTTTAAACTCTGCCATTAACAAATCTCCTTTCGTTGGTCGAGTTGTGTGGTCCTGTGGACCAAGGGATGGCCCTCTTAACCCCCGCTATGCAACATATTCAATTTTAAATATATGTCAAGACCCTTAATAATTAAGATCCAAGGGATATGTGTAGTGGTAAGTTTTGTGCGTAGCATGGGGGAGGTCACGAGGTAAAGCCCAACCTCTGCCCTTCCACCATAATAAAATTTTGCTCCAAATACTGTATGAAATTCGACCTTTCCATAGCCAACATTCGGGTTTTGGGAGGGGCACGTGGCAGCCTCTGGGCTAGCCACGTGCCCCCATCCCATTGGTTCTTCAAAAACCAACCAGAAACTACCATGTGCCCATAAATTCAGGACACCCACAAATTGACACTTTTCAACATGCTTTTGGCTGGTGGAAAACCATAAATTTGACCCCTTGGACCCTGTTTGACCCTTTTTTAATTTGCCTATTTGGTCAAGCAGACAACAGGCTCTAACTTTCACATACGAAGTCGATTTTCGATGAAACGAAGTGTGTCGGATTCCTGGAAATGAGCCCTATTCGTTTTTTTTGGTTTGGAGTGATTCTAAAAACTTTGATTTTTTAGGAAATATTTACCCTCGATTCAGTTTTCGATCACTCCTTCCCACTAACAGGCATTTGGACCCACAAAATTTGGTTATCTGATGAGAGCTGAATACTCTTCTCTTTCCCAATTTCTATCAAATTAATTCTACTTGGAAAATCTCCATGACAACCACTTGGGTTCACTGACATGCCTGGCCTTGCAAATGGCTTGGCACTTCAACCAATGTCATCCTTTCACTACTGACCCCATCCAACACTTGTTGGCTGCTTGTTGACTGATTAAAAAACTTGATGTACCAAAAATATCCCTTTGTGCTTGGAAAACTGACTGATGGCCTTCCCACTGATAATTCTATTCCTCCTTTGTACACACATGCATTCGATGCAAGATTCTCCTTGGAAACCACTTTTCAAGTTAATCCCATATTAGTGAACTAAAAAAATGAGTTCCAATATCAGTAATCACAATAAAATAAATTACCATCCTTTTTACCTCCACGGTTCCAAATTCAACATCTGGATGAATGCATTCACCATCTCTTTCGATTCTTGGCATCAACACATCAAATGGTCTACAATGGCTATTGTTTTGGCTGCAATTGTTTTTGGAATCTTTTCCCTCTTTCTGCTTCTTGATTCTATCATCCTCTTGTATTGACATGTTTCTCATGCCATGATTTGAGAATGAATGCTAATCATGAGCCTCTTACTCAAGAGTGGACCTTCCAAAATCCTGAGACATCTTGGCACAAGAAAAACCATTAATCTGAAAAACACATCATGCAAGAAACATAACTTGATGACCTATTTATTTTTCTCCTTCAAAGCAAAAAATGTCACATCCTGTGAACAAACCCATGTACTCTTACATCTTGGTGTCCAAACACATCGACCAAACACAAGTTGACAAAACATGCCTCTTCAAACCATTGACTCTCAAGTCAAACAAAAGCATGTATAACAACATGATGATTCTTTTCCCAAAACAACAAGAATTTCACATCTTATGAAACAATTCGTCAACATCTCCCTTTCATATTTTGAGGCCATATAAACTCTTCCAAGTCGATATGACATGCATATAACACACAATTGAATAACACAAATCGACACTTATGCATGTGAAAATGATCAACATTCTCAATTTGAAAAACATACATGATAAACAAAGCAATCAACCAACACAAATCAATCACTCATGCATGTTCAAGCACAATGAAACTGTAAAAAATTTGACTGTTCATACAACTTCTTGGTTTAAACATGCAACATGCATCATAGAGAAAAATAAATTCATTCATATGCAAGTTGCAACTACAAATTTTCATCTTTGTTGCATCTAAGTGAGTCAGCATAACTCTACTTTTCCAACATCTTGCTTCATGCAATATGCGTCATACTTTCAAAAGAAAAGAAATGCATTCAATTGGCAAAGAAATTCATCAATAAGGAAAAATTTGCATCAATCATCAAAATAAATGCAAGGCCTTAATTGGTTAAGAAATCTAACCATCTCATTCCAAACCTTTTCAATGGTGCTTCTTTGAGCTGCACTTGATCATGTGAATCATCTTGATCCACATCAATTTTGGAATCCTCTTTTCCATTCTTGTCATGATATCTTTCCACCTTCTTCAAATGTTGTGGATGACTTGCTGGATACAAAGTCCAACACTTGTCTACAAGATTACCTTGCTTATGGCAATGAGTGCAAAATAATGGCATCTTATTTTCAACATGATTTTCATTATCTAATGGACCTTTGGCTTTCTGCCTCCTTTGTTTTGAAAGTTTCCTGTGTATGGCTATCTTCTTCCAACAGCTTGAAACCATATGGTTATTCAAACCACAAAAAGAACATTTAAAATTTCTCCAAATATTATACGCATATTTACCATGTTTAACATAATCAAAAGCAACTTGATTAAAGGCAGATTTATACCTTGCACATTCACCTTTGTTCCCTTCTTGAGGAGGTGAATTTGATGAGGTGGTGGCTCTCTTCGGAATACCAACAATGGCTTCAATGATTTTAGAGCTTTCAACATCCTCTTGTTTTCCATTCTCATTAGTTGCATGCTTATGAGCATATTCTTGCAAAGTGGGTGTAAAAAATTTTCATTCCTCATGAACACAAACTTCATAAGATTGAGGTAATGAACATGTAATGAAGGTCATTCTTGGAACACCTTCATGTGCCTCCTTGGCTTTGGAGCATTCTCCATCACATTTTCCATAACCAAGACCCAAATACCTAGGGATTTCCTCATTTAATTGTCTCAACTATGCTTTGCGAATTTTTTCCCAATCCTTTACCTTCATAGCCCATCTTCATCAATAATTTAGACCCTATTCCTCTAGTGTTCCTTTCAAAAACACCAAAGCATTCATATTGAGAGGAAATTGAAGATAAACTTGATTTTCATACCTCATTTTCATGGACATACTTGGCTAGAGTTTCCTTGGCATCATGGAGTTGAATCTCCGTCTCATGCATCTTTTCAAGAAGCTCTTGCTTCTCCTCCTTCATGGAAATCAACTGCTCTTGAAGTATAAATCTCTTGCACCATATCTATCATGATGTAGAGCTTCTACAACATATATTTATCAAAGAGTATTTCTAAGGAAGATTGAATAGAAATGGTGCTTGATGAAGCTACCATCACCCTTTTAATTCATAAAAATATTCTTTGTTGTGATTTGAGAGCTGAGTCCTCAATCTTGAACTTCTCTTCTCTTCAGCTCACACACATAAACTTGCGCACAGTTAAATTCTCCTTGCATAATT
The DNA here is from genome assembly GCA_034641835.2 of Pinus albicaulis. NCBI lineage: Eukaryota > Viridiplantae > Streptophyta > Pinopsida > Pinales > Pinaceae > Pinus > Pinus albicaulis. The sequence continues at coordinate 1,650,394,920 of CM076579.1, forward strand.
ACAAAACCAATATGTAATTATCTAGCTAACCTTGGAAAACCATCTCAGGGATAAAATGAGCTAAATTTTTCTCTGATACCAACTTGATATGAATATGGACAAACTAGTTTTGTTGTGCTAGCTTCCTCATCAGTATAAAATAATTGTGTTTAAGGATTTCCTCAAATTCACAAGTTAGGAGAGGGTTTATGTGTCAAGTTTTGTGTGTCTTTTATGAGAAATTCATTAAGTAAATTAGTTGTTAAAAACACATGCACATCAAGTAAATTTCAAAGAAATAATATAGAGAAAACACATTACACAGTAGCTGATAATGGAGTTCACCCCTCCTAGGCTACATCTCCATGGACCTGCTTCAATGTCTTGGCCCTCTTTGGATTAATGGCCAATTATTTGATTACATGCACATACAGTGCTCCAGTGGCTCTGAAACCTACTCCATTGGATTCTGAAGACTCAAAAACCCCTAGGTGGCCTCTTTTGGCTCTACAAATGGTGTTCAGGTCATCTAGACATGGCCTCCTCTCCTAGTGGCCCTTGGCTTATTTAATCTTAAAAGTGGAAAAATCACTTACAGAAGTGCTCCTATGCCTCTAAAACCTGCACCATGATGCTCAAAGCATCAAAGTCATCTAAGAATGACTCTTTCTAAGCCTAATTTGGTCGAAATATGCCAAAGTTATCGCTTCTTCAGTATTTTCTAGAAAAGCTCCTCCAAAACTAGAGAAACTCTAGTTAACTTTGCCACATTTGGGAGTTAAGACAAAAATGGCGAACTCCGCCAATTAGTCCTAATACGTACTTAAGTTAAACTGGAGATTAATTAAGGGTTAAGAAAGAGGTTAGGCGTGTGTTGTGACCAGCAACAACCCCCCTTTTTATTTAATATTAGTAATAATACTAAATAAATGAGGACCCTTAGTTAAAAATCCAAAAAAATCAATTAGGATTTGTTTGCCTTTTCAAATAAAACTTTCTATCATAAACCTATAGAAATCCCTTAGAAAGAATATTTAGAAACACTTAAGTTTATGATAGATTATAATAAAATTTCTCTTTAAACAAGACAACGCATCCATAACAAAATGGTATATATAAAACGCATTGATCGCAGATCGCATAGCGCAGAAAACAGAAATGATTAATGAATATCTTTCGCGCTTTTGCGATTTTGCGCTTTTGCGATATTGCGCTTTTGCGATTATGCGCTTTTGCGCTATTGCGCAATTTCTGCTTTTGCGCTATTTTCATAACTGCAATAACTTCATTTTGCGATATTGCGACATTGCGATATTGCGATATTGCGCAGCAAATCGCAGATCGCAATGTCGCAGATTCATGTAGGCGCGCTATCCCAAGGAAATCTTCCCATATGTCAAATCCGTTATGCGCTTTAATGATTATATTAAATGATTGGATTGATTATTAATGTGAAAAGAGATTGTGTTTATATTGAAAGTCGTTTCACAATTTAAATATTATATTTCATCCGCTTTCACATTCAAAACAGTCTCATCACCTTTCTTATATCATTACTCTCATTTATTCGTAAAACGCAGGCACGAAGGAGCAGATCACTATACAAAGCTTCCGCTAAATACTATGGGTAAGAAGGAGAAGAGCTCAAATTCTGAGAACAAAGAAATGGCTTCACTATACGCAGACACCGCCTGTAACAAGGACGCCGGTATATCCACTTGGAAAGGAATGTATAACCTGTTAGAAGAAGAAAACCCTGTGGTGATAAAAGTTGCAGCTACAGCGGGTTCAAAGAATACGTCTGAAGAAACCCTTAGAGACTTGGCTTGCTCATTTCTGCATAGAATAGCAGCAAGGCCAAGGATTCTCCCATATACAGACATGGTGAGATGGGTGCTGGATAGCACAGATATTTCAGACAGACAATTCAGAACTCCATCTGAAGAGCTAATCGGGTCATTCACCATAGAAGATCTGAGATTAATGTATAAGCTGCCAGAACCTCAGGCGACTTTCATCAAGCAATTTATGGAAGATTTTGCCAAAGAACACTCAAATTTGGCAGAATGCACAAAGGAGTGGACCAAAAGAAGTGAACCATTGAAGAAAAACAAACAAGGTATGTACAGCATGGGTTCACTTACCTCTCCTTATTGTTTTACTGATGCCATGTTATGCAGGCTTTTTGGAAAGCCTGACATAAATATGATCTTACCCGAATGGCTTCCTTTGTTGAATGCGGCTGTTAATTCTACAATTGTAGACTGGGCCAAAATCCTATCTGATAATCTCAGCACTGCTATTTTTCACTACTGGTCTAAACGAAATGTTTCCCAGCGGTTTTATCCGCCTTTTTATTTATCTGCTTATGTCATGGACGCCATCTGCTATGTCTCTAAATTCCCCGTGATGGGCTGGAAATGGACTATCCACGATCCTTTGCCCATTCATGTGTACCATAAAGAACTATGGGAGTCTAAGTTTGTCCCCCATTTTTACCAAATTTGTCATGGAATAATGCTGCCATTGTACATAACATTGTATAATAAGGATGCCCCAAGGTTATCCTAAAAAAAAGAGGTTGATATTCTCCCCGTCGCGAGATGGTTTGGAGAAGAATTGTTCACCTATATTAGGGTTTTTGGAAGTTATGCTTCTCCCCATGTGTTACCCCTATATGTTCCAGATAGACTTGTAGCTCGGGAAATTGCTTATCAAACCTGTGGCCAGGGAGGTATAACAAAAGATTTAAAAGAGAAGAAAAAGGGCATTTGGCCACAATTTCCCGTAAAATGTGGAACATTTTCACTGTTTGATATTGGTCATGCATTTCAAGAGATAGGCAACATTACATGTCTACAGCTGTTCAAATTTTCGAGAAGGTTATTCGACTCGAATGATATTGTTAAGAATTTTACCAATGCAATCAAAGTAAGGGAATTTTCTGGGGAACAGGATCTTTTTGATGATATGTTCCATGCAAGAAAT